>JAKGSA010000404.1:3407-87536 GCA_033558755.1 Philaethria dido
TATTCATTTAATAATTAACCTATGAATATATTATGTTTTTACATATTTATACACATTCCTCAAATAATATGTTCAGGTATCCCAATACAGATTAGGTATTGACGCTCCTATAGAAGCGCGCAGTATTTCGATGATAATTGTTTATTTCATACTAGCTTTCCGCCCGCGGCTTCGCCCGCGTGAAATTCGGTTATATCGCGCGATATTCCTTATCATAAGGAATATCCTATAGTCTTTCCCAAGGTCTAGACTTTTCGTCAAAATTGGTTAAGTGGTTTATGTGGTAAGTTGTAAACAGTTAAACAATCTTACATGATTTTATGTTTGACAATAAGGAACTTCCATACAAACTTTCATCCCCTATTTCAACCCCCTCTATCATTTTTTTCGCGATTAAAAGTATCCTATGTCCTTTCCCAAGTTTAGTTCTATCTTCATGCCGAATTTCATCAAAATCGGTTCAGTGGTTTAGGCGTGAAAGCGTAACAGACAGACAGACAGAGTTACTTTCGCATTTATAATATTAATAAGGATAGAAGAGATAGATATTTCGATTATTCGATATCTATATGGGGTAGTGATTATATTTATTTTATTTTCATTTTCCAGGTCTAGGAAAACAATATGCCACGCTCAACTGAAGTGACTGGAAAGTGGACAATGAGTTGTCTTAACATTAGGATAGGTAAACTACTGTTAAATGCGGAAAATTCGTGAACATTGGAAAATTACATTCATATATCAACATAACTGCAAAGTGTATATAAAATTTTTAGAAAATATTGAATATTCCTGATATTACTTTTATCATTTATGGGTTTTATTAAAATAACTTACAAACATATACATAAAAGACAGGCTATAATGTGAGTCCTTGTATTAGCTCTGTAGTCCACTTTGCTTACGACGCTGGCTCCACAGGAAAGACAGACCAAAGTAGTCGGCTTGGGACCTACTGGTACGACGTTCATGGTATCTGGAACTTAAATGTACATTTAGTAACTCAATGAGAGACATTAATTATTATTCAAATATGTACAAGCATGAAATCAATATATAGAAATATATAGCACATTTGTTTTAAGAGCAAACAATATTTTTTTTAAATTAAATATTCTTTGACAATTAAAGAATCTTTAATTATCAAAGAATATTCATTTTTTCTTGTTATTAAAGATTAATAAGCTTATGTATTACACCTACGTAAACGTTTATTTAGAAAACGCATAAATATACGACTATGTATTAATATTATTTAAAAAACAATTAAGATTTTGACAAAAAAGAAAAGCGACTTCGAATAAATTGCACTAAAAAGCTAAATCATCACGAATAACTCAAAAACTACTTGTCAGACTAAATAAATTTTAGTGGGACTACATCAGAAGGACTAGCTTATCATAATAAAAGGAGCTAGGAAATTAGATCACCCAATAAAGTTATACGGTAACACACATAAAAATATGTCGAATTGAGAACCTCCTTCTTTTTTGGAAGTCGGTTATTAAGTATTAATTACAATATTCTTCTTCATAAGAAGAGGAAATATTTGGGCTAGTTGTGTTCTAAAAAGTAAACCAAATAGGTAACCTAGTCCTCCTCTAGCTCCTTTAATCGCTAAAACCATATAAAATTTTATAACTAGCTATATGTATACAATTAATTATCACTTATAAATAACGGAATGTGTTAACAGTAGGTTCTCTCGCGTGAAGCTATAAAAAATAATAATTTACCTTTGTTTCTTCTAATTTAATCACTGAATAAAACTTTAAACCGATAGAATCGACTACGTCGCGACACAATCAACAGGAAACTAAAAGTGTGCTTGCGGTCCCTTTATAGTACACAAATTTAGCTGTTATAATATTAATTTATTTAGTACTTTATTTGTTACTAGTGGCTGGTTGCAACTTTACTTGCGTGTTAAAATTATACCGCCTATACCTCGTAAAGCTACACACAAGAGTATAATATTCGACAGGATGTGGGTTCGATTTCCACTCCAGGAAATGAAAATATTTAATTTTCATTTCCTGGAGTGGAGTTTTTATTATTTAGTGTTTTCATTTCCTCGCTTCGGTAACAAGGCAAAGCGCAGCGTTGAGTTCTGTCACTCAATACGCAATCCTTCAATTCGGTGGAAAGTGGGGAACAAAAATGTTAAAAGAGAATGGAGTGTCTTAACACTAGGTTCTCTGGTTCCCTCTGCCTACCCTGCTATGCGCGGGATACAAGAGAAAGCGTAAGAAAGTGTCAATTACGCTGAACAACTTTGCTTACCTTAGGTATCTTTTATTCCCACATCAAATGTTCCATATATTTGATTTTTTTCGCAGAAAACTTACTATCCTACTTCTACTTCATTTTGCTAAAGATTTATTTACTTTTTTCTTATAGTTTAGTTACTCTATCGTGACTCTACATTATGCCTTATAGGTTTACAACATAAAAAGTTCAATTAAAATCCGTCGGGTACTTATCAAATATTATTGTGTACATAGAAACAAACAAAAATTCGAAATATCATACATACAATTTCGTATTTATATACTTTAGATGCCATGAGTTGCTTCGCAGTTCTTGCCCCACGCCTGTTATCTCAGAAACCCGGATGCAGATGTTTTTTACAGCTGAGCTAATACACAGGCGAAACAACTTAGCACTTCTTGGGTTCACCGCGGATGTGGGTACCAGGTCTATCGCGTTAAAGTCAGAGGAGTTTCGAACAGTGCCAGGAGTGAGGTATTATGAAAAAGCCTCTTTAAAGTGCACATTAACGCTTTCCCACTTTACGAGTTCCTTTTTATTCCTAATCAAGAAATTCGCATCCGCATAAAATATGTAAAAATATATTTGTTGCAAAATAAATTTTACACTGCTTTGGTTCTTCTTTGGTTATTTGTAACTGTAACTCAAAGAACAGAAAATTACGAAATTAAGTTATGATCAAAAGATACATACATAGCTTCACGCTTTATCCCGCATATAGCAGGGTAGGCAGAGGGAACCTAGTGTTAAGACTCTCCGTTCCCCACTTTCCGTCGAATTGAGGCATTATGTGCTGAGTGGCGGAACTCAACGCCGCGCTTTGTCTTTGTTACCAAACTCAGAAAAATAAAAAAAAACGAAAAATTCCATTTCCTGGAGTGGGAATCGAACGCACATCCTGTCGCATTTACAGTCGCACCCTTGTGTCTCTGCGCCACGACAGGGGATCAAAATATTATGTTTTTTTAAATAGAAAAGGTTGCAAATATTACAGTTGTGTTGTATTTTTAGGATTTCACTGCTAAAAAACTACACGCTACAATAAAGAAAAGTAATTACAATATTTACATTTATTTTTTTATTATAAAATCCTAGCTGCATACATGAGCTACGTTACTAGCAGTACGTAATACAAAATTTAAAAAAGAATGTCGGACTGAGTATTGGTGACTTCATAATGAGTATGACATCAAACTGGTTAGTAAGTTTTAGTACATTATTTATATACCTAAAACAAACATAAATATTGATTTTGCGATTATATATAGAATATAAATATTTAAATAAACTAATAATCATAAATGAATAAAACCATTCTAATGTTCTTTTTTCGACATATGTATAATTGCAAGTAATACATATCTCAAAAAAGAATCTGCCGCCATTTTATCTTATCTATATCTAATTATTTACAGTGGGTAAAAAAAGTATTTGCACACCTAATTTATTTCATACTAGTGGTGCCTGCGACTTCGTTCGCGCTAAACATAGAATTTTTCACTTATTTTCATTGTTAAGTACTGCCGTATTTCATCATATTACACCTAGAAAAAAACTTTATTTCAGTTAATTATTACATTTAATAGCTTAATCTATATATATTTAGAATCGGTTAACAAAAATAATTAGAAAATAAAAATGAAAAAATGAGACGGTAAAGACATATTATTTTAAAGTCAAATAAGTATTTGCACATCAATCTTTTTGTATGTACTCGTATTTTGTTAATACTTCAATAGTGAATGAAAGAAAAGTTGATTAATATTTTGTGTACATTCCATTAGCATCAATGATAGCTTGTAATCTCCTTGGCATCGATTCCACTAATTTGGACGTTGTCTGAATCGGGATTTGAACCCACTTTTCTAACAAAGCGCGTTTCAAATCATTTTTATTAGATGGTGCATGGTGACGGTCGAGTCAAACTAGTAACTAGATAATTATTAATATCCCTCGCTGGATCAATGAGAATTCGTATCATTGTGAATCTTGACATAGAAATTAAAGTTTTCTCGCGGTGAAAAAGTAGCTTATCTCTTTCCAGCCGCCAACTATCTCCACTCTAAACATAATCACTTTGGTACGGCGTAAAAAAAGGACACACACTTTCCCATATATAATATTAGTATAGATTAAAGGTTTTATGATATAGGCACTACTTGATAGGACTGACATATTAATAGGTATGGGCGATACATGTAATGAGTTAAAGTTAATACTGGCCAAAAAATAAACTATTACATCATATTATATCGCATGTCCGACATTAATTTCGGTAATAGAAATAGTGAAACTGTCAGGGTTCGGTGAGCCTATAGATCACTGATAACAGACATCATGTCGGTGACACAACCCAATGTCGGTTGCCATCTTTTAAGGTAACTTTTTAGTTGACTTATAAAGTTGATCGTTTTCAAATGCATTGTGTATATCATATTTATACATACCTTAGCTGTTCCGTTGCGTCCTAGTGATTTCATTGCATAACCAGAGTGTTTTGAAGATGTTCAATACGGGTGGTTGAAATCCACGTTGAGTGGTGGAAATAGGCAACTTAGCTTCAGGTTTTAGCAGGTTCATTCTTTATTCCGCATAACAAAATAGTAAGAGAGTCTAGTTTCAAGACACTCCGTTCGCCGCTTTTTGCCAGTATTTTTAAGTTTAATGATGGAAGTGACCGCTACGCTTTGTATAATTTTATATATAATTATTATTAAATTTTCTAAAGGTCAGCTTGTAACTGAAATGTACTAATTACGCCTGTCGTGGCGCAGAGTTGTGGGTTCGATTCCCACTCCAGGAAATGTAAAAAGTTCAGTATTTTCATTTCCTAGGTTTGGTCACAAGGCATAGCGCGGCGTTAACTTCCGCCACTCAGCACGCAATGCCTCTCAATCAATTCGTCGGAAAGTGGGGAACGGAGTGTCTTAACACTAGGTTCTCACATTCCCTCCACCTACCCTGCTATATGCGGGATACAGCGTGAAGCTAAGAAAAAAAAAATAAAGAAACCTCCTGATAACTTTTTGAATATACTTTAATTTTTGTTAGGTAGCTCTCTACCACTGTCCCTGATACTACTCTCTAGTAGCGCGGATAGTGGAAGTGAACATTAATGCGCATTATAAAAGGATCTCTTAAACCTGCAACGCGATGGGCCCAGCACCCGCACGGTAAATCCATGGATAGCTAAGGAGTTTGTTCTCTTGCAGATAAAACTAGTTGTACCTAAAATTTACATTAAAACGAAAACGTCTGAGGTTTAATTCCCCTGGGTGGAATTTGTAACAACAATTATGGCGAATTAATTAGACAGGAATATTTAAAAAAAATGAGATGTCATACAGATACTTTTATTTGTTTATAAAAAATTGAGATACAAAGATATGTGAGATAAATCTTTAGTATGAATACATACACTTCTTAAAATAAGTTAAACTATTTTTGTTTAATATAAAAAAAACATAGGTATTTTTGTATAAATGTTCACAGCTTATAAAAGATGTGTAACGTAACAAAAGATTAAATATGAGTACGGTGAACTGATATTGATGATTCATGGTAAGATGCATCGACCTGCAAAGGTATCTACCGCCATGCATCCTTGTATATGTATTTGATTTTAAAAAAACTGGCAAACAATTGCATTACTGGCATTTTTAGGAACAATTAAACTGGTTAACTTAAATATTAAATAAGTAATAAATCACTTTTAAGCTGGATATCACTTTTATTTATCCTCAAGTGACTGAAAACAGTAAAAAAATTAAAAGTAAGGCTTCAAAATGTAGTATTATTAATACTACGTATTTATATTGTTATAATGTGGCAGCTTCAAACTTTTTCCTACATAACAGAGTAGTCAAAGAGAACCTAGTGTCAAAAATCCGAAATCTAGACATTGTGACATTGCATGTTGAGGGGCGTAACTCAACGCCACGTTTAGTCTTTTCTAATATAATATTATAGTTTATAGTCTAATGTTAAATTATAAAGCTCTAAGTTTTATAAACCTTCTCCTTTTTGACAAAATAATTTCGTATTAAGATACACATAGTAAATGAAATAAAGTATTTTAAGTGGTGAACGGAAAGAGAATGGAGTGTCTTAACACTGGGTTCTCTGGTTCCCTCTGCCTACACCGCTATATGCGGGATATAGCGTGAAGTTAAAGTATTTTAATTTAAATAATTTCCATTATACGTATAAAGAAAATCTGAATAACTTTTTAAACACTCATAATAAGTAAAGTACCTACATGTTATAACCTGGTAGGCAAAAAAAAACTTTTAACTTCTAAATAATAATAACAAAATATTTAAATAGCATTAACTGTAAAAATAAAACACTTAGGTACCAGTGTAAAAGAATAAAGATTATTAATCTCAGTTCTTATCTACTTTAAATAGATAAATGGGAGATCAATAAACTATATCATAAGGAAGCATTAGTACGGAAGTGAAATCATCCTTGGTATGTGCCTAAATACGCGTTACAGCTTGGACAATAGTGATCGGCGTTTTTGCAGGAGTCCATACAATAAGGCACGCAAATGCAAGGCCAACATCTGAAATAGATAAAAAAAATATAATTATATTATACTGTTGAATGAACTGACATTTACTATCATGGAATGTATTTTCAGACAAACTACAATCGTCAGGCAATTGAAATATAGATAAGTAATTTTATTATTTAGTGCAATTATTTTGAACAGAACGCCTGTCGTGGCGCAGAGGCACAAGCATGCAACTATAAACGCGACAGGTTGTGGGTTCGATTCCCACTCCAGAAAATGTAAAATTTAGTATTTTCATTTCTTGGGTTTGGTAACAAGGCAAAGCGCGGCGCTGAGTTCCGCCACTCAACACGCAATACCTCAATTCGACGGAAAGTGGGGAACGGAATTGTTGAAAGAGAATGGAGTGTCTTAACACTAGGTTCTCTGGTTCCCTCTGCCTACCCCGCTACATGCGGGATACAGCGTGGAGTTAAAAAAAAAAATTGAACAGAATAAATTTTTGTAATGATTGCAGTTTAGTTTTCTGTTATATTCAGTTTTTTATTATCGAAATCTCGTGTTGCTGCTCATAAGCTCAACAAAGGTTTTTTTATGAATACAAATTTAACAGCTATACGAGTACATTGACCCGTCTGTTAACAATTTTAAATATTTCTATATTGTGATGTTTTCGGTAATAGTTATAGATAATGTTAATGAGTCATTAGATACATCCGTTAGGATCTACGGACACTTTTTTAGATAAACGATGTTTTTCATGAAATAAATAATTAATGAGACACAATACGTCGTACATTACCACTATTTATGACCAAATGTCTAAAAACAGGCAGATATGTTAATGATTTGAGAAGAAACTCCTTAGCAATCCATGGATTCACCGTGCGGATGCCAGGCCCATTGCGTTGCAGAGAGAGGAGTTTGGAGAGTGCCTGGGACTTACGACCCAAGTGTAGATTTAAGGTATTTCCAAAATAACTTCGAAAAAAAATTTAAATTACGAATATTTTGTAATCTTATTAGACAAGTGTAATTCACGAAACCTATTTTTGTTTGTAACGAAAGTAAACTATCTTCTAAGAAACACTTTACCCTCTCATTGAAGGCTTAAGATAAACTTTATGAATGCAGCGAGAGATAATGATTGTACATATAATTATGGCACTTAAGACATTTGCCAAGAGTCCATAATGTGTGTGTGTGATTTATATTTCTATAAATTTAAGCGTTCTTGTTATTTATGAGTTATCTTCCAGCTATATAAAATTAAAGGATATTAACACGTTCGTATATTGTAATTGATATACAACATTCATAAAAATATGTGGTTTAGATAAGTGTGTCATTGAAAATGATCAACAGCAAGCCGCATCTGGTACGAATCGTAATTTTATATATAAAAAACATTTTATTTATTAAAGAAAGGAACAGTTATCATTACGTTTTTTAGAATTTCATTTGCTAATATAATATGTAAATTTAGATGAATATAGTGTAATTGTTGTTATCTCAGCAATTAAAATAAGAAAAGTTTTTTTTTTTAACTTCACGCTGTATCCCGCATATAGCAGGGTAGGCAGAGGGAACCTATGTAGCAGTATTAAGACACTCCATTCTCTTTCAACAATTACGTTCCCCACCTTCCGATGAATTGAGGTATTGCCTGCTGAGTGGCGGAATCAACGCCGCGCTTTGCCTTGTTACCAAACCCAGGAAATGAAAATACTAAACTTTACTTTTCCTGGAGTGGGAATCGAACCCACAACCTGTAGCGTTTACAGTCGCGCGCTTGTACCTCTGCGCCACGACAGGCGCAATTTTCATTTTTTATTTTTATGTATCTCCTTTTTGTCCGTCACCATATATATAAATATTATATAGAGCTAAATACGAATATGAACTAATGTATCATATTCCATATGTAATTTTATATATTCTCTATATATTAGAATTAATGTACACCTGGCTTGACCTTCGTAAAACAAACAAGTCCTCTTAATTATCCTTTAATTACTATTTACTGTGACACTACTAGAACCATACCATAATTCTTAATCATCATAATTCTTCTAGTTATTTATACATTACTAACTACATACATGTAGTTGTTTGTACCTGTTTCTAATTGTGAAGTAGAAAAAAAATTAGTAACTTTGTTTTCACTGTGTAAAATTGACAACTAACGTGTAGCTGCTTCGAGGTAAATAGTCCCAACTATTTGGTAACTTCATAAAAGATTTACACTTATTAAAATTTATATAAAGTAGAAAATTTGAGTAATATACCATAAACTCTTATTGAATTAACTTACAGAAACAAAAACAAAATGCAAGCTATTATATGTGTCCTTGTGGTGGAATTAAAATCCACTCTGCTCACAATGCTGGCTCTGCAAGAAGGACAGACCAAAGTGGTTGGCTTAGGACCCACCGGTACGGCGCTCATTTTATCTGTAATTCAAGTACATTTTAATAGATAATATTAGGGAAATAATAAAATTATTCCGTTATTTTATATGAAGTAAGCTTCATATCAGACCATATATCAATGTTAGGAAAGCAAGCCTTGTACCATATAATTATTAAAGAAATCGTATAGTTAACTTTTCATATTGTCGATGGAACTTCACTAATGACTTTTACATGTTCTGAAGATTACTGTCGTGGACATTCTGTTCTTTTGTATAAATTGGAAAATATGATAGTTCAATATATAATTATTACTAGAGGCTCTCTTGACGCGTAAACAACGTGTTACCTTGGCAACCTCTATGTCATTAAGTACAATAGTCTAAGTCAAATGCATGATAGTGTGTGTGATTAGTGTTTATTTATTAAGTTTATGTGTTTCTAAAGCATTTACAATCAAACTAGGCTCTCAATGGGTCATGTTGATTCTTTAGAAAAGGTATTTCTTTTAAATATCAAAGTTAGAGTAAATTAGTTAAATATATGTGCATATTATAAGGTAACGGATTCTAATACGACCCATTCGTTGTAACTTCTCATTTCACTCTTATAGCAAAACGGATATTACTGGGCTTCTCGCCAACAATCAATAACACAAACACACTACCAATGACTGTCCCTGTCTCCGTTTACAAAATATTTTCAATCATGGGCCTTAAACCCTAGTCCTAGTCCCAATAAGGGTCATAGACAAATTTATTGCAAATAATATATAAATAATATAAATAATATTGATATCTTGTTTTTGTGCAGTATTTTATCTTCATATATAAATTTATTTACTATATAGATACGCTTCTCAAGACTTATTTATGAGGATTTCTCAAAACCCGGCATTTATGCCTTTACCATAATCTACTTTTTGGTTTTTTTTTAGAATATATACACAAAATTACAGCTTTCAATTAAATGTTAGATAAAGAAATATTTTTTTTTTTTTATTTATTTCTTTATGTATTTGTTATACAGTTTATGAGATATGATATGTAGATAATAAAATTAAATATTTATTTAAAGACACAAATTAAAACTATAATCGTTAAATACAATGCTAAAGCAATTTCAATATCAGAGTTTTAAATATTTTCAATGGTAAATGTAGTATGGCGTAATCATTACAATTTCTCTTTTAGTGGAAGCGCTGTGCTAGGTGCGTTCTACATTGTAAGCCACTGTCACTTTTTATAACATACATACCTTGGCCGACTTTTTAAAACCACAAAACCATAAATAACAATAATAAGAAACGATAAATAAATACAATAAGCTAAAACATATAAATTTAACACTCTTTACCTTTATTTCTTTTAATTAATCACTGAACACTTTAAACCGGTTGAGATCGACTTCGTCGCGGCACAATCAACAGGCAACTAAAAGCGTGTTTGCGGTCTCTTCGTAGTTCACGAATATAAATGCTGTTGTTATGTCAATTTGTTTAGTATTCAATGTATTATCATTTTAAGTGTATTTTAGTTTGAAGTATGACACATGTGCAGTATAAAAGTACCTTATAACTTTTTTTTATTCCAATATTTTTAAATTTATCTCGTACCAGGCATATACCAACACACAACCATATAAAAGATAGTTAGATTTCATAATATTTCTTAATTTTAATAATATTACTTAAATATTTATATATTTGATTAAACACTCATTCATTTAAAACGAACGAATACCAACGCTTGTTGATGATTCATATCACCTTGTGCCGAACGTTCTCATGACGTCATTTTAAATTGTGATTATAAAATTAGTCTAGAAGCTCTCTCATAATACACTGCAGGTCAATAGCTAGTGTCTTTACTAAGTAGAGAGTCGTGAGCTCGTTGAGAAAATAGAATAAATTATTGCAACATATGTTATGTAGAACTATAGACACTTGTTTACCTTTTCCAAAAATGTACAATAAATATTGGTAGGGTACGGTGCAAGATTTCAAAAATCATGACACAAAAAATTGAATGAAGGATAATAATCTATAATATTATATTTAAAAAGTCCTAGAAAAATAATATGTATAGTATACAATGACCTCCATTACTTTTACACGCAAACACGAACACAAGCAGTGTGCTCTAAAATTTCATTAGAAATAAAGGTTTTTGTTTAAGTAATTAATGCTTATTACCGGTGATATTTTTTAAAACTTTTCTATGAAAATGAAAAAGGAAACACATTCCAAATTGTTTTTGTTTTATCCTGTTAGTTTTGGCTAAATCGTGAGGTTCACTATGAAAATATTATGTTGTCGTAGGGTCTGGACGCATATATGATTTTCAAATTTTGTTTGGTAGAACAAACTAATTAAGTGTATTAAAAAGATAAGACTTCATATTTAATAATAATATTTTAAAATGGTGTTTGTCCATGTAAAGTTTCACGCATGGTAAAATGGTAAGTGTGAATATGTTTTTTATAGAATAACGAAACATAATAGAATCTTAGATAATGTGCGTAAAATAAAAAAAAATATATATTGAAAAACACTAAGTTTATTGTTCTTAAAACTAACTACCGTTATACACTTATAATTAATGAATTTAATTAATACCATACTATTAATATTGAAACTAAATAATTTATTAACATAAATAAATAATAGTTTCTGAAATATTTAAACGTACAAATATTGACATTAATGTTTTTACAGAAAATAATAACTCTTCCATTACAAATATAAATTGTTTTTGTTTGTAATATTCTATATTACTATTATCACATATCCCAAGGTACTATTTTTTTTTACAATGACTTATATTTGAAAGCTTTAGATGAACTACACGTATGTTTATTTAATTGCCATTTGCCAATTGCCATTGCCAATAATAAAGAATTGTAAACCATTGTCGAATATAAAAAAAAAAAAAAAAAAATAGTCCCGCTGAGTTTCTTGCGCCGGTTCTTCTCAGGTTTGAGGCATTAAATTTAGTGAACCGGTGGTAAATTATTTGACGTTCAAAAAATGAAGCTTGTAACTTCTTATTTTGAATAAAATTATTTGACTTTGACTTTGACTTTGACTTTGACTTTTATGTTGTAAAACAATAATTTATATATTAAAATAATCATTTCTCAAATTGCATTGTAAGAAAACGTATTTCAGAATATTAGCCGATGAGAAATCCACTAGAAGAACGTTATTTAACCCCACAATTCAAAATTAGCAATTTTTTCAACCTACGTAAGATCCAATATAGGCATTACAATTTGTGCAGTAGTGATCAGCGTTGTTGCAGGAATTCATGCAGTATGGTATGCAGGCGCATGGCCAGCATCTGAAATAACAACATACACTTTAGGTATGGCTTGTGTACATGATAACTAGTTGCGGAAAACCAAACAATGAAATATTTTTAGTATTCCAACTAAATTATAAATAAATGTATTTAAATTTGTTTATGGTCATGTCAAAAAGTTTATTTTATTACTTGTATAATTTATAGTGACGTTAGTAGTTTATATGTAAAATATGTTGGTTTCTCAGTCAAGGTAGTCAAAGTAATAATCTTTATATATAGATCTCTTTACTTTCATCCAAATGTGAAAATATGTGAAAATAAAGAAGGTAAAACAAAACTTCATCCAGTTTTCATCAGTTGTGTTCATAATTTTTAGACGCAAAATTGTCATAATTTACAAGTTACGCCTATAACCGTCAGGAATATAAAAGAAATACCTAAATAAATATTTAAAAAATTGGAAATTATTGCTACTAATCTTTTTTTGTATACGTAAAATTATTTCTAATGTACAATGAAACGATACAAAACATCAAATATCATCAATACCCGAAAATGAAGATTATGTATATACTAAAAATATATATCTATGTAAAATCATTATATAATGGCATACATAAAACGACCCATTGTGTTATACCCAATAATGAAATGAACAAGGAACATCGCTAACAAAAGAAAATAGTAACTGAACGCACGCTTAATATTTTCTATACGATTTTTCTTCATATAGTGAATACTTTCAATTAAAGACTAAATAATTAAAATTGTCCCCATAAAAAAATGTCCCCATAAAAGTGTCCCCGCTGACGCGTTAACAACGCCTTGTGTTTAGCAATGTATATGTCACTTTATATAAACATGGTTGTCAAACCATGGTAGTGTGTGTAACATTTATTATGTTAATTTACTATACTTTTTTTGCATCATTTAAAATAAATGTAAGCATTCTGCACTCCTTCTCTACATAAACTATAAGTGTGCCAAATTTCATGCTCCATCGTCCGCGCAATTTACGTAAAAAGAGGTTTTTGCTTCACGTATTTATATATAGATACATGTAATCTTTATTTATAGCTTAACTTGGCTACTTAATTTTTATCTAACTTTACAAAGGAAAACAGACGAGTAAAACATGATTATTAATAAGTTATTTGTAGGATTATCGAGTAAATATTTAGTTTATCACACACTCATTTCGTTTATCAGATATAAAAATATCGATAAAATGTTGAAGCGTCTTTTTATATTATCATGAAAATAGTATAGAATAACAAAAAAATCGTGCACAAAATATAACCTTTCTATGTAAATGATAAATACGTACTTTCTTCTTACTTCTGTGTACTTTTCAAGTACACAGAATTTTTATGATCTTATTACAATATTTATTTTTTTAGCTTCACGCTGTATCCCGCATTTAGTAGGGTAGGCAGAGGGAACCTGAGAACCTAGTGTTAAGATACTCCATTCTCTTTCAACAATTCTATTCCCCACTTTCCGCAGGATTGAGGCATTGCATGCTGAGTGACGTGGGTTATAATAATATGGTAGTCATATTATCATTTTAAATGCATAATTAGTAATTCTAATGCTTTAGTTAAAAATCGCTCAAAGAAGATTCATGTGGGAGTTTTTCTATGACTATACGAGTATATTATGCAATAATAAACCTGTATTAAGAGGAATAACCAAATGTACACTTTCGATAAAACTATAAAACTTTTCTTTTTATTTTCATTTCCGATCCATTTAAATGCATTGATAATTAAATTTATGTATATTTTTGTACTTAAATATTAACAATTGAACTCATAATTATTGCGTTCACTTTAGAATTTGCCAGCTGCTGCATGTTGGCATATATATACTTTTAATTTTTAAAATATTGGATAAAAGGTTTATAGTACTCGTACAAATTTTGCGCAAAAATACTAGATCGATCTAGTTTTTTAATTGGAGCTACATACAATGGCTCTTTTGAAATATATATGACCATATTTCGAATGGAAAATTTTACTTAAAATGTGGTAGTTTTCAGCCAAGTTACATAAAATAATTTTTAACGCTTTAATCATATGATAAAGAAATTAAAATATATTGTTACTCACCCAACAAGACATAATAAAAGGGCGAATAAATGAGTTCGCATAGACGGTGATGTTTCAAGCCTAGTAATCATTGTCTGTTGGCACGACCTGCATACTACTTGAGCTGGATCAGGGCCCATCGTGTTTGCTATCACTACTGGTACTACAGTAGCTCCATGAATTATTGTGCGACTTCCTGTAAACATGGGTTGTGTGACTCCTGACAGCTGAGGCTGTGTGGTCGTTGGATATCCAGGGTACGCGGTGTAATTGGGGCCTGGCGGTGCAGGCTGTCCAGGTGGCCCAGGATAAGGCGGAGGATCAGATTGTGGCCTTACAAAAGCTTGATCTTTCATTTCCGCCACTGAAAATATGCAAATGTGAAAATTAAGGTAAGAAGGAAAACATTTTTTATACAAATAGAGTTTAATTTATTTCCAGGCCTAAATTAATTTAGGATATAGAATTGCATTGTATTATTTTGTCGACGTTGAACATACAAATTCTATGACAGCGCAATTACCTCTAATCACCAATTCAAAATTCAGATAATGTTATTAATATATTTCAGTTCCATATGCATTCAATAAATTAATATTTTTTATGAATAAGATCATTATTTCATACACTATCAAAAGTTTTTCCGTACAAGGTAAAAAATAAGGAAGAAGTTTTACTTACTTTTTTTATATTTTTTTAAACACTCAGTGTCACGATTGAGCCACGACTGAACAATTCACAATTATTTCACTTCTAATACTACGTGTCGCGTAGTATCTTATATTTTAGTGGTTCCGCCCCATATTGAATATGCAAAAGAACTGGTTTCATAATTTCATTTTAGTAACGATTTAATTACTTTTTACTTTGAATTAAATACATAAGGACAAAAGTTCGTTATGAAATATTATTAATAAATATTTTTTTCGTCATTTTTAAACAAATAATTTTTAAATTGTTTCATTTTAAAATAATTTTGTTTTCTACTATACAAATTGTAATTTAGTTTTTTTTTTTCATCTTCACGCTGTATCCAGCTTATAGCAGAGTACGCAGAGGGTATCAGAGAACCTAGTGTTAAGACACTCCGTTAAGACGCTCACGCGTGCGACTGTAAACGTAACAGGTTGTGAGTTCGAGATTCCCACTCCAGGAAATGAAAAACATTAAATAATATTTCGTATTTTCATTTCCTTCCTTTCCTAACAAAGTAAAGCGTGGCGTTGTGTTCCACCAGTCCATACGCAATGAACTATATAGGACTGACACGACTGACACGACTGTCACGACTGACACCTTTGTAAATCGACGATTCGAAAGTGCTTGTAATAGCCTACTTGAATAAAGAATATGTTGATTTGATTTGAACGGAAATATAAAAGAGAATGGAGTGTCTTAGCATTAGTTTAGTTGTAGTTCCCTTTGCTATTATTTTAAAATAATTGATAAATCAACTATTTTGAATTGAATCGTCGACTTATTTACGAATCATTTTAATTTATAAAGTAGTTTTTTTATTTGGTTTATGGTCTATTACACCATACATACATATGCTATTTCCATTTATCTTGGCCACTTTCAGATTCAACCATAATTTGGCTTCTTCCCAATAACAAGGAACATAAACTGGAGAGTTCAAATGCCTTTAAATGTATTTGAAGTATTGTAATAAATCTTATAAAATATAAAAGCACTTTTAACTTATAAATGAATATTATATTTTTGACTTACAATTTTTTTTTACTACACGCTGTATCCCACATATAACAGGGTAGGCAGAGGGAACCTAAGAACTTAGTGTTAAGACACTCCGTTCCCCACTGAGTTTATTTATTGAGACTAAAAAAAACATTTAATTTTAATAATAACGGATATAAATCCGGTTCATTTAAAAACAAGTTTAGTTTTCGCATACTATAAATATCAACTAACTCTATTGCAATTTTTTTTTTCATGATTTCTTTTTAGTATTGAATTAACTTTCTGTCCACAGAAAATGCGCAACAGAGAAGTAAAAAATTTTTTTAAATATAAAACAATTATAAGTCTTAGTGAAAAGATACCTACATGGAGATATGTTTTATGCCTGTATTCATTCACCAGACTTTCTATTAACAAACAGTATTGAAATGACTATAAGAACTACTAAATTACTAAGAAAAAATCGCGTTTTTTAGTGTTTCTATAGTTTAAATTGTGGCTTTAGAAGATCAATTGCTTACGTTTAAAGCAAGATTATACGTATATCATTTATGACTTCTCTTCCATATCTACAAGTCAAATAGATGAACAAATGAATAAGCATTAGCCAAAAAAGCTGTCAAACATTTTTTGCGGAACCATGAAACTGATAATAAATCGCCGATAAGTTTTATCTGGCAGATAAACCGATAAAATACAGTATTTTGACAGAAGTTATTTTTCGGCCATATTTTTTTCTAATACTCATTATTATAATATTTAAAATATATATTGTTTTCCAAATAAAATAGATGTTTGTTATTATCTATATATAAATACGTGAAGCAAAAACTTTGCATCTCTTTTTACGAAAAATACGCGGACGGAGGAGCATGAAACATGGCACACTTATAATTTATATAGAGGAGCAGAATGCTAATATATTTTTAAATAGTGCATAAAAAGTATATTAAATTAATAAAATAAATGTTACGCACACTACCATGCTTTAACATCCATGTTTATATAAAGTGACATATACATACGTTGCTAGGACGCGTTATTAACGCGGTAACAGGGACACTAGGAGTAAAAAAAGCACAAAAAGCTAACATTATTATTTTTTAATTCAAAACTATTCATCAGATCTTAATGGAATTTAAATGGAACTACAGCAAGAACTATGATATAAAAAAAATGAGAAATACAGTCAAAATAAGAACCTCCTCCTTTTTTCAAGTCGGTTAATAATAATATAAATTAATAATATTATATAACATGATTAACATCGTCTATTAGATAATTTTACTAGCTTGTACATATGGTTACAAGCGCGCAGCTTCAATTAAATTTCTAACCACTAAATTTGAACCTTGGTTTAATATAAAGTACATCACATTAAAGGTTATTTAATGACGTTACTTAATTGGTATGCGTCTAACTCAAATGTGGTGCATACAATACTTTCGAATTCAAATCCAAAATCTATACATTTTTTTTGGGTTCACGCTGTATCCTGCATATAGCAGGGTAGGCAGAGGGAACCTGAGAACCTAGTGTTAAGACATTCCGTTCCTCGCTATCCACCACCGCGTTTACAGACGTGCTGAATGGCGGAACTCAACGCCGCGCTTTGCCTAGTTACATACAAACATTTCCTAGAGTGGGAATCGAACCCACGACCTGCCACACTTACAGTCGCATGCTTGTGCATCTGCGCCACGACAGACGTTGATCTACACATTTGTATAAAAAATACGCTATAGTTATTTAGCTTCACACTGTATCCAGCACAGAACAGGGTAGGGAAACCTAAGAACCTAGTGTAAAAACACTCAGTTCTCTTAACATTTTCATTCCCCACTCTTTGTATTACTTTTGTTGTTGAGTAAAAGCAAATTAAATTATATTATCCTCAGTGCTCAATAAAAAACAGTATGAATCATATGATTTGTATCATGTCATGCCGTCTCACAAGTTGTCATGATAAGATAAATACCTAAAGACCTCATTGTTCAAAACTTATTTGCAGAAAACAACAATTAAATAAACTTAACGAGGAATAAAAATGAGTCATAAGTAAGATGATTATTGATGAATGATGAAAGATGTCTGTAATTTAAATCTCGCCTGTCGTGGAGTAGAGGCACAAGCGTGCGACTGTAAGCGCGACAGGTTGTAGGTTCGATCCCCACTCCAGGAAATGTAAAATTTAGTATTTTCATTTCTTGGGTTTGGTAACAAGGCAAAGCGCGGCGTTGAGTTCCGCCACTCAACACGCAATGCCTCAATTCGGCGGAAAGTGAGGAACGGAATTGTTGAAAGAGAAAATGGAATAAATGGAAAAGAATGGAGTGTCTTAACACTAGGTTCTCTGGTTCCCTCTCCCTACCCTGCTATATGCGGGTTACAGCGTAAAGTTAAAAAAAAAACTTAAATCTCAGTACAATCAGCCATAGAGTGCAGCGACACATTATGTTTTGTAAGCCTATGATATTTCATCTTATAAATTAGACATCAAGAGCTTGATAAGAAATCTACTAGCAAAATGATTGTGATTGTGATTACTTTTTCCTATCTAAAATGTAATTGTATACTTAAAAATATATAAAAATAAAATATATAAATATAAAAACCAAATTTTAACAAAATGAGTACCTCATTTTGTTAAAGGTAATTACTTATTTACTTACTGTTTATAGAAATTCCAACGCTTTCTTAATATTTTTACAATAATGGCATCAAATTTTCTTAGCAACTTATCACGTGGTCCATAATCATAATAGTAATGCAAAATTTAAAGCTATTGTCAGTAAACTAATTCTATATTAGAAATTATGAACAAATATATCAAAGAAAAACTTCAGTAACAATAACAAAATGTAATTAATAAAGTAAGTAATTGAAAAACCCAAAAACAACTACAAGCAGAAGAACAAGCTAAGCGGAAAAGAATTGAAAATAATTGAATTTCACGACCTTGGACCTTGAATACCTTTTTTAAGGCACGACTTGGGTACAAAGTTCTGACACAGTTATTAACGCTAAAACAAATAAGTTCCAACAGGAGATATTTCACGTAGATTTTTTCTTACTGTAGAAATTTATCGGCGCTTTCTTAATATTAGATTTACTGCGCTGGCCTTATCTGTTTTACTACAAAGTAGATTAATGAATGTACCTAAATATCAAAGACTTCGTGGTAGCAATATACAGATGTGTCAGACTACACTGTAGGTCGTCAGTTCAATGCCACATAAAGAATAAAATGTCAATATTTATAATATCAAATATTCCGTACGTACATATATTTTATAGTCCACAGGTTCACATACACTAATACTATTTCTAAACAAAAACACTACCTGGTGTTACATAAATTGAAAGGGCGGTTTAGAGGTCGGTCGCTATCACAGCTCAGATAAGTTAATCTTGATGGAAAAGCTATTTGACTAATGCATCGCGAAATACGAACAAACCGACAGCCCAATCTATCACTTAGTTGGACAAAACTTTGATGTTGTTCACGAATTAATGCGTTTTTAGAAACTATTCGGTAGCAGCTATTACTAAATTAATTCTATTTTACATTTCACAATTTTAGTGCGTGAATAATATTTTTACAATATTAACTATACAAACATTGAATAAATAATAAATGTTTGCCATACCTCATTTTTTTTAGTTAAACTTGCTTTTAAAATCTATCTAAAAAGCTAATTGACTAAAGCAATTGAATGCTAAATAAAAATAAACTAGTTGAAGTCTTGTTCAACATATCGAAATATAACGCCCATATCTATTAATTTCTTAGTACTGTTTGCTTTTTATTGAGTGTCAAAAGCTTCTATCTACAGTAAAATTTAGTTTAAAAATATTAAAAAATAAATATACCACTTTTCTATGGCACTTTTCTATAGATTCATAGGCATACCATTATAGTACAGCCATGCTTTTATTTACCTCGCTAAACTTGACTTTATAATGACTGTAATAACAATAGATATTGAACGATTAACTATTTAAAAGCTAAACAGCATGACTAATGTTTTAGATAAAAATAAAAAATGGATCAGTGTAAATATATTATGCAATACTCTGTCGTATGGAGATACGACATTTGTAAATTATATCTTGTTTTGGAACGAAAAATATGGAGTTAAAAATATTGAAATTGAACTTTAATCGCCGATAAGGTGCCTATAGAGGTAGGTGAAAAAAAGTGAAAACGGACTAATAATCTACTTATTTAAGTTTGTGTACTTTTTACTTTATTGTTCATCGCATATTATGTGGGTAAAGTGTAATGCTTTCCATTAATTAAGTCATATATACATATAAGCATAAAATTTTAAAACATAAAAAAATATAGTAGACATGTTTGAGATATAAGTGTATTTAAGTAAAGAATGTTATCAAAACAGGGCTGACGGATGTATATGATTCACAGCGTTATCTTAAAGAGGCTCGTTACAAAGACACATCATACAAATAATAAGAAATGACTGATAAAAAACAGTATAGTGACGTAAGCGCTCATTCTATCTAAAATAGACATAAACAAGCTGGTAGCCGTATAGAAATTTCATACTTAATTAATTTTGACTATTAATACATACACACTGAAAGAATTTAAGTCCTATACAAAGAGAACACGATAAAAAATGTCCCTCATATAGGTAAAATAAGCTAATTTCTAAGTATTTAAACAATAAATGTATGAATAACCTTGCATTACATTACAAAGTCAACACAGTGGATCTGAGCGGCGCGACGTTTCAATTAAGTGATTGCTTGCTCAGAGCAGTAGGACAAATAGGGCCTTTGTGTAAGCTATTCAACGAGTATTGAGCTTGATTCAGAGCCGTGATGAGATGACGTATGGGTATGGACGTAAATGTTTCGGGGTATATTGCAATTGTTACAATAATGGCGGTAACGGTACTAAAGCTGTAATTGTGCAGTTAAAATATAAAAATAGATATATCTATCAGGAGAACGATTACCTATAATAATATGTATTTGATTTCTTTTTTATCTTCTCAAGTATTAGGCATATAAATATGCGTGACGCTTTATACTGCGCATCGCAACACGCAATGCCTTTATTTGGTTGTATCTGCCTACCTTACATAATGTGAGAAATGAATGAAAATAATTTTGTATACGGTTTGATTCTTTGTTAGATATAATCTAGATTTACAAAGATTCTTCGTTCCTCTTATCTTCACGTACTTCGTTTCTTGTGGTAAACAGAGAATACGTGTTAAAACAGCCAGAATTAACAACTAGATCGACTAGAATATCATAATAAAATATTTTGTATATAATGCAAAATTTTAAAATGTCGGTGAATAAAATTACGTATATAGTGCTTTCAGTGTACACTGTATGGCATATCATAGTATGAAAACTCTCTGTCAAATGGTAAATGACTGAAAAAAATCAATATTCTATAAGTTATACTTTATAATTAATATAACATGTTCAATTACAGCCCCATATGCTTAAACGCCATAAGGAATTAAATACATTCCTCTTTACCAAAGTGATATTATTAATTACTTTAATAATTCTAACGTTTGAAAACAGTAAAGGGAGTGTAATCCATTATCCCCAAAAGATTGATTATGTCATTCATCTCCGCTTTTGACCGAATTAAGCTCACTAGTATTAAGGGTCCCATACAAAGATGTTTTAAATGTACTCGTATACCCATGTAACTAGGTAATAGCAATAAACAAGTGCGATCGCATATAACTTATTCAATGTTGCTATTAATTTAGGTATTCGGGTGATTTATTTATTTATTGGACAATATTTGTTACATGAGAATATGTAAAACTGTACGTACTTTAATAATCGTGATCATTTAAAAATATGCATATTAAATCTCTTAAATCTCTTAAATCTTCAATTTTTCAAGATGTCTCAATAATCCTCATGCACAAATTACTCATTGGTACTACATCTCACAAACTAACATGTTGACTTTTTACTGCTTATGTCTTACTACAATAATTAAAATTTTAACAAAAACAAGAAACGAAAACCTCAATCAGGGAAAAATTTAATTTCGGTCAGCATATCCACGAAAAACAGGAAATATATGTGTGACATAATATACATAGAGAAATGTGTGAAGGTGCATAAATAAAAAATATTAAATCCTTCATTGGCCATTACATTCAGGTCTATTTAATAGACCATTTTAATAGAACTCTTTACTGAAAGGTTCTACTTATAATTAAACTACAGATTATAATGTTCGTACAACAGTATATACTATAAGCTGTTACCTGATGGACCTCAAGGAGTTAATGTTTTCATCCATTAACTCAACCGAGCACTTATGAAATTCATGCCCGCATCCGAACAAGATTACGCAGGCTAGCTGACATGTCTTCATTTACAGGGTTGACAGGAGTAATAACATAATTGCTTACCTAATAAAGAAATATTTAAATTTCTCTAGGGATATAAAACGCTTACGTTACTAAGAGACTGGCAACATACAGGTAAAACTACTGTCCATACAAAGTTGAAATTTGGCATGTAGACTCCTCGGGGAGTCTCCTTAAGAGGAGTACTAAGAGACTTCGCTCGGATCGAGATATCTACAAAAACGGAAAAAAATGTAATTTTATAGTCCACTTAAAAAAAAATTGTGAAAATCAGTTAGTTATTTACAAATGAAATAATATTGTATATTGTCATAAGAAAAATCAGCACTTTACTATTTTTTTTACGATTATCACTTAGTATTAAAACTTGAGAACCATAACTGTTAATATAGCATTATCTACGCGAATACAAATACAGCTTAAATGAAGAAAGTCTTTATTCAAGAATTACTTTTCAACAAAATATTTATAGTACCCTATCTCATCCTAAGTGTGTGTTTAATTAGGTGAAAGAATTATTTCTTAAAAAAATTAACCTTTACTACAAGACGGGGTATGTTGTCGTGTCATATAAAATTAGAGACATTAATAAAGATCAATTTAACTGAAATTATATAAACTACATTAGCTTAGGAACTACCAACCCTATATCTTGCCTCGTTACCTGGACGAGCACACCTCAGGCGTTTGCTGCGTCTTACAGCGACCATTGTAATTAGATCCGTGATCACACATCAACGACCCCTGTATGATCCTACTATAGAGGCCTCAAGAGAGGGGGAAAGGGCCTAATAAGAATGGTAAATCACGCGACAGGTCGGATATCCTTGCTAATGGAATACAGATGTGAAAATGAACAATATTTTGAGGTTTATCGGAATTCTAACAACTTTGCATATTTTGCTCGTTTCATAAACATACGCTTCGTTGTATAAACGTTAACATGGTAATTTAAGAATATTTTGTAGTTGCTACCTTTAATGAGTTATATTTACGCCATCGTGGCGCAATGGAATACCTTCTGATCAAAAATGCAGTGGTTACGGGTTCCTTCCTAATTAAGAGGATTGATTATATTCTATTTTTTCTTCCTAGACGCATAAGATAGGCGCGGCGTTCCGTTCTACCACCCTCACAAACGTAATGTTGAACTACAGGCAGAAAGCGGAGAACTGAGGACTTGACTCTCTAGATTCAAGATAAAATAATATTACATGAATTACAAAGTGCTTCTTTTCTCAACAATTATTAAGGAGGAAAAGTGCGTTTGCTTTATTATTATATCTTTGTAGGTATTGTGCAATTAATAGACAAACTTGGTATGCATACTCTAAGTATTTTGTGTATTCGTCGTAGTGTAAAATTGCTATCTACACATGATTAAATGTACTAACAGTTATAAAATTTTGACTTACTTTGCTTTACGTTTGTCCCTAGTGGCTTAGTCAAAGAAAATATTTTTATTAAACCAAATTTTACATTCTTGTCAGTATTTTAACAACGCTAATTTAAGCCTAAATACAACAAAGTTAGAAATGTCGTGAACTTCCTAACAACGAATCATTTGACGTTAGAATTGCGGGTTTACCCAAATTCAAAGACCTCGCCATTAAGCGTAAAAATTAACGGATTGCGCTTTAATAACACATTTTTACTTATATACATACATACTCGTGTGTATATTAATACACTGAAACTCCAAAAGCTAATATTACTTAATATAGGTTGACGTCATCGCGCCATAAATGAATTTAAACAAAATGATTCATTAAAGGTTAATTATTATTTATAATATTGACTCCTCAGTGATAGATAAGACGTGATAATCAATCCTATCATACACCACGCTTCGTCTCTAAATAAGCAGAAAATTACAAAAGTTGTACGTCTACAGGTTCTCATTGATGGTCCTATTTGATTTGTTAAATATAATTCTTGTACTATTATTCAATTATATTGAATTGTTTGGACTTACAACGTACAGTTTTAATAATATGTTCCCAGCTTCTCTTTTTTAATTACTTTAACATATGCTTCTGTTAGGATATTCCAAGCTTTACACTTACTTTTACTTTATTTGATTTGCTAAAGATATAAAGATATATAACGCCTGAAAACGCGAAAGGTTGTGGGTTCGATTCTCACTCCAGGAAATGGAACTTTTGATTTCCTGGTCTGGAAGCAAGGCAAAGCGCAGCGTTGAGTTCCGCCACTCAGCACGCAATGCCTCATTTTGGTGGAAAGTGGGGAACGGAGTGTCTTAACACTATGATCCCTCTGCTTACCCTGCTATATGCGGGATACAATTTGAAGTTAAAGATATTAAAATGAGAGAAAACTTTGAAGCTAAAAAAACATATTAAATAAGCTTCAAAACTTAAAATAAAATTTCTTAATCACTTAGGGCGATTGTGGTTGCCACGAGCCACATTTAACAGGGGCTGCGGCATCACAGTGAAACATTAAACAGATCGTCATTCTCAAGAACTTTCAGTTTAGTTACCTGCTAAGTTAGAAATGCCCCGAGAACTTAATTGGCATCTCTACCTTTTATGGTCCAATAATAAATTAAGACCACCACACCGTGAAACCCTCCTTACATTGAAGATCTTTCAACCGACAAGTGCACGAGCTTGTTTTGCAAGATTGAGTGACGGTAAAAACCGCTTTTTGATGTCTTTTCCAATGTCATGATATAAAAGTGCCTTGTTAAATTTAAAAGCAAAGGATAAAATGGCTAATTTGTTAAATCATTTTATGACTCTTATTGCTATAAATAAAAGTACTTACGTATGTAAGAAAGTATAACACACGAGACATGCTCTCATAAAAATAAATGTAGAGAATATTAAACATAAAAATTAAAATGTGACGTATTTTATAGCTTAAAATAAAAAAGCGGAAGACCTAAAAGGTACTCAATATTTATCAATCAAATTTGTACACTATTAAAAATAACAATTAACAAATTAAAAAAAAACAAAATTGTCTACTAACATATTTGCTAAGTAACATAAAAGATCTATTTATTACACATCAAAGACTATATCTTAAAAATAAATATAGGAAAGTTTAAGATATGTGGTAAGCGACATACAGGTAGACACGGAACACAGGTAGACGGAATGACATTACGATAACTGCGGGCGACCAGCATTGTGCAGCAGCTACCAGAGGGCACGAACTACGATAATCTTCGACGGACGTAATTTCCAAATTGGAACCGAACATCCATAGAGTCGTCATATGCTTTTATAAGTCTAATAAAAGCGTGATTTCTTTTTTTTTTCTTTTTTTTAACTTTACGCAGTATCCCGCATATAGCAGGGTAGGCAGAGGGTACCAGAGAACCTAGTGTTAAGACACTACGTTCTCTTTTAATAAATAAGCGTGAAATGATTAAGGAATTTTATTTTATAGTAGAAAAAGAAACTTATCAGTAATAATGATAGTAAATAATATAATTTTCAATGTTTATTCTTAATTACAATATGATGACATACAAGTCAACTAATGGCTGAATGTAAAAAGCTTTTGCAAGAAACTGATTTCCTTACTGAGCAAAAATCTATTTTGTAAAGCTAAGCAAAACCAAGAAAAACTTATTTATAACAAAGTAAATATATAAATAATATATTCAACTAAATCAAAGATAGATGAATTTTTTTTATAATAATATTTTTTTGTATTAAATAATTTATTATCAACAAATATAAGAAAGTCCACATACCTTTCCATATTCCAGCACCCTTCAAAATCGAGTATAGTGACCCCAGTCGCTCCCTATAGGTAAACAGAGAAGCCGAACACCTGGGATCAACTCATGCTATTAACTTTATAAGAGCAACATTTACCGTCGTTGAACAATTCCTAGTAATTAAATGTAAATATTTGTGTAAAAGTGTCAGACAGACTAGAACTAGACAAAGAGGATATTTAATGAACTATGGTGTTTCCATTGAGTTCTTTTCAAATAAATATTGTTTAATTTATTATTATTTGGATTGAAAAATAGAAAACATATATAGTTTATTTTTGTTTTCTTTAATTACCTAATTCCTTTTTATTTTACTAGAATTTACTATTTTCTAAGGAGTTAAAATATATTAAAAAAAAATTACATTCATATCAAATATAATGTTTTTCGTCCAATATTAGGTAGCTTTTTTTAAACCTTAATCTTATTAATAATGTGTTGACTGCACAAGCGTTACCTATTAGTCCAAAATGTATATGCATATGCGGACTTTTTAGATATGCATATGATATAAATTTACATAGCATTTTAAGTTTTTTCTATTTTTGTTTTTCATAAAATTGTCCACAGTTGAAATCCTAACAATTTTATAACAAATACGAATAGATGACCAAAAAATTCCGATTCGTGTTATATGAAGCTTTAATCCACAAAGCCAACACCTAAAAGCTTACTCTCTAAAAAGGTAACAAACAAAAAATTTCAAACTGTCCGGAACAAATTCGAACATTTGAAATATTTATGATGTGTACCGTCATATCTCTGGCTTTGCACGCACTTCCGCTACATTGAGCTGAACAAAAACTAATGGTGTCACGAAATATATAAAGTTTAACCCTCGCCCTTGCTTAAAAATGACAACCTGAACACACAATTTAAACTTAACAAGATAACATAATTGGGAAACATAAATTGGCCTCCATTTATCTTTTGTATTTTGTTACCTTAGCGTAAAAAACATGAAGACAGTATTGATTAAAAAAAGTTAATAAAATAAGCAATATTATGATTTATTTTAAGAGATGGTTCAACATTTTGGTTTGACATAACTAGTAATAATGAGTTATGAAAACTCATATAACTAAATTTAGTTGTTTTTTACACACAATAAAATTTTTGGGTTTATTTTATCTTTTATCTACTAACTAACTAACTAACGCCATACTACAATTACTTATGTAATCATACAAAAATATAATCGTAATTAATCATACATATCTAGTAAATTTAAATTAAAAAGAAGTAAATCCAAAATAAATTTTCACTTCAACATTGATTGTAACAACTATAATAAAAGCGTTAACAATTTATTATGTCCAAATTGCAAGCTAGAAACGCCCCATTAAAGCGATTCATTAGATTCTAAGGGCGTTAAAAGGTATGTTTTTCATTCTATATATAAACGTAACAAAAGATAATTTTCCCGGTGGAAAATGAAGCCATAAATCAGGCAAGCACTCGCGGCATGACGTTCATCTTATTGGCATTATTGTTGCTGTGACGTGGTAATAGCTAGTACAGTATTATATTGAACTAGCCTTTATGTGTTTTGTTATAGAGTTCATTTTATTCTTTGTGTAATAATTATTGAATATTCTTTGTGTATTCGTATCTGATTCTGTTGCTTATTTTTTTACAAATAGTTTTATAGGAAGCAATAGTTGCTTATGTACCAAAGGTAGCTTTTAGTATAGTTATTAGTTACTATAGTACATAATAATGATATTTATAGTTTCATATAAGTTATATTTACCATATAAAATAATTGTAAAGATTTTTTTTTTTATACCACGACGGTGGCAACAAGGCACACGGCCCACCTGATGGTAAGTGGTTACCGTGGCCTATGGACGCTTGCAACACCAGGGGCATCACTTACGCGTTGCCGACCCTTCAAAAACCTGCTGACCCTTCAAAAATTTTTTCAAATATTAAATAACATATTTAGAAAACGTATAACATTTTTTGAACGCAGTGGGATTCGCTTTTTATAAATTTTTATACGTTTTTTATATATGTTTTTCGTTTCCTAAGTGTGGGAGTAACACTTTAAAACTTCAAAAATAAATATTAAATAATATATACTATTGATTTTTACTATAAAAATAGTATTTTGGTTTATTTCAAATCTATACGTAAATATATACACATGTAATAATATAGATACATATCTAATATTATAAGAAACATTTTATTCAATTAACTAATTTCACATCATAAATCGAATAGTAAACTTCATGTTAATTTCCTAAGAAAATGATCAAAATACCTACAAGTCTCAAAGCAAGTGTTCCCAGTTAAATTGCTTCGTGGCGAGTAAACATTGTTGGACCCTGAAACAATACCATCCTAACTTACAGTGGGAGTTGCTAATTGATCTTATACACGGACACTTGGAGCTTTAGACCGAATTTGTGAGCATCACTTCCAGGCATTGTCAAGGTCTATTATAGATATGTATGTTTAAAGACCTTTGTTGTTAATAAAAGAAATAAATTCACTTACATATATTAATAACAATGTAAGCAGCAGTGGCGAGGGGTGAAAATTTTAGTTAGGCAAGGCGGTACATATTTTTAGGGAAGTCGGTAATTTTTAGACAAGCCGATATATTTAAGGAAGCCGGTGTAGGATGTGAAGGTATTTAGCAATTTCACTATGGAATTTTGACGATGACCTTTTTCTAGGTCTCTAAAATGTGAGAACTTTTTTTTGCAATTTTATGCCCATAACTTTCCTGGTAAACTTTTTTTTAGGTCTCCTACTTGTACTTTGCAAAGTTAGTTAAGCCGGTGGGACCCGAGTAAGAACGCCTCGCCATTGGTAAGCAATTACATTAAAAAAAAGAATTATTGAGACGTTAATATTTCTAAAAAGAACTTGTTTAACCAGAGAAGTTTTATCTAAATTTTATCAAGGCTTTGAGGATACACGCGTAATATATAAATTCCCCCAATATACTTTTTAAAAATATTAAATATAATAATCGCAGTAAAACTGGTATTAAAGCTTAAATTTTATTATCATATCAATATGACATGATCATTCGCAATTTTTCGTAGCTTTGCATGACGCAATTGACACGTGCCAGTTAGTTCACGACGCTAGGTTTCTAAAAAGACGAGAAATAGCGAACAGGTGACACTAAGGGTTAAGATTAGTGCTTTAACGGTGTAAGAACGTGTCAGTGGAGCACGAATCACTTTGTCTTTTTACTTTTTAGGCACTACGTTATTTGATCTTTGCCCCAAAGAGAAGTAGAAGTAACTATAATAGATAGGTACAAATAAAACGAAAATAAATATTTTTTAATGAAAAGTAATATAACAATTTACCTTCATAAATTTTATTTAACACAAAATAAAATCTAGATGAAATACCTGTAATTCTAATTTACATATCAAACCGCCCTTATAATACACGCGCCTAAGCTTACACGTTTGCTTAAGTCCACATAAATATTAATTTAAAATATATTCCGAGTATAAAATCATAACAATAAAAATTAACATCTGACGTCAATGTGAATAATTATTATGATTTATTTTTTTATAGCTTATGCTGTATCCCGCATATGGCAGGATAGGCAGAATGAACCTGAGAACTCAGTGTTAAGACACTCCTTTCCCTTTCAACAATTCCGTTCCTCACTTTCCGCTGGATTGAGGCTTGCGTGCTGAGTGGCGGAACTCGACGCCGCGCTTTGCGTTGTTACCAAACCCAAGAAATGATAATACTAAATTTTACATGTCCTAGAGTGGGAATCGAACCCACAACCAGTCCCGTTTACAGTCGCTCGCAGATCGCAGAGGCATCTGCGCTACGACATGCGATTATTTATTATTATTATGACATCTTATATTTATTTATTTTATTAGGATTATGATTATTATGATAGTAAATTCAAATCCAAATAGCGGAAATTTATATCATAAAAAATGTATTTTCTTGTTATGCTTTGTTAAAAACGCATTGGATTTCACCACATAGCACAAAGCGATGTTCTACGTATAAGGGGTCCCCTTAGATCTTTTTATAAAATGCGTGGAAATATAAATTAATATTTAAAGTAATCTATAATGAAAAATATTAATAACAAATAAATATAACATTGATAATCATCATAGTTATTATAATAAATCACCATAAATTATTCACTAAAATGAATGTTAAAAACAGAACTATTTGTTTGTTTATCAAAAGATTTTTTCATCTAAGCTACCAAAAAAGCTATACAGTCGTTTATTAATTAAACTTTGCACTTTTAAACTTTAGGGGCTTAATTAAAACTGCATTTACTTTATTGCCCACTAACTCAGCGGCACGCATGGTCGATTTCGGAAATTAAAGAAACTATTAAGTAATACTGAAAAACTACTTATTCGTTCTAAAGCAGCTTTATATTGATTTGTTTTTATATAACCATTATTTAGCAGAATGGCCTTCATAACACAGTAAATAAAATGTTATAGATACACGACAGGAAATGATAAGTTAGAATTTAGATCTTTTTAACATAGCATTAATTGCATAATAGTAAATATCAAGTAAAATACACAATAGGTTTGCAAGTATGAATTATGATAGTAAAATTAGGAATTATATAAATAGATAGAGACGTCTATCGCAGGGCAGAGGCACAAGTACAAAAGAGGCACGTGTGACTGTAAACGTGACAGGTTGTGGGTTCGATTCCCACTCTAGGAAATTTAAAACTTTAGTATTTTTATTTCTTGGGTCTGATAACAAGGCAAAGCGCAGGGTTGAGTTCCGCCACTCAGCACGCAATGCCGCAATTCGGTGGAAAGTGGGCAGCAGAGTGTTTTAACACGAGGTTCTCAAGTTCCCTCTGCCTACCCTGATATATATGCGGGATACAATGAGAAGCTAAAAAAGTAGATATCGCCTAAAGGTCGGTCATTCTGTAAGAAATGATTTTTATTTTTTTTAATATATGTATGAATTTTAGTAGTATTGTAATTCAATTACAAAATAACGTTTAATTTTACCTGTACGGTCTACATTATTCAAATGACCGTGTACCTGTACTTGCTAATCAGATGCAATAAGCATGCCTCTCACGTGCGTAGAAATTACTCATGAGGTTCGGATTTAGGAGTTTATCAAGGGAGGAGTAACCGCTAAGGACACTCTTTATATGATTTATGAACTATATAGTTCTATGAATGCAAAGTTTTTGCAATAGTAATAGATATTATATGAAAGATTAAAAGCATTGAATTATGTTTTCAATCTTTCATACATATATTATTTCACGTTGCTCGCAAAAACAAAATATTTTTTTGTTAAAATTATTTTTAATATCATCATCAAGGCTACAAAGACTAGGAAGTCCTAATTATAAATTAGTCCTAGCTGTACAGGTACCGCGTTTTAATAGCACTTAAAGCAACTCAAATATCTGAGTGAGGCTAATACGAGTATATACAAATTTTGCTTAACTTCTATATTCTATAAAATTCTCTTAAACTGAATTTTTTGGACGTTAAAACTATTTTTTAGGGAATAGTTAATTTCCTAAATTACGGTTCATAGTTAGTGTACTTCCGCCTCGGTAATTGTACAGTTAAAATATCTTGTGTTAATACATGGGAACGCAAGCTAGTCTGTCTGCCCGAATAGTATCCGCTCATCCATATATTATACCAGGTATGTGCGCGCAATAAAGGGGTCCCGATGCAAGGGTCGGCGCTGTAATTATAGCAAGTGAGAACATATGTATATACAGCCTTGTAACTGATTGAAGCCGAATGTTGGTTTGTTAAATTAAAAACAGTTTTTCATTTTTATTTTCAGGGTTAGTAGAGAGAGCCTATGTTAAGAGGTCCGTTCTCCATTTCCTGCAAATTTTTAAGATATTGTCTGTTGAGCAGCGGGAACCAACGCCCTACCAAATAAAAAAAAAACAAATTATTCAAATATAAAGTTCTAACCTATATATATAGACTATCTAATCAGTTCTTTCTCACACCAACAATGGCGTTTTATTTGTAAATCAATTTACTGTGATTCAAAAATATATTAACATACGATTCTCTCTTTCATTTACAAATGGCGGTCCTAGCTTTTAACCTATGACTAAATAGTGTTCAAAGACAACATAAATACTACAACAGTTGTACTAACGAAGTTGTGGTGAATTTTAAGTGCTTTAGATGTACATTTTGTATGCTGCAGTAAATCAGAGGGCTTTCACTAGGAGAGACCCGACGTTTCCATTTTCGGAATGTGGAAGGAATTTAAAAGTGTCTAAGCAAGTAATTGTCCTGCCAGTTACTAGCCAACATATTTGTTTGTTGGTTTTTCCAATGTTATATTCTGCGTGCTTTTATTTATAGCGTTTGGCAAAATGGATTTGATTTGTTTCACGATTGTAGTATCTTTGATATCTTTTTAAACTGTCGTCATTAACCATCAAACTTAGTATTTTCATTTTCTCGCCCTGGTAACAAGACAAAGCGCGGCGTTGAATTCCGCTACACAACACATAATGCCTTAATTTCGATGGAAAGTGGGGACAGGAAATGTGTAAAGAGAACGTAGGTTCTTAACACTAGGTCCTTAGGTTCCGCCTGCTATGTGCGCGATACATCATGAAGCTAACAAGAAAATCATCAAACTCTAAAATTTCTTGGTTAAGTCATCTCACGAGCTCTGTAAAGTGTTGTAAAATAGAGTTTATCAAAGACAATTATATATGAAATTATTGAATAAGTCTTATATATTATATGCTATCTAAAGAAAAGATTATAGAGAATTCTAAATTAATAAACAAAATAACTTACTTAAGTGATGCCCCTGGTGTTGCAAGCGTCCATAGGCCACGGTAACCACTTACCATCAGGTGGGCCGTGTGCCTTGTTGCCACCGTCGTGGTATAAAAAAAAATCAGATAAGTGTATTTTTTTAATCAGAAAGTAATATGAGTAACAAAACTACTTCGACAGAATACTGCATTTAAAAATAAATGTGCCAAACATATTTTTGAATACAGTGTCCTATAAAATGCATTTGCAAACAAATTTCCACTTGCCGAAACGTTACAAATAATTTAGTAATTACGACATTTATGTTGAAAAGAAAATGAAATGGAAATACGCTATTCATCAGCAGCAGTGCTATTTATCTCTCAAATCTATCATCACAAACGAAATGTATCAAAAGGGGAGTCGCAGCTATTAGCAGAATGAACGAACAAATATTAACATTGACGTTTCAAAGCAAAACCGATAAGCCTTTAACACCATTCGTATTTACAATTTCAATTATTAGGTAAAATTCTTATTTAAATCAATATATTTTGTTTTTCAATAATTGTAAATACAATAGCATTGTTAATTTTGGATCTGTATTAGAATACAGGTTTTTTATGGGGAACAAATGTAGAACATCTGCCTTCTGAAGTTTTTCCGCACCACCCTCTTAGATTTCCACGATGACGATACCGCGCTTTATATTAGTGCAGATAGAAAAAAACATCATTTTAACTTTACCCCACATAACAACATATAGAGAACCTAGTTTCAAGACATTCCGTTTCCCGCTTCAATTCTCGACATTGTTTGTTAAGTAGAGGTGTTCAACGCCGTATTTTGTCTAAAATAATATTATAATAATATAAATATTTTCCGGGTAACGCCTGTCGTGGCGCAGAGGCACAAGCGTGCAACTGTAAACGCGACAGGTTGTGGGTTCGATTCCTAATCCAGGAAATGTTAGTATTTTCATTTCCTGGGTTTAGTAACAAGGCAAAGCGCGGCGTTGAGTTCCGCCACTCAGCACGCAATGCCTCCATTCGGCGTAAAGTGGGGAACGGATTTTTTGTAAGAGAACGGAGCGTCTTAACACTAGGTTCTGAGGTTCCCTCTGCCCCGCTATATGCGAAATACAGCGTGAAGTTAAAAAAAATCAAAAAGAAAGAAGTTTAAACCCAGAATCACACCGATTCAGAGTTTTCGTAAAATAAGTTATAATTTTATTTTTTGGTAATAAAATATACGATTATTTTTAAAAAAATCATATTGCTATAATAGAAAGATAAAAGAAAAAAGAGCACTTTATTCAAATAAATTTATAAAAATTATAATATAGTATTCTCATAAGCTAAGCGATTTTAAAATCTGCACATTGAATGGTCACAACCTACAATTTACAATTTACTACGATTAGAGTACACACGCGTTAAATTTAAATTACACAGTATGTTCACTGATAGCGGTCCTAGTCTTGTTAGGTAAGTATCGGCTTATGTCTAATGATACATACTCCTTTGATGTGAACTCAGTGCGGCCCAGCAATGTTTGCCTATTTGCTCAAAGCTATATTTAATTGCTACATCGTTATTTTTGGATTATTTGCAGAGAGAACTTTTGAAGCCGTCCCTCTACACTAAGTTCAATTAAAACCATCAAACAATTTTTCACATATATAACTGTTATTTAATTGTACAGTGGTTTGGGCTTAAATATTTTTTTTGTTTTTAATATTTGTATACGATTTATCTGGTATCAAAATTTTATCAATTCTTTTTACTCGGTAACTAATGAAACAACATATTTCCTACTATAATTCATACACGTAATAGATTAGCCTATTGGTACTGCAAAAGTTTAAAAAAGACGTTCACAATGATTTAACTTTTTAAATTTTTGGTTGCACAAAATCGAAGTATGATTTATAATTTTCAAATGACAAAGCTTTAGCATTCAAAAGTATAAATATAAAAGTGCTACACTTTAACAGTTTTGCAAAATGGATATATTATAACACTAGAAGAAAGAATCTAGCAAAAACCTTAAAGATGCCCAAAACGCGAATTATGAATATTTTCACATTGCTTTTCCTAATAATTAGTATTCAATAATATATGTATAGCAGCTTAAAATTCAAAACCAGAAAACGACTTGCCCAACTAACTAATCCGACGCTGCCACCCCTTGGATACGAAATCCTAAAAAGTACATCCGTACATACGAGTATACTGGCGAATTCAAGCACATTGTCAGACATTTTTCGCTCTAATCTCATTAAGGAAATCCGGTGGAAGCCGCGTCCCGGGATTGTTAACACATTCGTAACAAGTAATTAGGTATATGTAATCTTGTTTAATGGCGATTTGAATTTTACCGTAACAAAAGTGGCACAGAAAGTTGCTATTTTATTTCTACATCGTAGATACAACTTTATTTGAAAATGTGTTCTCAATGAAATATTAAATATAAACAGGAAAGCATTTAAACCCATATCTATCGGGTCGAGTAAGTCACCAAATTCTCTGCCTCCCTGCCTCTAATTGTCAAAATCTAGATTGATTATAGAATTTAATAAAAATATTGATTTGTGTGATCAAAAATACGAAATTAACTTAATTTTAAGTTATTAAAAAATATTCTCTATGTTTCATTAGATTTTTTTTATATTAATTAATTTTTGGAATTGATTTATTTTATTATGAAAAATATATTTTTTTTTATAGAATGGGAAATTATTTCTTTTAATTCAATAAGAATTGTAATGTCTATTTTATTAGATTGGATATCTTTATTATTTATAATATTTGTATCTTTAATTTCTTCTTCAGTAATCTATTATAGAAAAAGATATATAAAATATGAAATTAACTTAAATCGATTTATTTATTTGGTATTAATGTTTGTTTTTTCTATGATTTTATTAATTACTACTTATTAATTACATATAAAAGCATATCTTTCATCTCCTTCATCACATACATTTTAAGACCGTGCATTTTTAAACCATATATACTAATATACTGATTGTACATATCATGAAACCAAACTTCACCAGTATGGATACAACTTACCCGCAAAAGCACAATGAAGGAATAAGAAAACTTACAAGGTACATCGCAATGCATACTAATAAAGTAAGCTTTGTGCAGGATCTCTAGGAAATGACGAACTTTACCATATTCCATTGCAGATAAAATCTTCAAATGTTCAGTTGAAAGGCTTTCCAGCTCGTCTGGAATGTCATAAGTCTACGAGTTTTAACAAGACAAACTTGTCTAACAAGTAGAGCTTTGTGCCCTGTCGAATTTGTGAGCGGCTTATGTATGCAACCCTTGAATAGGATTAAATACTGTATGGGATCTAATATATGTATGTAATTAACATTGTATTTCAGTTAACTTTGCCTTTTGAAATAAGTAGGAACGTAAGTAATATTTCGAATATGCTTTTCCTAGCTTTGAATAATTATACAGGTACAGGTTGGCTTTTACCCAGTCTACAATGAATATTTTTATATATATTTTGTCCGTTACATTTGGTTATAAATAAGAAAATATATTTTAGATATTTTCCACAATACTTTAAATTACACTCCATTATCTCTATAATGAACTTCTAAACCTGAAAAGTGCACTATGGTTAGTAAACACTGTGCAGTATGTGCTTTTGCTTTGAATCCATTATCATCGATCGACAACCGACACTCGAGGCTTCTATGAAAGTTAAGTGCAGTTTTCCTCCCCTAATCTCTAATGTTACGTGAGGTATTAAGAATTTAAGGAGCATCCCCTCTCATCGATTGGCTTACGGATGTACTCGTGCCTCCGGAGCTTTGATTTTCTACTGTTATTGTCATGGAATACTACTATCCTGTGATGTTTGCCGCGTTTATATATAAATTCATCTGTGCTTTCTAAGGGTTTCAAAAAATCATTGATATGTGAGAGTCATTCCGTTGTCTACTTTCTGCCGATTGTGTTAATATTGTATGTTGGATGGTAAAAACTAAGGCACTTTTTGTCTAATGAGATGAAGAAAATATGTTTAAAATTAAACATTCCTAACAACCGTGAGTAAATCAATTTACAACGATATCGGTATGTTAAAAATATTGAAATTTCTCTAAGATATTCTATTACAGTATTTTCTAATAGACTTTTAATAGAAACATTAACATACATACATACATAGCTTCACGCTGTATCCCGCATATAGCAGGTTAGGCAGAGGCAACCTAGTGTTAAGACACTCCGTTCCCCACTTTCCGCCGAAACGAGGCATTGCGTGCTGAGTGGCGGGACTCAACGCCGCAGAAACATTAACATAGCCGATATAATTTACTTAAAAGAAATACATTCTTGTATATTACAATTGTTAGCTATAATGAAAAACTACAAAAATAACTTAGATTAAATATAAATCTACAAATATAAACCTTTATATCCTATACTATCATAAACATTCCGTAGGTCCCCTACGAACCTTCTAATTTATAGGGGAAATTGAGAGCAACCGCATTAAAAGAGATAATATATAAACACAGAATGTTTTATTACCATAAATTAAATATGCGTGTTTCTAAAGTTTCACCACAAATATAATATAGTTTTCAACTCAAACGATATACAATTTTTTTTCTTACACATACAATTGCTTTAGAGACAAAACATTTTGTGTTAACTTTTTGAAACTGAAAAGCTAACTTATCAATGCTTACGTCTGATTTTTTTCGTATATTCCAGATAAGATTTGAAATTTAATACTTGTACGACATTTGCGGCAAATAAATGTTACTACATTTTAAATAAGAACAAATTGCAAAAATGAACAAATAAAATTATTGAACAAAATTAAAAAAAACCACAAGTCGATCAATTATCTAGTACCAATTACTTTTAGCTATAAATTAAGTTAATAAATCATAAGGTTTACCACATGCCTACGAATGAATAAATCGGCCCACTTCTATATGAAAAGCGTACATGACGGGCGAATATGTCACCCGCCTGATATATGATAGGCTTCGCGGATAGCTGTTAACTTATACAGTTCCTTGCAATTTAGAGATGTAATATCTGTATCGATATTGGAATAACTTAAATATATTGAAAATTAGTAACAGTATTTCTGCTAAACGTTACGATAATGATATTGATGATCTTACATCAGTAAAGCAATTTAAAAATGAGAAATTTGTATAATAAAAAAATATATATTAAAAGTCTAATATAAAGTATAGAAAATAAAATATATTTTTAAAATAAATTAGCAATATTTTATATGTGAATTGAAATTATAATTCGATAGTCGACAGTATCGATATTTATTCACTAGCACTACCACTTTACATTCAACGCCTTTGCTCACGGCGGCGGCAAACGACTAATCTCTTGATATATTGACGCTCACCTTCCCTTATCTAGAGATCTTCGAAAAAGTGCTCCTTTATTACGCTATTTGGATTACTCCCCTACACACTTCAAAGCCTATAAAGCCTTCAGGGCGCTTAAATCTATAAAATCTTTGAATTTAAAATTAAATTATTTATCAGATGTTTATTTTATAATTTTTCATGTTTGCATATTTCATTACAAGGTTCATTACATTGTTACCAACGATTTAAAACTTTAATACAAGATTTTAACAATTTTTTTTTTAACTTCACGCTGTAACCCGCATATAGCAGGGTAGGCAGAGGAAACCAGAGAACCTAATGTTAAGACACTCCATTCTCTTTCAACAATTCCGTTCCCCGCTTTCCGCCGAATTAAGGTATTGCGTGCTGAGTGGCGGAACTCAACGCCGCGCTTTTTTAACAAAATTGTATCGTGTAATTAATGTTTTTATTTATATATACAGGTATATAAGTATGTATATGTTTGAAAATAAGTATAATATATCAAAATAATTATTTAAAAGTGTTTTGGCACTGCTTCCCGCTATGTAAAATTTCCTAAGTTCTCTATTAATAAAAGGTTGCCTGTATGATATTTGTACCTTTGCAAAACTTTTTGTAAAACTTGTATTTTTTTTATTTGCTGCAATAAAGCGTTTTATTATTATTATAAAGGATCAAGCCATCGTTGTTAAACATGATTGATTGTGGGTTTAAGCCCCACCAATCGAAATTATGATTATATTTAAATCATTTTCATTTTCCCACTCACAAAGCGCAACGTTGAATTCCACTTATCACGCAATGTCTCGACACTAGATTCTCTTTGACTAGCGTACTAAGAGGAAAAAGCGTGAAGCTGAAGAAATGAGGAATAAAAAATATATCATATTTTTTATTTAGCAAATTAATATATAACGTGAAATAAAAGGCTTCACGCTGTTTCCTGCACGTAGCAGGGTAGACAGAGATAACAAGAAAACCTAGTGTTAAGACACTTCGTTCTCTTTGACATTGTCGTTTCCCACTTTCCGCCGAATTAAGGCATTGCATGCTGAGTGGCGGAACTCAACGCCGCGCTTTGCCTTATTACCAGAGCGAAAAAATAAAAATACTAAATATTATTTAATATTTTCATTTTCTGGTGTGGGAATCAAGCCCACAACCTGTCAAGTTTACAGTCACACGCATGGCGCAGAGGCACAACCCTCTGCACCATGACAAGTCTCAAAAAATAAATGGCGTTGAAATAGTAATCAATTATAGCTTAGGTACTGAAAATAAGAAAATTGATACAACAGGGTTCCAAATAGAACAAAAATGGATCCGAAAGAAGCGCTATAGCTGTTTTCTTTTACAATTTAAGACAGCTGTACAAACTGTGTGAAGACAACTGGAAAAATTAAAAAGATATTTTCCTTTAACTTTTTCTAATATAGAAAAGGCATTATTATATTATTTACTAATATGAAAGTTTAAATATACCTAGTATTTTTATTGCATCTTAAACTTTGTCATATTTTGAAATTTTTGATGTTTTTATGGGCATTGAATTCTAGTGATTAATTCTCCAAACACACTGTAGACATATCAATTTTGCCCCGCGCAGGATACGAACCTGGTGATTAGATCAGGTTGTATGTTTTGTACAAAAATCTAACATTATTCAATAATTCCTAAATTAACAAATACAATAACAACCTGAAGACTTTAAAAGCTTAATATTATATGCACCATAACTTATTAAGACAAAGTTTGACGCTTCGAATCTACTCGAGCTCGTTAACATTATACAAACACATGGATCGATTTACGTTAAGTCACCTCCGAGCCGAAAACAGTCAAAGTCTATAAAGGTCTAAAGTGAGAAACCTGACAACTTACAGCAGAATAAAGTTTTATCTTTTGAGCTGGAGGAAGTTTGACAAAGCATTTATTGTTAGTAAAGAAGTAGCAGAATAGTCACGATGCCGGCGGAGCAAGATAACGACTTCTAAAGTATAAATCTATTGGAGAAAAATATACGATTTTGATTTTTGATATTCGGTTTTCGTACTTTGTTTTTCTAGAAAGAGACTAATCGCTATCTAACGTAAAGGTAACAGATTAATTCTTAGTATTTTTTTTATATTATCTGTATAACTAAAGCTGAAAATTTAAAGTTGATATTTATAAAAATACATTAAATATGAATAATTTATAACTAATTTATAACTTTCGTGGCGCAGAGGCACTAGCGTACGACTGTAAACGCGACAGGTTGTGGGTTCGATTCCAGTGAGAATTGTTGTCGACCTGGAGTGCTAAGAAATGTAAAAGTTTAATATTTTTATTTCCTTGATTTGGTAAAAAGGCGCTGAGTTCTGTCACATAGCACGCTATTCGGAAAGTGGGGAACGGTGTGTCTTAACACTAGGTTCTCAGGTTCTCTCTGCCTGCTCTGATATATGCGGGATGCAGCGTGAAGCTAAAAAAAAATCCATTACAAGCATATTTAGGTAAAATTGAAACAAAAAATAAACCTTAAAGATATGACATGACTATATGACTTTATTCATAGTAGTATAAAAAACAAACTTAGAAAGAAATGAAGTCAAAATGTATGTGTGTAATTTTTCTCAAACAAACCTTCCACATAGTGCAAAGATAGTTTTGCCCTATCTGCCACGTTTATCTACTGATTAATAGTGGACTGAACCCACAATAAATTGTGTTAGATAACACACCGATGACTAAGTGTATCGCATTATGCTAAACTGCGACCATTTCTTTGCGAACTACTGAAGTACTTGTCTTATTCAGCTTCATATTTCAAGGAAAATTCAATTCTGTTTTGCATAGATTGTATCTGTGTTGCAACGACAAAGAGTATAGGTATATATTGAACAATATAATTAATGTGTACTATTACTTATTTGTTTAAAGAAAGACGCTCACCCGGGAGGCTCATCATAGTTGTAAATTTATTGTAAATTGTAATTGAAAAGAGCAACTGTTGAGTTTCTTGCCAGCTCTTCACAGCAGAACTGCCTTCCGAGCCGGTGGTAGCTTCTGTTAGGACTGACATTACTGACATCTTTTGTAAATTCACGATTCGAAAGTACTTGTAATAGGCTATTTGAATTAAGAATATTTTGACTTTGTTGAAAAATGTAGTTAACGCGTGAACTATTACTTATATGTTTAAAAAAAGCTAATTTTAAACTTATAAAAATTTAATTAAGTAAGTTCTATTACAATGTTTTGGCAAAAAAAATGCTATAGATATGGAGACGGACAGAGGTAATCTCGAAATAACTAACTCTACATTTTACAAAAGAAGCCAATGCTCAAAATACATTGCGCTTTCTTAAAGATTACAAATCTTAAAAATATAAATTCTTTTATTCTTAAAATTTTATTCATAAAATGTTAAATTTAACACTCGACCTTCACGTTTTATATTTCAACGATTTTAGCTAAGATTGAGACATTATCTCCTTGTTTAGATACTTAAAAAAAAACGAAATTGCTAGAAAAAATAATATTTGTATATCTTTGTAATACTTAATTAATATCTTCCTTCCCTGTCTTATCGCAACTACATGCAATATTTTCGGTTGTTTAACTCACCGTAATATGTTAAGAAAATAAAGAATGTAAGATAGCCAGACAGCATCCATTATATTAGAAAAATGTATTGCGTTTATCTTTCATCGCACATGAAGAAGAGCCGTTTTATATACTATGCGTTTTGAATTTATAATACAATTCTAGTATACATTTTTCAGTACAGTAAAATATTTAAAACAAGCACTTACACGTAACCAAGTTGTATTATATGCATGTATTTGTCTTAATTAAAAAAAGAACTATTTTTTTAACTTATTTAGTTCATTATATGATAATTCTATATATGTTTCTTTATTCTATAGAATATTTTTCCATTTTAGGCCACATATAAAGCAGATTCTATATATAATATATTTTAAAAAAAACACCACTTACTATTATCGGCATCAGCTTATAATTTTCTACACCACTCAGTTTACGTTGTCTCAATAATTTACTTCCACTCTCTGACCTCAATTTATAACAGCCTTTAATTCCTAGTTCGTTGGAAAAGCGGAATAAATTCCTGTGAGATAGCCTAGGCTAGGATAGAACGAAAAGTGCTGTAATAAATTAGCTCCACCCTGGCGACAAGGATTAGCTTAATCTGAGTGTAGAACTAAGGACGTCAACGTTTGCAAAATTACTTTTATACTAACTTATATGTTTGAGATTTAACTGCTTATAAAAATTTGCTGACTTTTGTACAGTTGCTTTACTTTTTATATTATTATAATTACGGTAACAACTACAGTATAAGAAATCAGGAGACAAATCAAACACACTTCTACAAGAGAGCAAGAGAAGTCAGTAAACAAATCGATCCTACTAACCCTAGTAGGATCGATTTCTAGGTATAAGGCTCAATGTGTTTTGTGGACAGTATTATTGTATTTGTACCTATATCGTTTTAACAAAAAAAATATTTTGTTACAAAATATTGTATTATATTGGTGATATTATAGTATTTCTATTATGAATACGTGAAGAAATTGAACATACTTAAAGCTTATAAGGAAAAAAGACTTTTCAATGCTGAACTTTTTGTGCCTAAACTAATTTTTAAATTAATTTTCTTTTAAAGTTTTTTAAAAGAGAACTTGATTAACTTTAAATAAAATTTAATTTTAATATGTCAAAAATGAAACTATGAATGAAAATATGAAATTAAGAAATATCTTTAAATCTATCGCAAGTTAAAAAATATGAGAGGAATGAATTTCGACATGCTAAATGCTCCAATACGTACATACCATATTATAAGTAAATAAATAGTTTCTTTTGCTTACAGCAAAAACAAATATAAGAATGTCAGTTAAATTCTAAAATACTACGGTACAAAATATATGCAACATTTTGTTTATGGCACATCACTAAAGCTGTAGTATGTAAAGTTTACTCTTAAAGTCTTAACGTCCTACCATTGTCGACTATAAACAATCCGGGCTTGAGAAGTTGAGATCATAAAAAGGCACTCAATTTAAACAACTCATAAAAACGTCTGCTTCTTCAAACAATAGTTCATATTTCATCACAAAACGAATTCCACTTCACGCGATACTAAAATCCTATAAAGTCGCTTTAACAGTTGAAACTTAATTTACATTTGTGTAACTCCATCTCAAAGTAGCCGTGACTTAAAAATTTTAAAAACATGCCAAGTTATTCGCTATAATGCTTCAAAATGAATAACCAAACAATGGACTTAAAAGTTTATTCGCTTAATTCATAACGTCAAGAACCAGCACAGTCATAAAACAATATAATAATGTGTGTATTGTTCAAAGCTCCGCTGTATCAGAGCATTGTGCGACGTTCAGACTGTCGTGCCTGAAATCTGCCTTATGAATCCTTTTCATGAGGACGCCGGCTTAAAACCTCATTTAGCGAGACCTCGCCGCCTCTACCACTTAAACGTTATGGCCTAAGAAAATTGTCCCCTAATTTAAATAACTTTGTCAAGTCGTCCATTGTCTTGGGTTTTAGACACCTCGAGTGCATAAATCTTTCTCGAAACGTATTCACTTTTGTTAAGAGCATTACATCATTGTTCGCGAGTCTCGGCTTCTACTTGACTTGTAATATCTGAGGACGATATAAATCTCATGAGGTTTCAATTGACTTTTACTCCTTCATATTTCAAAGGTTTTCAAAGGCAAACGTCTGATAACAAAATTATGATTGCTATGAAATTTGAAGAAGAAATCTTCAAATGTCACTGTGTATAATAAATAAAGTTTGTGAAAATATGAGAGGACATCAAAGGCCGAGGTATGATACCTGAACACAAACAGTTCCTGAAGTTAATTGAAAAGCGAACGGGCGTCGGTGTATTTGCTCAGTACTCGGTGGCCAGACTGTGTGTACAGCTCTTGTCCAATTTGTATCAAAGACTGAATTCTAAACATACACTGCACTGGGAAAACTATGAATATTCGTAATTTACTTAAAATATTAATTATATTAATACTTAAAATTTTATTGTATTTTTTAAGCCCAGATACCTCTGAGTTGCTCTATTTCTAAGTTAAAATTGTTAATTGTAATTTGTAACAAATACTGGCAATTAAAAAGAGTGGCCATGAGTTTCTTTGCCTGTATCTTCTCATGAGCCCAACCATTTGAACGGGCTTTTTTCAAGTCAAAATTGCATATTTTTTTTGGTTATTTTGTTTTGCATTTTTTTTTTCTACTTTTATGACATGTCCAAGTAAATGTTAAGCATTTTTATGGAATAAAGATATTTTGACTTTGACTTTGACTTTGACTGACATTTCAACTTTTCACTATCATTTTGATAAATAATATTACTATGAATGGCTATTATAAAAATTATTCAAAATATTAACGATACATAAAATATGTTATAATATTGTATTCAGTTAAAGGTTTGATTAATGAGATATAACGTCATAACAATCATATACGTCATGAAATTGTTTCAATTTACAGTTTTAATTTTGTACAAAATTCAATTAAAGAGGACAATCCAAAATTAAATAAAGATCAATCGAATAAATATGACTGAATAAATAACCATGAAAATGTAATAAAAAATAAATAATATATGTCAAAGCTTTATAGATTTTATAACATATTGGGCTCAATGATCAATGCTCATGCTTTGCATTGGTACGATTATATTACTAGGAAAGTGAAAAAAAAAGCATCACTTTTATACATACGTAAAACAAATAGCATATATGTAACGATATGTCAATACGTGACAAAATTTAGCACAGTAAAAATTTGTATAAGGAAGGCTTTAGAAATATATTAAATTAATAAAATAAATATTACTTATACTATCATAAGTTTCATGTACCTACTCTTTTATATATAGTGACATTTCGTTACGACAATGCGTATTTTGACACTTAGCTATAAATGTATTGTAATTCCAGCTATTCGGATAAATATAATAATAAATAAATAAATAAATAATAATATAAAACAATAAGTTGAAATACCACAAACTTAATCAGCCAATCTACTAATCTCAACAGAGGGTTGGTTAATGGAGCTAACTGATATTTTCTGATGCTGCTTATCAATAAACATAAACGTCGGATCCTGACACGTAAAGTCAAGTCTTAATTCCGAAGGGGAGAGTTCAAAGGTTTCAATACAGTAACGAAGTAAGCTAAAGTTAGCGAAGATTAAGGCTCTACAACCAGTACAAAAACTCAACTGTCAAAGCTCTCTTAATAATGAACAACCTTGTATAGAAGATTTTATTGTTTCGGAACTTTGGTAACCAGACAATATTCGCAAGAATGAATAAACATAAATAAATATAGAATACTTTTGTTAATATAGTATGCAATAAACACATATCTTCAATAATGTGCAAGCGGCGCGGATATGTGTTGTATTCTACAACATTTTAAATAATTATATTTATTTTTACTATTACCTTTAAATAACACCTGTCTTGGCGCAGGGCACAAGAGTGCCACTGTAAACGTGACAGGTTGTGGGTTCGATTCCCACTCCAGGAATTGAAATTTTTCATTTCCTGGGTTTGGTAACAAGGCAAAGCGCGGCGTTCAGTTCCGCCACTCAGCACACAATGCCTCAATTCGGCGGAAAGTGGGGAAAGCAGTGTCTTAACACTAGGTTTCCTCTGCCTACCCTGCTATATGCGGGATACAGCCTGAAGCTATGTATGTATGTATGTACCTTTAAATAATAGTAGAAGAATATTAATATTTCAAGTAATCATATAAATACTTTATCAAAATACCTAAGTAAATATAGGTAATAAGCAGTAAAAGTAGCTCCTGTCATCTATTATTAAAACAACCTAAAAACAGCAACTAAACCTTTATACGTAGAATATGCGACAAGGAGCGATTAGCGCTGAGGGCGGCATTGCCTGTTGCAAGGAATATATATCTTTAAGAAAGATTAACGATCTTCAGGTAGAGCGCTTGGGGTCGAGCTATAATTAAACGCAATAGATGAAGCTTCCCCAAAGATTTCGAATAGGGTACGCGTCTCGCTGAGTTATGATTTCACGCGAGACGTGATTGGCACCCTGTAATGAAGCTCGTGATTCGACTTATTCTGAAGTGAACATTTACAACTTTTTAAATATCCTGTAAGATATCCATTATGCATTAAAAGTGGGTATTTTTTTCAGATTTTAAGCAAAAACCACAGTCGTGTCTCCACTTCTCTCTTAAGCAGAGATATTACGTGTTTCATAAGGCAAAGATGCAGTTTGTCTTACCTTATCGCAAATAGAAGTAGAAGAAATTCTATAAAACTCTACGACTGTCAGCCTAATTATGTCCAAGGACAGGACAACTGTGAGTTTTTTTAATTGTATTTCCAAAAACCAAAAGATACGAAATTAATTCGGTTAAAATAGTTTCGTTAAAACTAACGAATTAATCCAAGTAAACCATGTTAAATACATGTATATTCAATTTCAAGATTATATTAAGACATACATACGAGTATTTCCTTTCTTCGAAATGGAATTTAAAGTAATAAATTATCACGTCTGTGGATTTCGACGCAACTACGCCACGGTGATACGTTAAAGAACGCAAGTACCTTATAAGAAGGTGGTAAGGAGTGGAAAGCGGTAATAAAAGTGGTTCTTTGTTCACCCCTCTCTTGTCTGCATAGAGTCAGAACTTACAATTCTTGTTCGTTAGAGATGAATTTCTTCTTGTTTTTTATTTGAAATTCAAAAATTTATACTACGAGTACGTATATAATAAAAAAGCTATATATATTTTTTGTTATTTTTGATATCTATATGAATTCTTAGTGCATATTTAAAATAATAACACTCGAGAAACGAAAAGCATTTTTAGAAAACGTATAAAAAATAGAACGTAACGGAAAACCCGCGCCTTCTGGAATCGGTCCAAGCGTTCTTACCGCTAAGCCATGCGTTATTATCCAGTTGCGTTTAAATTCTTATATGCTAATTACAACTTGTTCTTGTTGTTAGCATCTATGTAGATAAGCTTAAAAAAAATGTATATTTTCTAAATATGTTTTTTTTCCTGTGTGTGTATCATTAACAATTTAAAATATAAAAAATAATTACACTGAAATAAACTTAGGTTCTTTTCAGTAGTTCTTTCTTAATAAATACTGAACTCTTAGTAATTGTGAAAAGTTTATCATAAAACTATGTCTTCAAATTAGGTGAAATCCAAAGTAACTAATCATTAGCCTTTTTAACCACCATTCAAAATAGATGGCTTAATTAAATATTCATATTAAAGTCTTCCGTTACTCACTGAGTGACTGACAGACAACACACAGTCAACCATTTTCCGAGATTCTTACGAAAACGAGAAAAACCATAATTTTATTTTCTAGAACCAGAAGTTCCCACATACGAAGTTGTGCTTGACAAATAGTAACTTACACTATAGAAAATAGAAAAAAGGAATAGAGTTTGATATTTTCCAATTTTTTTGAATAACTAAATAAAATGGCTGGCTTAGTAAGCGGTAACCGCTTCACATTGTGTGGTACCAAATAATACCAAATTAATTATATAAAAGTTAAAATTAATCATATAAATAATACCACAAATAAATCTCGATTTATATTATCATACGTATTAATAATTTAACCACACGTCCATTATCTCTCAATGTATTGAATTATTAAATTATGTTCGTGGTTATATTATACAATAGGTACACTATAAAAAATACGTCATCCTAACGCCTAGATATTGTATAATTTTGTTATAGTAGAATTAAAATTTATTTTTATAAGTATAAATGATTCATTAGTAGTGTAAAACGAATTATTACATAACATGGGTAGCTTCATGTTGTATCCTGCATATAGCAGGGTAGGCAGACGGAACCTAGTATTAAGACACTCCGTTCCCCACTTTCTGCCGAATTGAAGCATTGCGTGCTGTGTGGCGGACTCAACGCCGCGCTTCGATTGTGACCAAACCCAAGAAATGAAAAATTCCATTTTCTGGAGTTTACAGTCGCACGCTTGTGCATCGCCAGGACAGGCGTCAAAGCTTAAACTAATTATTAATAATTATAAAATGACACTGTAATCTGCATAGAGACGAATTATTGCTATGAATAATAAATGCGGACGAATTATGAAATTGTCTATGTTGTAATTTTTACATACTTTTAAAAAAAGATTGTGTAAAACGATTTAATAGCTGAAAATCATCTAATAATTCGATTATCTCACATCTATTCGCCCCATTCGATATTGGTATGAGTGCCTTCGACAGATAGTAGGTCCGAGATCGGCCTGTCACCGAGTATAATCCGACGGTAGGATGCGGTCCACCGCCCGATATGTCAATTAGGATATTGCATGCAGCTAGAACAGACAAAGTTTGAGTTTGCCTCGAGAACGCTGTTTGAACTTGATAATTGTATTGACTGTGGCTAAGGGTTACTTAAGACATAAGGGTTTAACGAAAGATAAACTTCTATGTGAACCAAGTTAGTAATAAGTCCTTTATTACTATTAAAATTATTTAACGTTGAAATGTTTTTCTTCGTTGTCCTTTAAGATAAAAATTTATATCTACTAGTTTTAGAATATCTTAAATTAATATCCTTATTTGTATCTCATAAAATTTCTCCATATTATAAGAAAATCTTAAGTATGTTTGTGTAAATCGAGAACAATTATAATTCAACACAATATTTGGTAACAAAATTAGTATCAGAGAGGTCACAAGATTATTAGCCGAAGATGCGAACGGGACATAATGACATTGACATAACACCACAACACATCAATGTTCGACTTGAGGTATTACCCACTAGCTTCCTATCACAAACAACTTTTAATTTTACATTTTATCGAATATATTACAATGATTATAAAATTAAAAAAATAAGCACGGAGCACCTTTAAGTTATTTTCCCCCACAACCAGGTACTGCTCCCGAAATTGTATCAAATTCAGCCAATCCATATTACTTGAATAAATTAATTGTAAACAAACTAGTGAAAAAAACGAGGCGTTTCTCTAAAAGACTGAAAAAAATAATTCCGGACTTATCATTAGGTGTTCTTTACCTACTCTATGAAAAATTGCCTATAAAAAGGGAAGTCGCGTGAAAAAAAAAGAAAAAAAAATAATATTCCTCTAAAACTACGCGTATTAAATACCTAATTAGCTCATATATGAGTAAAGCAGGTCGTTTGCAAAATTCTTACTTAGCAATCTTTGAAATAAAAATCCGAAATGACCGAGGCCACAAAGCCGAGCCGCATTAGTATAAAGCTGGCCAGCAATTAGCTTTGCTGTTTGTGGACAGAATCAGCCCGGGGGTAATTAGCAGCGTAAATATCTTGGACTGTGGAACCTTAGAAGAGTTGTTTAGCAGAAGTGAGGCGTGTACGATGTTAAACAAAGGTATGAAAATTTTACATATTCTTCATAAAATAATAAATACGCGTAATTCTAAAAAATATTGTAAAAAGCTCAATTTAATTCGCTCTTTTAATTTATTTATTTACTAATATAACTGGGAAATTAAGAAATATGCTTACTTATAGTTTTTTAAATGTTAACAAAATAGAATAATTTTGAAGTTGCCTACGTTATGTAGGTATAATTTTATGATATAATTTACTTGTCCACGTAAGTTCATTACGTTTTCTTATCAACTTCTAGTTCTAAGTTGAAGCCCAATGGGACAAAGGATCGCCAGCTAGCACCGCTTCGTTCAATACTTGTAATTAGCAGGAACTCTTTCACTATGTTTTCATATTCCAGATATTTTATATTACCAGGTATATAGTATTTTCCAAGCTAAATACAAAGGAAAAACGTACAAGTAATTTACAGCTGAATAGATTCTAGATGCTTTCGATTTACCATTATACAATGTATATTATTTCATTTTTTTTAAATGATTGTATAATATATAATTATTATAATATATAAATATAAATTAGTCAAAAAGGTGCATGCAGATAAAAAACAAACAGAAAAAATAATCTCACATTTTTTTTTATTTTCATTAGATGACTACATATGAAAATTCGTTAAAATTCTGCCTTAAATAAACTTTTAACTAATAGAATCACTATATTTCAGAAATGATGATTTTTAGAATAAAATAAGAAATGCACTCAATTTTTATAGACAACTTTATGATCTATTTTTTCCGACTTATTTTATTCGAGCACTATCTTTTTTAGGTTAACTTGACTGGACTGTAATATTTTCTTGCACAACATACAACAATGCTCGTAATCTACGTCCTACAATACTGTAATATGAAGAGAATACTCAATTTCAGTTCAGTTGGAAACAAATATTCCTAAAGATCGGCATTTCAAGGTGCACAATTATTATGAAGTTACCAAGGAACTGACCAAGAATAGGTTTAGAGTTAACTTGTACTCGGTACGCATGAGAGGTGTAATAGCGAAATCTCTCTATAATTTGAAAAGATTTCAGCCTGTCTAGAACTATTTTTAGTTCATTTCTAGCACGTATTTCGAAGACGGCATTAGTAGGATCTTTTCCAATTTGGTTAGGTGGAGACCGGAACGCCGACAATGGAGATAAACGTTATTGCGCATTTTAAAGAAGCCCCTTAAACCTACACGTTAGGTCGTAAGTCCCAGGCACTCTCCTATCTCCTCTCTCTGCAACGCGATGGGCCCGACACCCGCACGGCAAGTGCATGGATTCCTAAGGAGTTTCTTTTCTTCTCATAGTAGTAGGTATTCTGTAATGTAACTTGTATTTTATGATAGGAGTTTTTTTTTACTCTGACATGAAACACACGTATTTTTCATAACTAGTTTGAAAGCGTCACTAAAAAGAAAATAAATTATATAATTATAGTGAAATCAAAAACTCGTATATCAAATACTATATATGGTGCTTTAATACCATAATCATCCCTATATTTGTCCTCCGCATGCTTAAAAATACATATTGAAAAGCAAAAACCGTACCTTTGTTAACAATATTAAAAGGAACAGCAAACACTGTCTGTAAGGGCTCTAATTAAATTCACCGTACTCAGACAGCCCAAAAAACACACTCATTTGAATTTCGAATGCAATGCGAACGTGACCTAAGCATATCCCCATTTGGATGCACTGTGGTCGCTTCGATTAAGTTAAGCCCCACAAATAATACTTTGAACGTAAAATGTTACGTTAAGAGGCAAGAGCTAATGAATAAACCTTTTATCATTTTATTGTTAACCTTTTATTATTAAGGCCTGTCGTGGCGCAGAGGCACAAGCATGCAACGAACACGCGACAGGTAGTGAGTTCGATTCCCACTCCAGGAAATGTAAAATTTAGTATTTTCATTTCTTGGGTTTGGTAACAAGGCAAAGCGCGGCGTTGAGTTCCGCCACTCAACACGCAATGCTTCAATTTGGCGGAAAGTGGGGAACGGAAATGTTGAAAGAGAACAGAGTTCTTAATACTAGGTTCTCAGGTTCCCTCTGTCTACCCTGCTATATGCGGGATACAGCGTGAAGTTAAAAAAAAAGAAAAAAATATATATATATATAAATATATATATATATAAAAACTGAGTACCAAAATTATTTTTTCCCTCTTCCGCATAATGGCGCAAAGATTTCGTATCTTTACGCTATTTTTGCTTTAAACATATTTTTTAATGTTATTCTGATAAGAGCGTCAGTATCATACCCTTGGGGATAATATATCCAAAAACATTTGAAATTTTTTAAAAATTAAGCTACATTATTCGAGAGGCGTGGTCTCAAGCCCCTTTGCAAAGTATTTACTTTTCTCGTTATAAAATTAAAAACCAACATTATAATATGGTCTGAATATTTATGATAAGGAAGTATCTGATAGTAACAAATTCAGCAGGATCACTGAATAAGGGTTAGGTTTAATTATGCAGACCCTTTCACGTCAGCGCATATACGCTTCGGTTTCGCTGATTGAATCAAATATTAAGAAAAGGGTCAAGTTAGCGCCTTAAAACTATTCGTTTAAGATAACAAGATAAAATTGTGTTAAATTGGACGTGTGTTTGAAAATTTTTTTACTATATTTTAATATACATTTTTAAGAATAGACTATTATGATGTATTCATAATAGTAAATACAAGATATTAAATGAAGATGGTACTACGATGGTATGATACTACATTAATTAGAGATAATTTAAATATTAGTGCTTTTTTATATATATATATATATATATATATATATAGACGCCATCGAGGCTCGGTAGGGCACCGATGAACTGTAAACGCCATTGCTTGTGGGTTCGATTCCCACTTTGGAGCATGAAATTTCTCCGCTTTGGTAACGCAAAGCACGGCGTGGAGCTCCGCCACTTCACACATAATATCTCATATTCGAGAAGAAAAAGACAAACGAAGTGTGACACTAACTTCACTCTGACTACTCCGATATGCGGGACAAAGCGTAAAGCTACTTTTTTATTTCTTATCTCATGTGATCCAGTAATATTACAAGATTTGTTTTAGCTTTATAATCAGAATTACCAAATTTTAAAAGAAAATAGCACCAACAATATGCATTCTATAACAAATTTAGTGTATATCCGTAACTAAATCATTCAGTATACAATTATTTTAGTGAGACTGCAGTCGGATAATGCACCTTGAATAAATAATGCGGCGGCACACAAATAGACGACACGTCCAATGCATTTGCTGATTTGCTCTATAAATATCTCACCGGTCTTTTTAATCCCTAATTGATCGAAATGCTGGAGCCAGATTCAGCCCCTAAATTATAGGGGAATTCGGGATTCTTTATGGGCTACCTAATAAGCTTACTTGTTCTCTAAAGTTAAGCAATTCTTGGTTATTTATTTTTCAATTTTTGGTGTGAAAAAATGTATATCTATTTCAATTTTTTTCAGGATTTATCTAACTTTTGTTTTTAACAACACAAGGGATTCTAACCTTATCAATCATAATATTAATTTAGTTAGGACGTCCTTTTATAGCTTATTTGGAAAACACAAATTTATCCTCATTACTTTTACAGACAATCAATAAATTATTTGGATGACAGAAACAGGCAATTTTCAAAATTATAACGTGGTAATGTCATAATTACGACGTCGATGGTTCTTTATTAAACCTATAAAATATCTTTAGATGATTCGATGGACGATGTCTCTGTAGAGCATTACATCAATACTTATTGACAATGAATAAGTGAAATTCACAGAGAAATTGAAATTTAGTCTTTTAAATAAAGATTTAGTTGATTGGAATAATGTTTTTTTACAGGAACGGAACAGCATCACTTATTTACACACTTTGATCACTTATGTATCCCGCACATAGCAGGGCAGGCAGAAGGAACTTGAGAACCTAGTGTTAAGACACTGCGTTCCCCACTTTCCGCCGAATTGAGGCATTGCATGCTGGGAGGCGGAACTCAACGCCGCGCTTTGCCTTGTTACTAAACCATGGAAATGAAAATACTAAACTTTTACAATTCCTCGAGTGGAAATCGAAACCATAACCTGTCGCGCTTACAGTCGCACGCTTGTGCCTTTGCGACACGACAGGCGTTTTCTTAGAATTATTGTTTATCTTAAGATAATAAATTATATTTCAACTTTACTTAGCTATATAATTATACTAAATTAGAATGGTCACAGTTCTTTGAAAGTTGTGATATAAACAAAGTTTTGTAGTGCCAAAATATATTTTTGTAGTTTTCTTGTAAGGAAGTGTCTGGCGTAGTCGCCGCCTCGTCGTCGCCAGCGGCATTATGTTCATTCCTAAATACGGACACATAAAATTTCACTGGTTTTCTTAAGCAGCTGCTAAGTTTAATTATTATAATTAAGCTATTTTTGTTGAACAATAAAACTCTAGATATATTATGATATCTTTAAATGAAATATAAAATAAATAATGACTCATCGTATACAATATACCTACTCGAATTTTTCAAAGAAAGGACTGCTTAAAGAAAATGATACATACAATAAAATAAAATTCTTTGTGTGCAAATACAGCTATAATTTCATAAAACGGAAAGAACAGTTCAGTAACATTTTAGTCACCTTGTTATGGCATCGGTCTTGTAATTGCCAAATTTATGGGTGCCTACACTAACGCAATTGTGGCAGTATGCGGGGACGTGTATCACTCTAAATTAGATTGCAATGCAAACGCAAAGAGGTTGTCGTTGAGAGTGGACTGTTATTTATAGGCAAAAACAAAAGCTGTTAATTATAGCCACTCGTGTGGTTTGTTATTTTCTTCTCGAATGAGCTTTTCTTTTTCGCGCTTATTTATTATCTCGCATAGGAAAAAATATGTCTGAAGTATTATTTTATTATAATAAAATATAGAGATAACTTTATTTTAGTGTTTTGTGCTAAGTAGGCAGAACCAAGTAATATATGATCTCCGTTTTCGGCCCATTTAAAGTCATTGCTTGTTGAGAGGCGGAACACAACGCCACACTTTATCTAGCAAAATCGGGTCACGCCTACTGAGTAAATACAAATATTTTCCTGAGAGAAATTTCAACTGTAATTTATGGTGTTTAGTCAAAAATATATTTAACTTAACAGTATATTTTCAGCTGATTTTGAATTAAAATAGAATAGATTCACGCTTTTTCTCAAATAGCAAGGTAGGTGGAGAGAACATAAAACTAAAACACTATCTTCTCTTTTTCCACTCATTGTTTGTTGAGTTGCAAAACAAACCGCCACGCTTTGTTTACCAAAGCGGTGATGATTAAAGTAATTTAAATACAATAAATCCCCTGAGTTGGGGAAGAACACATAACGGTTTACGGTCAGATGCTGTTCTCACCTAATCATATGTGTTACAAGCACGTACTTTGGAATATTTTTTTAGCTTCACGCTGTATCCCGCACATAGCACGGTAGGCAGAAATAATCAGAAAATCCAATTTTAAGAAACTCTTTTTACTTTAACATTTCCATTCTACACTTTTCGCCGAATTGAGGCATTGCGTGCTAAGTGGCGGAACTCAATACCGCGCTTTGTCTTGGTACCAGAGCGATAAAATGAAAATACTAAATATTATTTAATATTTTTATTTCCTGGCGTGGGAATCGAACCCACAAACCTGACTCGTTTATAGTCGCACGCTCATGCATATGCGCCAAGACAGGCCTTGAATATTCATAACATTATGAAAAAAATATTGTGACAACTATCCAATTTTAAGAGATTAAGGGGTAGTAAGAGCACGAAAACGAGGTAAAGACCCCACAATTACGGGTTAATTAGTTACAAAAACAATCATTAAAGCATTTTCAAGTTGGAAGCTTAACAAAGCCTGAGCTAAAAGTGTGTAGACAACAAATCCTTTGAAAATTTCATCTAAACAGTTTTAAAGTTGAAGATCTTGCTGGTTCCTCAGTTCGTTCGTCGGACGCCCGAGGCGGCTTCTTTAATTTATTTTCAGAATTAACGTCACAACTCGCGATGTAGAAGTTACGGGGTAGATAAGGTACACAAGACTTACCCTATTTGTTGTTGCATAACTTGGTATAAAAGCTTGTACGGCAATTATTTCTTAAATTAAACGTTTAGTCTACGACCTGAGCGATGTGATAAAGCGTATTGTGGAATGGATTCATTAACAAAATGAAAACTTCTTACTCATTCCATACAAATTTGTGCTAAATTTGATGCCGACATGGTTTAGTTAGAACGTGTTTAAATAATCGCTATGATTTGACGTTCAAAAATCGCTATGAAAATAATAATATTTTGCCCTAAACAACATATATAGTGTTTGATGACAAAAAAATGTTAAAGTAAGTCTTGGCTAGAGTTTTTTATTTTTATTGGTAAAATACACAAAAAGTATTTTTTGTAAAATTAGGCCTTTAAAATATCCACATACCAAAGAAGATATAGAGAACATCAAAATACTCCGTGCTCCACTTTCTGCAATTGGTTCAAGACAAGTGTAGAATAACAGAACGCAACGCAACTCAACATTCTGTCTTACTAGAGCGGAAAATTTAAAATAATGTTAAGGATTATCATTACTCCAAGTTGAAATCGAACCCACAACCAATGGTCACAGTCAAACACTGTCACACTGCGCTAACATGATCTCAAAAGCATATCATTTTAGATTTACATGTGATATGCATATTCTTTAAAATATATTTTGAACTAAAAACACAAGTTAAGTGCTTCAAAACGTTATCTTAAGACAAGTTGTATGATATGATTTAAATATGAAGTTACCGTGAAGTTTCTCCTTTGGGAATGCTTGAACTCGCTGTGGGCTTAGAGGTAACACTAGTCCTAGTTACACTGAATGTTTGCATTTGGACCACAGTTTGAGCTGCTACAAATACAAGCTTAAATCTTTCATGATTTGAGAAGCACACACAATACAATAATACGAATTACAATATTTTTATGTAGATTATAATAATTTAAAATAAGTTTTTATTTAACTATTTTAGTCTTTTGTTTTTTAGCGTCATGTATCCCGCACACAGTATAAAAGCGAATCAGCGAACCATATATTAGAGTTTAAAGATTGTTAAGACACTCCGTTCTCTTTTTAACATTTCCTATACCCACTTTCCACCGAATTGAGGCATTGTGTACTGAGTGACGGAACACAACGCCGCACTTTGCCTTGTTACCAGTGAAGAAATGAAAATTTTCTGGAGTTGGAATCGAACCCACAATCTGTCGTGTTTTAGCTGTAGTCGTACGCTTGTGCCTCTGCGCTACGACTGGCCTAATTGGTAATAACTAATGTTCTATTCCATTTTATTATATTAATACTCACTTTTAAAAAGATCGTTTAATTATACGCATACAATTTTATAAATAAATATATACTTAACAAATAAAAAATATACATCGTGAAAGGTATCATCATCTACATACTAGCCTGTAATCTTCTCTAGATAATCCTGCACACGTCCTTTACACGTAAGCCAAGTAGAACACGCTATTAATTAAGCCCAGACAGATAGCTATTGCAATGATGGCCTCATATCTAATGTATGTTAACATATACAAAACAAAAGGAAGAAAAAAAATCTTGTATAATATTACTTAGAAAGATTAAGGATATAACAGAAAAATAGAGGAGTACGTAGACCTGTACTCGTATATGGAAATTTTCAACACCTTTTCACTAATTTACAACATATGTGTATTTAATAAGCAACTGTTGCCTTATATATAAGTAGCCTAAATTGTCCCAATAGATATATTTATATTAAGTAAGTATAGCGTATCTTGGTAAGCCAAGTATCATATTTGTGTTGTGCTAAATAAAAAAAAATCTTTTCAAATGGAAATATTATCTGAAAGGTATACGGGAAGGATGATCCACATTTAAACAAAAGCATTGTGACCGACAGTGGGTCGGAGCTATTAATCAACACCAGACAGATCGCCATTGTCTTGTTAAACGTACCCAGTTACTCTTGCGTAGTTATTTAACCATTGTTGTGATAATATAAATATTACTTAGATGTATATCTATATAAGCTATATATCACTTAAAACTCATGATTTAATGATCGCCTAAAATACTATAAATGTCTGTCTCTATCTAATCGTAGAAATTTGTTAGATCTTTGTTTTTTACATAAAATTATAAATGCACAAATCAATAGCTCAAATTTGATAAGTAGAGTAGGATTGACGGTACCAAGATGTAATATTAGACATCACCGTAAAAAGAAACAAATTTTTAAACAGCGATTTGCTAGGACTAACCTAGGCAAGAACGCCCCAATAAATAGAATAATTATTAGTTATAACACTATATGTAATAAAGGAGACATAGATATTTTCCGACAGTCTGCTTTGTCTTTCAAAAATGAAGTAAAGAAAACTTTTACTGTTTAATTTTAATTATACTTTAATTTTCAATTATATATATTTTTTGTGTGTGCTTAATGTTAAGGTTTGATATTTTTTTTGTCATTATCACTGTATTTTATTTTATTTTTTCAGTTTTGTTGTTTATTTTTTCTTTTTATTTTTATATTTTTGGTTTTGTTGTTTAATTATTGTATGTGAGTTTCGAATTCGAAAAGAAACAAAACAGTACAGTTCTAACTGTACTGTTTTGTTTCTTTTTTAATAGTTTTATATAACTGTATTAAGCATGTCATGTTAGCTTGTAAGTGAGGTATACAATAATTGTAATATTGTATACAGCGTTGGCTTCCTAAATAAATAAATAAATAAATAAATAAATAAACTCTTCCTTCCATTTCTATTTAATTAACTTTGATTCAGTTAATTGAAATTTTTAGGGATAATTTTTTTTTTTTAAATAATTTTCAATACCTTTCGTACATGCTTTTAATGACACCATCCGGGGTAGCAGTTGTTAGTTCAAGATTATTAATTTATGAATTTCATAGAATTTACGTATTTCTTATGAATGCTATTTCATTACATTGCATATTTTTTCTAATTTAGAAGTCGAATAACCTCCATAAGCATAATAGTTTTTTTAACATTTAGCCATAAATATATTACAGAGTGCTTGAAAATTGTGATTAAAATTGTATGAAAACGACAATTAAAAGTTTAAAATAATGCTGTGCACTTAGCAATTAAATCTTTTTCTAATTAGTAACAAAAGTGGCGTGGCAATAAATTTGATTACAGGTAGCCGCGGGAAGCGTTTGTGCGTGAAGTTGCTACGCTGAGAGCCCTTTGGGGGAAACGTCAAATAAACTTTATCAACTTTCATTCGTAGCGTTTGACAGACTTCGTAATAAATTAGACAGGATTTTAATGTTGTAACGTTTAGTAAAATGCCTTATAAAACTGTTCTCTTTGCAATTCAGTTAATTATACCTAATATTTTTAAAATATTACCGCAATTCGAGTATACCATTAAAAAAATAATAATAGTGAACATCTTATTATTATTTAAAATTAAAGATGAAAGAAAGATGTGAAATAAATTCTAAATTATTAAATTTCTATATTATATTTTAATTTCTGCCACAGATATTCTCTTTTGTTTTTGCCATAAATATTGTCCATGACAATGTTTGAATCTGCAAAAATAGCCTAACACCTGTGAAATGAGGTGACATAACATAGCAAAATTTTAAATGATATAATAAAGTAACTAAATACAATGTTCTTAGGTCTAAAGGTACATTTCAAAGTCGTCTGATCTATTTGATTCCAGCTCCACGCTTCAAGTTTACAATAATTAAACGCAAAACAGTCATACCAGCCAACAAGTGTAAATATGCTTGTGTATTTTAATACCCAGCGCTACTGCGGTTTCCTTGTGTACTATGTTTACATACTTATATTAAAATCTACTTAAGTTTGTATTTATTCGAAATTATGTCTAGATATACCTGTACATCTTTTTGTATGACATACGTTGATTGGCAGTTTAAATTAAAACACTTTTATATTCAATGTGTGTTTTTCCAGTATCAATTAAAAAAGGAATTAGCATTATAAGGGTAAAGTAACTTTTTCTGTGTGCTAATCTCTTAGAAGTTAGATCTTATAACTGACCAGCTGATCATAAGTAATAAATTTTTCTGTCACTCAGAACTAATTGCACATTTAGCGTATTATATTTATTTTATGGCTTGTCCTACTTATTTCTAAGTTTTAAGAAAAACTTTATTTTAACAATATTTGTTATTTAAAATCTCTCATAATCTTTCATACTAAATCCCAATTTAGTACAAATATTCTAGAGAAAACAAATATTATTCTATAAAATTTTATATATTTCTAAACTCGAATATCAATCACTCTACTACTCTCTAGAAATAAATTAAGCTCTTACCTCACACTTCAACAAATGACTTTTTTACTTTATAGCCCTCAATAATCAAATTGTACTTGAATCATCAATAATCCTTTAATTAAGGCCATTTTCTAAATTTTTTTTCTATGTCAGCGACCACTTTGTCAAGGCAATGATGGATGGCAATCGATAGGAATTTATTTTATTCCCCTGATTCGTTTAGCCGAATATTGGTGTCATTTTGAATTGATTGCTTGTGAAAACTCAGAGGCCCAACCTCGAATTAATTTCCCATTTTTGGGTTTTATGATTTGAAATCATAAAGGTATGTCACCTACATAATAATTAATGACTTTGGTCGAAAAAAATTGATATTTTTCAATGTTAATTTTATTTTTTGTATTCATTCTTTAACAGAGACTCTTTACTTTCTAACTTTTGTTTGAATAACTAGCTAACTAACACTAAAACATTTGGAGTTCGGTTTTTTGCCCATGCTGCTCTTTTTCTAATTAAATTAATTTGAAATATTTTTAAATATATATATTTTCTCTAGCGGAAATAAATAGTTTATCGTAAGGAAGTTGTTGATGAACGAAATGTTAACTGTACCCAGAATATTTTTTGATACTTAAAAGTGTTAAGCGCTCATTTAGGAAACAAAAAAAATTCCCGCTATTGCTTAAAGTATGCTTATATTCTTTACATTATAATCACTCCCCAGAAAAGATTTTTTTTATTATTGCAATATGCTTAATAAATAAAAATATCAATTATTTTTTTTCTAAAAAAAAAGAACAAAGTTTCAAATAAATAATATTCGAACGTGATATTGTAGCAATACATGTTTAGTTCTTCATTTCAGAAAACGTTTCAAAGACTTGGAAACTAAATTCCAATTCCATTAGATTTCTATTGACATAGAGCATGCGATTTAGTTAAAACCAGGACACGATTGCAATGTCTTTGCTCATAAACTATGTTATGCTTAATATGAAGATGGATTTTTTGTAATCTTTCTTTATTCATAAAGCTTAAACTTTTCAAGAGACGTTATTATGATGTTAAAGTTTAAAAGTATTTGCCTATATGCGATAGTATTTTCGAAATATATTCTACTATATATGTATATAAAACGCTTTCGTTAAGTAACTGAGAGACATCGGATAGATAAAATTACTAGCCATTGAAATCAGATATCTGGCATGTAACCTCCTTGGAGAGCGGATGAAAAAGTTTTCTCCAAATTCCTACAAAAACGTAAAAATATGATTTTAAGTTTTCTAGTCCTGCACAATACAGGACATTCATGAATATAAGAAACTACACATTGAAGTCGATAAACTAAATAGAAAAAGATAAAAACAAAAACAAACCATAGACGTATCGCACCATACGTCTAGTGCCCAAAAATACTTTAATTATTACAATTATGTTAATAGTCAAGTATATACATTAATAAATTACTAAAAATGCAGAAAGTGCAAAGAGACTCATCACTCACTATTATTACTATAGAGTATTGAAACAATTTCAATGCAATATATTTTTTTGAAAAAAGTTGCTACAGACTGCACGCTAACGTCTTTGGGACACGAATGTGCTGAATGACCTACATTCGCGATGTTCTTATTTCTGTTGATATTTTAAAGTATCATATAGATATTAAACGCCTGTCGTGGAGGTTGTGGGTTCGATTCCCACTCCAGGAAATGTAAAATTTAGTATTTTCATTTCTTGGGTTTGGTAACAAAGCAAAGCGCGGCGTTGAGCTCCGCCACTCAACCCGCAATGCCTCAATTCAACGGAAAGTGGGGAACGGAATTGTTGAAAGAGAATGGAGTGTCTTAATACTAGGTTCTCTGGTTCCCTCTGCCTACCCCGCTATATGCGGGATACAGCGTGAAGTAAAAAAAAATTATAATAGATTATCAACATTGTTGCAAACAATTTTATATACTAAAAATGTTTTCCTTGTCCTGTAATAGATGTAAATAATATGGTATGATTGTGATTAGCACTTTAGAAATAATAAAAATAAATTTATTTAAATATATTATTGTGTGGTGTATGCATATGATATGCATCGGAATATATAATGTAATATATTACCTAAAGGAAAATAGAAAATATGTTTTAAATGAGCAGACTAACGATCGCGTAGATTTTGATATTCGGAAATACAATTTAGAAACCCGAATTTTTCTAACACTTCATTTACATGAAAACTGAGGTGGCAATCGTATATCGGTTAGTAAAATTATTACCTGTCATCAAACTACTATTAATTTCTTAGTCGCCTCGCGTACTGCCGTGAATTCTTGTATAATAAGCTGACTATATCTTACGCTCTCGTGTTGTAAGCTTACAACTTCTCACGTTTTTAGTAGTCGGTCCCAGGTTGGTCAAAGAAAAAAATATGCCCTAACACAAATGGTAATAAGCACCGACTTCTGAATGTCTCGACATCCAGGCAAATTCAGGCATACATCTTAACATTCTTATATGAAAAAGCAAAATATATTTCGGAAGAACAATAAAAGAGAATGACACAAAAAGTAATAATAAATGGGATCCTCTTCTGAATATTCTTTGCGTGCGCCGCGATACGTTATAATCGAACCGCTAATAAAATATAAATACAGTACAATACAGCAAGTCACTGTCCGGGCACACTGAAGCGATTTATGACAATCCTTTTTACCGCATTTAAAAAATATACATACATATTACAGAGTAGGGACGTGATGTATGTACGGCATCTTTCAGCCGAATTGTGATTGGGGCTTAGGGGGCGATAACTCCATTTTATGGCCCAATTTTTGTCGGATATACAATATTTGGAATGTTATTAAGAGTGGCACCGCAAAATAAATGCGTAAGAAAAATAATATCTACTAAATTTCATCTTCTTACCAAAATACACAATTTACTTAGACATGTATGTGTACATAAAATCAAAATGGCAATGTGAGTTTTGTTTTTACTTAATATACTTTTTGTGTGACATGAGATCGTAGGCGACGGTGATCACTTCTCGTCAGGTGACCCGAACGCTCGTTTGCCTTTCATATATGGACAGACCATTAAACCATTGTTCTTAATATTTATCTGTCAGATACCAGCTTTTTTATCAGAAAAATTTTAGGCTTTGCATATCAAGCACATCAACTAAATCCAAAGACTGAATATTCATCTGCTAACTCTCTCTTTATTCTTACTGCAACATTTAACTTGTTGTCTACTGTCTATCTTTATAGCGTAAGGGTGCATCCTAATGTTAAGGCAGTAATTTCCATACAAATGTTGGATTAATGTAATTACTCCCATATATTATGGTGTGCAATACAAAGCTACTTAAGTATAGTGCCTTTAAAGTGTACGATATCATAGTACATCACATAAACATATAGCTCATATAGAAAAATATTCTAAGTAACATTGGATTTTTATATAATAAATATAAAAATAACGAATATGTATCCTGAGTCTCAAAAGGTATATATATATTGATACAATATATAAAGCAAATACCATCGCAAAGTCAAATAGTAGAGACGACCGAATTGAACTGGACTTCTCCAAAGAACCTTTACTATCATGCAAATTAAACGGTATTCGGAACTAATTACTTCTCTCTTACACTAAGATAAAGCCTTTATGTTTGTACAGTTTTGAAACATTCTAGACAAGAGTTAGACGTGTAGTTTATTCGAGGTGTAAGTTTCGTACGTAATAGGGAAGTTTGTTTTAGAGTTGCCGGAGATTATTATTGAGTGGTAAAGCATGTAAAGTTTCATCCTAGTTTGGATCAAATGTTGTATAATACATTCTTTATTCAACACAACAACTATCTTGTTGTGTTCTTATACAAGAAGTATTATACAACTGCCAATCTTGACAAGTCTTTGAATCGGGTTTATTATGTTTATTTTACTAGGTCCGATAACTCAGTAAAATATATAAAACTTAAAGGCTTGACGGTGAAAAAGTTCAGAATGCAAGTTTTTAACAGGCTGACTACATATTCGATATTGTCAGTCAACATTTACAACAAGAAAAACAAGAGTTCAAAGCCCCACGTATTGACGAAACAGTATAGTCAGAAAAAGTGGTCGACGGTAACGACTCGGGCGCGTAGTCATCATTTATTACTGCAACCGCGGCTTAAATAAAAAAATTCACAGATATCTTTTCATATTATTTTCAAACGAACTCCAAATGGGCCACCACTTCGACTATTGTTGGTGTCCATGACAATACGACTCTCTAAGGCTTTATCTAATACCCACTCGATATATAGCTGTAAGGTTTCCTATATTGAAATTTAAAGTGAAAATATTGCTATCAGATGCTCTATGTCGCTATTCGCGTGTATAACGGAGTCTATTGTGCCTGAGGGTCGACATATGAAATAAAGCAGTGATTTTCAATGTAAAGTAGTATTTACAGTTAAATTTAAAATAAACATTATAATTTTGTCACTTTTATTAAAGTAAAATAATAATATAATATTTTTGGGACCACCGAACGAACGTATATATGAAAAAATTTGATGAGTGTAGACAAGGCCAAAAGAAATAATGCAGGGGCCGTAGCTCCTATTTGGTGCGTCTATTTTTACTTGAAGTCAATGAAATATGTGATTGTTTTTTTTTCGAATTGTATAGACAAACAGAAAACAGAAACCAATGATTAACCATTAGATTAGGCAGTCTACAATTCATATACCATATTCCAAAATATATAGGGAAAAAAGTAAAGTCTCTATACTTTATTCTAAACTAAGAAAATATAATTAATATTATTAAATTACATAATAGTCCCATTCCCACTTGATTTCTGTCTGATTAGAGATTTTTTGTACAGAAAAAAAACATTCTTTGAAAGATCCGCGGAAACCTAAAAAATAATTATTTATAGCAAACACGCGTTTTGGCACTCAAATTAAAAAATACAAATGAATATTGCGATGAGTTTCATTGGATTTTACACATTAATTTAGAAGGAAAACAAAACATTAATTTCTGTTATCGACATCATACAGGCGCTCAGGCGTTCTCGTAGGATGTAATCTCTGTACGAGCCGTATAACGTGTGTAAATATGCGCACATTGATAAATAAATACCAGAATACGCGTTTATTTTAGAAGGAAATTGAATAGATACATTTCCACGGTATATAATGAATGGGGTAATTAGGTAGGGTAATTTGTAAAATAATAAGGATTGACTGAGCAAGCTTGCAAAACACAAGAAATTCTTATCATCATAAAATCAAAATCAATATTGTTATGTTAAATCATATATTATCTATAATATATCCTAATACGTTACTCGATAAATATTAGTCAATTTAAAAAAATATATTGTATATTATTTTTTTATTATTATTGTGTGTGTGTCAATACACAATAATAAAAAAATATTAAGATATTTTTTTTATATTAGACATTCAACATTAAGTACAAAATAAAATAAGTCTCAAAAAATTATTATAGCTATTTCATAACATTGCAATATTATTTAGATTGAGTTTACCGAACTTTGGGAAACTCGTCAATGGTTCTAAAATACGGCAGTATCATCAAATAATGGGGAATAGGAAAGGTTTTGCCATAGGGTTGTCAAGGGCTTGTTGATAATGATAAAATACAATACGCGGCTGGCTTCCTATTTAACATAATACAATATAAAAAAAATAAAAATAATTGTAAAATATAAACCACATTTTTTTTACATTTGAAAACTTATACGGTAGCCCAATTATGATCAGTAAATTTATCTTAAAATTCTTAATACACCACGTTTGCTACGTGCGTGATAACCCTATTTACCTACACAAATAAACGAAAACTCAACCAACCAAACAATAGCTGAATCGTGCTCATTTATATTTAAACAAACATCTTAAAACGCCTCCAAGTACCAAAATCAGTATTATTGTGTTAAAGTCAAATATTGTCTCGAACATAATCTGATTCGTTACTGAAACACTGTGAAAGCTTCTGTTTAACATCATTAAAAATAAAAGAAATATATTGGATTTGTATTACATGGACGCGATAAGTCTCAACGGATAGACTAGCAAATCGCTATTGCATAAACAAGTATAAGATACCATATAATATGTATATATTTTATAAGGAAATAGAAAACTCAAATTAAATTATTTTCATTTATATTACATATTTGAAGAATACTAGAAGTAAAGTATACGCTAAGTGGCATAGTATTTAAAGAAACATTTGGTTTATTATTTAACGTTTAAAAGTGTAGGGACAGGCATAATCGCCTTTCAGTTAAGTCTTATTGTCGAGTTGAAGGCTCGAGTCTTTTCAGGCAGGCTTTTCCAGGAATTATTAATTTATTGCCGCCATACAATTTTCGCACCGCATTTCATCTGCTTATTCGCTTTGAATCATTTATATGGCTTTTTATTTGTATTTAAGGACTCATCACCCCGCCAAAAGCCGAAATGAAGTATTGTAAAATATTGTTGATGAAGACAATGGAGATAAAGTAAGAAAATCATCTTTATTACGAAATTATAACATTTTCTTTGGAATATAATTTATACAGAAAGATCCAACTAACTCATAACAAACTTATTTAGTACTATAAATATTGAATATTATACTAATGACCATACAAACGACCTCCGGTGGAATATTTCTGTGTCGTTTCAACAGGGGTAAAAACATCAGTTCGTATAATTTCAAGCAAATATTATATAGCAGTAGTACTTTGAAAATACCAAACCTAGTTAAAAGTTTCCCTCTGAAAAAGTTATTATAAGAAAGAGGCAAGTTGTTAAAATATAGCGACTGGCATATAGAGTGCTCATGTACGTCAAAGTGGTAAGGCACCCATCCTATTTTTTGAAATAATATTGGGGTATAAATTCTTTTTCTTTTTTATACATGTATATTGTATATTCCTTAATTACATAGATATAGCGCTATTTTAAATCAGTATGTGTGTCATTGGCTTAGTTGTCACCAAATGACCAAGAATAATTCTAATTGAAATACATTTTTTGAAAAAAATTTTTTTCTTTCTTTTTAACTTCACGCTGTATACCGCATATAGCGTGGTAGACAGAGGGAACCTGAGAACCTCTCAAGTTAAGACACTCCGTTTTCTTTCAACAATTCCGTTCCCCACTTTCCGCCAGATTGAGGCATTGCGTGCTGAGTGGCGGAACTCAACGCCGCGCTTTGCCTTATTATCAGACCCAGGAGGTGGAAATACTAAACTATACATTTCCTGGAGTGGGAATCAAACCCACAACCTGTCGCGCACACTTGTGCCTCTGCGCCACGACAGGTGTTAAAAAAAAATCTTAACATAATTTAAATACATAACATATAAAATTTAGTTAAACAGTACTATTACAGTTTAACTAAAAAAGCTATAAATATAACAACACTGTAAAATAAATATTTAAGAAAAGATTTCATATCACATTATACCAAAGCGGCTATTTACAGACTAATACAAATGTGTTCTCATTTCGAATGTTAAAGGAATATAAGGAGATAATCTTAGATGCAGCATCCCAGCTCCATCCGAAGAGAGGCAATTTCACGCCACGTCGTCGTAGGCCTCTCGTGTAATTCGTTTCTCTCAAATATACTCGATGAAAAATTTTGTATCTACTTTTTACTCAACAATGTAATTTCCGTGTGGTGACACTCACGTTCATGCTTTATTGAAATTACAATATAAATATTTAAGAAAAAGACTTGTTACATTTTATTATAAATCAAAAACATATCCGTAGATTTATAATATATACGTTAATAAAGAAGGTAACGCCTGCAACTGTAAACGCGACGAGTTTGTGGGTTCGATTCCCCACTCACGTGGAATTTTTAATTTCCTGGGTTTGGTAACAAGACAAAGCGCGGCGTTGAGTTCCGCCACTCACTCGATTAAAGCACACGCACCCAATGCCTCAATTCGGTGGAAAGTGAAGAACGGAGTGTCTTAACACTAGGTTCCCTCTGCCTACCCTAATATATGCGGGATACAGCGTGAAGCCATGTCTATGTCTAAGAAAGGTCGATGGAAAATTTTTATTTTTTACCTTCAATACTACTTATTACATAAAACTTAATTGCTGATATTAATAATGAAAGATCAAAGGATTATATAAAACAATTAAAAATATTGTACATCTGAACTAGGTTTACATTGATACACTTGATTTTTTTCAAAATATAATAATAATACACATAACAATAGATAATGAGAATGTGATTATCTATTGTTTACATAGCAGCTATTTCATTTCATTCTATTTCACAAACATTTTTGTAATGAAATCCAGCCTTATTGCGTAGTTAATTTCCAATATCGCTCAAAGAAACTATTTCATTGGAGTATAAATGAATATAAAACAAATGATCATTATTCATTCTCGTTACCACTAATTAAAACTATTGTTATGCTAACACAAACACAGCTAATGTGCAAACCAAACATATTGCGCTAAATATCCAACCATTGCATCAATTTGTTTAGTTAGGAGATGCCGAGTACGCTCAGGCATCCTGCGTAAATTAGTCTAGTTAAGTGCAGTACAGGAATTTAATCCTCATATTTCGTCTGCGCCGGGGTTCAAAATATCTTTCTACCTTCCAAACTTACCAACACCCTCAAACAAAGCATCTTCGACTGCACAAACTCGTAATTAAGACCCAATTTTGCTTGACAAACAGAAGTAAACCGCATGATTTTTGCTAGGTATTCTCTCTGAACGCGGCACGTTAAAAGCAATTTGAATCTTAGAACATGATCTGTGTATAGAAAATTGAGCAAAATAGCTTAATAACACTATCGTCTAATTTAAGCGCATCCAAATTTAATGATGCCAATAATTTTGCGAGATAGATTTAAAAAACCAGACATCTTTGCTTTATACCTGACTCAAATGTGGAAATCTTGATTGTATGCTAAGTAATCTACTTTCAATAAAGTAAACAGTTTTCATTTTTGTTTACATCACGCACTTTTACGTATTTCAAAATTAGTATTCCATTTAATACTTGGTATTTTTTTTTACCTAATTTCAATCAAAAATGGTTTGTTAAAATTAAAAGATTTGTTTGTAATGTTTGTATTATAAATAAATATTATAGTAAATTTGTTTATGGAGTAAACAAAGTACTGACTGATGTCTGGGCCATATACTCGTATTCTGCAAATATTTATAGTACTGTACATTTCGTAGAGCTATATCCGTAGGCTTGTTGTAGCACGTAGCGAGTTATTGACATTCAAAACAATAAACTAAGTAACGGTATTATGTTTTAAAAAGTACACAATTCAAATTCATTTCAATAATAATACGCAAAACTATTGGATGTTTTGTTTACTTTATTCTCATAAAATGGCACCTTTTGGCATAATTTTAACGTAAGTTAAATAATGAAAGGTAATATTTTGCTCCAGGTGTTAATTAAAGTCCATACCTTTATTAATAATAAAAAAACTCATACAAGATACACTATAGACAAGAAATGTCTTTTAAATAGAAACAGAAGAGGTTGAAGCCTTTGTATTGTGCTAGTTGTAATTTCCTCGCAGACAAGCTTGCGACAATCCGGACTTATCTTTGTTCCTTCAGTACACTTTCCCTTGGGCCTGTCTTCAAGCACACTTATAATTTCACCTATTATAACATTTATTACTAACGTAATAAGGATCCATTTTCTCATTTGACTTTTAACGAGTCTTGTAAGTATATAGCATGATTTATGACGCAACTTCTCAACTTTTCAACTGTAGTCGCTTTCATTCCACACACCACTATGAACAAGGCTGTTTTTTCTTCGTGTACTTCTTTATAAAGTTATATTTAAGTTTAATTTGTGTTCTTTTTCTTTTTTGTTTTTCTTTAGGTTCACTTGTACTAAAGAAATTGTTATGTTAATCAATTTTCTTAGAGCTTTATGTTTACATTGTTAGGACTTTTAAAAGTCGAGTGGAGTTGAGCAATAATTTTAGTTAATAATATTTTACAAACAAAATTATACAAAATCACTTATTACAACTAGAATTTAATAAAACAAATATAACAGACACTAACAACTAATATAAAATAATCTTATATACCATACTAAATAACTGAATGGCGTTGAGTTTCGCCACTCAGCACGCAATGCCTCAATTCGGCGGAAAGTGGGGAACGGAGTGTCTTAATACTAGGTTCCCACTGCCTACCCTGCTATATGCGGAATACAGAGTAGAGCTAAAAAAAACTATCTAAAATGTTTTTCCCAAAAAATGTGTCCTTTTTAACTTAATTTAAATGTATTAAAGTTATTTAATAGAAACTAATTAAAAGTGAATATATTCCTCTATAAATTAAATAGTTATATCAAATAAATTAATGCGTATCACTTCCATAAATATAACATGAACAGAAATTACCAATTATAAAACTATTCAAAAATTGTTTACATTCTACTTCAACCCAGTGGAAAATATACACTCATTATCCCTAACAAAGTGCAACAATTAAAAGCTTGTTGGTAAATTGCTATTTGAACGTGCGCCTTTAAATTAACATTGTAGAGCAACCAAAGCCCTTCTATTTCATTGAGAAACAGATTTTAAGTTTGATAAAAGAATGATAGAAGGTCTAGCGACGTCGACTTTTTAATCAGTAAGGTGGAATTATATAAAAAAACTATAGTATTTTTTTCTTTTCTTTTTTTAACTTCACGCTGTAACCCGCATATAGTAGGGTAGGCAGAGGGAGCCTGAGAATCTAGTGTTAAGACACTCCATTCTCTTTTAACAATTTCGTTCCCCACTTTCCGCCGAATTGAGGCATTGCGTGTTGAATGGCGGAACTCAACGCCGTGCTTTGCCTTGCTATCAAACCCAAGAAATGAAAATACTAAATTTTACATTTCCTGGAGTGGGAATCGACCCCACAACCTGTCGCATTTACAGTCGCACGCTTGTGCCTCTGCGCCACGACAGGCGTTGTACTTTATAAAATTTTAAAATTTATAAAATAGGACGAAAATTAGAGTAGATACTAGAAAATATATTAGAATTTTAATATTTCTTTCTATTACATTTGGTTATGTTAGAGATATCATAAAAACGTCGTCAATACGACTTTGAGAATAGAAAAGAACCCGTAAAGTCATATATTTTATGAAAAAATATTTTCTGTAAAAATTATTGCAATAAAAATCCTTATAAAAGGTATTTTCAAAAGCATTCAAAGTTAACGTTTAGAAAACATCAACCTGGGTCAGAGAGGTGCGCTATCTACATTGACATTTGTGGTCATTCTGCTTGTTTTGTTGTTAAGCGATAGCCGCTCTAATGCTTGCAATGCATTGCAGTCTACGCCCCGCTGAGAGAGACGTAATAAATCGTGGATACCTATTCGCCAAATGTATTGGATAATGTTATAGGAAAAAAGTCATACAAAGAGATATAGAGGCTATAAAGTTGAACAAAACTGTGTTGTATAGGAAAAACTGTTATTGTTTCTTGTATTAAAAAATATAGAACGCAGCACTAATTACGCTTTATCGTATACTTATTTCTAAAGAGAATTTATTGGCTGCTCATACAGTTTGCCTCATTTTGCAACATGTACATGAAACTGGGCCATATCACGTAGACGGCGTCTTTATAAAATATTATTTCATTATAAAACCTGTTATTTTTTAGTTTACACTTCGATATTAAAGAAATAACTGGTATTAATGTTTAATTCTAAACGTGTAATCCATATTAGTACCCCTACTAATAATAACACCTCACAACCTTACAACAAATCATTGTTTTCAATATAAAGTACAACATCAATTAAATGTTAAACATCTGTCTTTTCTAAGACTACTTAAACAGACGTCACGTGCCAAAAGATGATAAAATAAATTTTAAGCAACCCCCATTACAAAGCTAATGGGCTGTATCTCGAGAGCTAGGGAATAAAAGATCCGTCGATTAGAAACTTTATGTTTGCAATTTTCCCGAATCCCCTTTAGAGCCTGTTTCTTGCACCGCCGAAGCTACAAAGTCGATACTTTATATACAAACATACAAGTAAAACTTGAGAATAAAGCCTTTATGCTTATAGAGTATGCACTGATTGAAGCTGAATAAACTATTTATTGTTTGAAAATACAAATATAACAGACCTGATTATATGAAGCAGAATAAATTGTAATACTTGACTAGCGATTTTACCAGAGGTAGATCCTCTCATCATCTTTTTGGGATTGCCTTAACAAAAACCACAAAAGTAAATATTAGTGAAACGTCGCCTATCTTTATAGATTAAGATCCCATAAACCGCCAGACATACCTCATAGTATAAAAGCTGAAAATTTCTCTGTGAGTGTATCTGACAAAGGTAAGAACGATCAGCAAGTATGGAATTTGGGGTGTGGTTGCTTCTTTTTACATTAAAAAAGTTGAACTTTACATATATTGCTTGGGGAACTATGAGAATCCATCAAAAGTGTCTGGCTGCAAAGATAACGTCTTCTTATTAATTGAGGTACTATTTTATGCACCTTTACTATATATTATCTCCTGAAGCTAACACACCCCAAATTCCATACTTGCTGATCGTTCTTACCTCTGTCAAATACACTTACAGAGAAACTTTCAGCTTTATACTATAAGGTAAGTCTGGCGGTTCATTGGCTCTTAATCTATAAATGTAGACGACGTTTCACTAATATTTACCAATAGTTAGGTGTAAAACTTTTTTATTAAACGCTGTTTGGCTGACACAGAACATACAAGCGACAGTATTGGACGTAGAAAGCTGATATTTGGCAGATAGGTTCCTTGGGGAGTGTAGGGGAGCTTTAAGAGAAGATTTCTAAAAATTCCTAGGTCCAAATTACCAAAACGAAGAAGAAATTTCAACACACAACAAGTAATTTGGAATAAAACATATTCAGTTTAGTAAATCACGTTTTTATTATGTTAACTTGATATACTGTTATTCTACTATGTAAGATCTGAATTGTAATTTAAAAACTTGAAGCGAAGTTAAACTAGAATTTGTAATAAAACCAGAAAATTGAGTACGCTAGGTTATAAATTACGTGATAAGATTCAATGGATTAAAGTTATTTTCCCTGAAGAAGTTATACCGTAACACGTAGAAGGGAAAAGGGTAGACAAGTGAATCGAACCTTTACAATTTAAAGGTTGGGGAGAACAGGAAATAGACGCAATTATCTATCATTGACTCCAAATAATCACAGGCTATTGAAAAAAAACTATTAACTGGTCTATATACGAAGCTGTAATTCATTGTGTCCTCTTTCTTTTCGAAAAATCGTTTAGTTCCTTTTAGCAATATTTTGTAAAAATAATGTAATATTTAAGATTTTTAAAATTGTGATATTAAATAGAAAACGAAGTGTATCCAGGAAAAAGATTGAAGGTATTTTGAATTTGTCTTCTTAGATAATATACCTATTTTATTATTTCATAATATAGCTACATTTTCAATAAAAACTGAAACTAGTTCATTCCTGAAGATATTCTAATTAATATTTTAACTTTCTATGTTTTATTACTGTTCTGGAGCTTTATTACACTTTTTACAGGTTTTTGAAGGGTCGGCAACGCGTAAGTGATGCCCCTGGTGTTGCAAGCGTCCATAGACCACGGTAACCACTTACCATCAGGTGGGCCGTGTGCCTTGTTGCCACCGTCGTGGTATAAAAAAAAAAAAAAAACACTTTCTGTATTTTGAGTACTATGAAAATAATATAAGAAACTGGATATCAATTTATAAAAGGCTTAACGTAATTCCCGAAAAATACCCGAAAGGCATTCATAAATAAATGATCGGCAAAGTAAATAACTTTTAGAGTGTTTCTCTAAGTAATGATTATCTATAATATGTTCAGAAAGAAGAAAAATATACAACATTTTAACTATAGATTGTCGTTAAAACTTTTATAATATAATTTCAACGGAATATATATGGAGATTGTGTTTCGCTCATTACTTTATCTTAAAAATGCATTATCCTTTAAATAACCATTCGCAAAACGGAAAGGTAGAATGAAAATTGAAGCGACTGCCTTTTTGGGACCAACGTAGCGTTTAAATTAAAAATCGTGAAAATTGACGGGCAAACTGAAAACATATAAATCTGTGGGCTAGCGGAAAATTAAAACGTTCGGAGGCGACGCGACGCGCGACGTTGCGGCACTTTGTTATCGCTTGATCTGATCAGAATCACTTCTCATTAATGATCACGATCTTAAGCCTCCTTTGTTGTATTTAAAATGTTTGTCTGTAAATTCAAACATTTTAGACAAAATCAAAAAAAATTAATTAAACCTCAAATTAATCTAGTTATTGGTTTAATGATAAATCGGGAGTTAGATACATGTATAAAAAAGAGCACTCGATAAGCAATGTAATAATAGAACATTATAATATATTAATATATTTTACTGATATATGAATACGTATTTACATACTACTTAATAATCAGTCATAACTTACAGATAAAAAATAGTTATGAATTTATTGACATTTAAAATTAAATTAAAAAATCATTTTATTTTATATTTATAATTGACTTATCTATCCTTTTATTGTATAATACAAAATATTGATTATAATGCCAAAAAATTAAGAAACCGAAAATTTCAAAGTCCGAAAAATGACCTCAGCGTCTTTCAGTTGTGACATTACTGACTGTATGTAACGGTTGCGTGTTCATATATTACCAGAAAAAACGTTTTTACTTAAAACATATAAATTTTGTCAGTTTTGTTTGGAAAAGTGCTGTTTTAAGTATTCATAAATCAGAATGAATAAAAGAGGCAGTGGGCACTGCCTAGTCCGAAATAAAAACCGATAAAGCGAAGTGAATACTATATTTCTTATCGTATCTATCAATCATATCTATTATTTGTAGTAATTATAAAACTTATATATTGGCATACCCGTGCCAGTCTGTTCGCTGTAAAGTAAAACCTTTACAATATGGTGCCAAGCAAGAAAAGTTCTAAATAGCCTTTTAAACATCTCAAGAGCCATTCAGCTATATTACTATACAAGTCCATTTCTCGCTACCGACTGCGTTCGTCGTTTCTTTTAATGATGCAGTAATGCGTTTGCACTGTTAACATATAGTAAGTTACCAGTTAAACCTAACATTAGTGGAACGATTAATATTAAGTAATTATGTATGGAAGACATAGAAGGAGTTTCTTGCTATGCTTCTATTGTATAATTTCACAATGCAGTGTGAAAATATTATTTTTTTTAGCTTCACGCTGTATCCCGCATATAGAAGGGTAGGCAGAAGGAACCTGAGAACCTAGAGTTAAGACACACCGTTTCCCACTTTCCGCCGAATAGAGGCATTGCGGGCTGAGTGGCGAAACTCAACGCCGCGCTCTGTCTTGTTACCGAATCGAACCCACAACCTGTCGCGCTTACAGTCGAACGCTTGTGCCTCTGCGCCACGACAGGCGTTCAGGTGAAAATATTCGACACAATTAATTAATAATCAAGTGATTATTTTTTAAACTCATGCTTATTCTATATTACAGAGTTTAATTAGCTACATACTACTTAACATATACTTAAAAATTATCGAAACATACTTTTAATATCGGCTCCTGAAACCTTAATTCAAAGTACTGACGAACCCCGACCCTAATGTTACAGTACGACACTGTTTCGGAATAGGAGCTCTGAACAGTGCCTGGGACATGCGACGCCATGAAGTATAGGCTTAAGGGGACCCTTTAAAATCCGCATTAATGCTCGCCTTCACGAAATGAAGCACACGTCTGTATAAACAGCTAAATTTCATATAAATGAATCCGAATTAATATTAAAACAATAATGTACCTATATTTATAAACGTAATAAATTCAATGAATTCCCCATAGAAAACATGAAATAGGAAGGATGTTTCATATTTACAAAAACAAGAACTATAACATTCAGATGTAAGAAGAGATCAAATTCGATACAATTTATATTTCGAATACAAATACAATCTAAAATTGTACCCTTCATAAAGGATTCAGTCCGTGTATTCGCGCATTACGACCTCTTTAGATTTATGGCAACCCGCTGTCCGCCATATTGTTCCGAATTTAAAAATAATATATGATTTTTCCCGCTCAATCTGTTTTTGTAACAAAAGGCAATTCAATAAATCATCTAAAACTATTTACATAACGTATGCAATAACAAGTGATTTTTCATTGTAAGCAATAAAAAATCTTATCAATATGTATAAACAGTATAACGATTAATAAAGATTTTACCGAATCAGGTCGTGAAATTCATATAAAAGGAAAATCATAACAAAAATATATCCATATGAATATCTGTCGGCCTTTCGACACCTTAACTAACACCAAATATTGACAAAGTTTTCTATGACTACCGTATCGCTACTAAAAAGCTGTAATGACAGTGAAATTGTATTGCAATAATATTAGACAAAAATACCAAGTCCTCCTTTATAAATGTAAATATTATGCCGTAGAACCTAGTCAGTTGTAAAATAACGTTCATCTTTTTTTTTTTAATTATTGAAATCAAAAGCAATTCAATTTTATTGTTATCAGGATTCCAATTTTGCTGAATGAAAAATATACATATATTATATGATTATTTTAAATATTAACATACTTTATTTTGAAATATCTAAAACATTAAATACAACTAAAATAAATAAATATTTACTCCATAAGAAATAAACAATTTCTAACAGAGAAGCTGCAAGCACTGAACGTAAGATTAAACCATGTGAAAATTTCCTCTCCACGCGCCAACGGGAAGCAGCATAAAAATCAGAATATATGCAATATTCATTCAATTAGGTCCTACGAGCCAGCAAATAACCAGCAGTGAACAGCGTAAAAATTAAAATCCTAAACGTATCCTTTAAACAGGAATAAATTTTAAGGATGGCGGAAAATTAAAACGATACCCGCGGCGCTAGCGTCTGAAAATAATGGAGGCTACTGGGATTGATATTAAACATTGTCACAAACAAATACAATATAGAGACCAGTCGCAGCAATTATTTCTCCTTTACAATGTTTCATTTTATTACTTTGTCGAGGAACGGTAATGAGAAGAATAAGATAAGCTGAGAATTGCATAACTATTGTTTCGAAATGAATAAAATGTGTAGATGCTGATCTTTATGTAATTAAATACAAGCGTCCTGCCAGCATTGTGCAATATACGTGATATTAAATAAAAGTTTTCAAGAATTGACTACCACCAACCAGGTCCGGTTCCACCATAGGAGGACATGGAATTATTTCGAAATTTGGCACAGTGAAGAAAGAGTGCAGAAACTCAATATTTTTCATAATAACGCATTAGAAATACATCAAATTATGAAATATTTTTTGATACACACACACATTCATACGTTTGACATACATGTGTAAATTATGCATTAAGGAGTCTACCAGTTTTTAATAATAGCAATAGAAGAAAAAAGAGTAGTATATAGCTAGGCAGTGTTGAAAATGTTACATAATTTAAGAAAAATAGAAAATTTACTTTTAAATCGCAGAAAGAATTTTCTTACGGAATTTTTTTATTAATTATTTTGGAAAATTCCCACGTGCTTAATAAAATGTATGGATGAAATTTCCCGCACACCTGGCCGGAAAAAGATAATTAATTTGAACGTGTACAGAATGTTGTTGCATACAAAATAGCCTCTAGGTAATTGGGCTTATGAAGAAAATTATTATAATTAGATGCAAAAGTAAGATGCTTTTTAAAATAGTCTTACAAATATATTTTCTTAACCTTTCATGTGTTCTAAATATTTAAGCAAAAAGAGATAGAATTGTTTACTTAAAAGTAAACAATTCTTTCTCAGCTTCACGCTGTATCCCGCATCTGCTATAGGCAGAGGGAAACCTAGTGTTAAGACACTCCGTTCCCCACTTTCCGCCAAATTGAAGCATTACGTGCTGAGTGGCGGAACTCAACGCCGCGCTTTTGCCTTGTTACCAAACCCAGGAAATGAAAAATTCCATTTCCTGGAGTGAGAAACGAACCTACAACCTGTCGCGTTTACAGTTGCATGATTGTGCCTCTGCGCCACGACAGGCTATAATTCTTTCTCTTTTTGTTTAAATATCTATATTATTTATCACTCTGTACTTATAAAACATGATTATACTTTTATTATCCAAAAAATAAATTTATACGGTTTAAGATATAAGTCTAAAATCAAATAAACTTAATTGAATCAAAACAATTGAGAGAATCAAATTCGTGGAGCTCAAGGAGATCTCACTGTGAACTTCATGTAAATTGACAATTACCGGAAGACTCAAAAACAAGTTTATCACATTAACTTGTAAATGCCAAGACATTGACGGTAAAAGTTGTCAATAAGAGTTCTTCTTTTTGGAATTTTAAATCTTGAAATTGTGAGTTATTAGTGTACTTTGTTGTATTTTTGTATTGTTGTATATTTACAAAAAATATATTATAATTAGCATAATATAATATTCTAATATATACCCTAATAAATATTTAATTTATATACGTTTCATGTATATAAAAAAATAAATATAATAATATTTTTTATCTGTATGCGTTAATGCATAAGTATGTACTTTCATTGACCAGACATAATTATTCTAAGCATACATATTAAAGATGACATATACATATATGTCACAGAGAACAACTGTCAAAATGGCCGCAAAGATAAGTTTAATTTGTCATGTCCGTAAAAATTAAACGTAATATTATACTTCAGATATAAATGTGGCAATATCTTGTAAGTCCATAATTTTAAATTTCGGTTGCGATTTTCCTTCATTACACATTTTTCGAGACAAGAGTCTAATCTCTTGCGAGCTTGCCCGACCTGTCTGCTGAAATTAAATTATGCCTTTCCATGAATATTATACTCGATGTCGCAATCTTTTTCCTTTATTTAACTAAACCTTGACTTTGATATATTTCATATATTTTTTTTGGTGTATTCTAAAAGGATATTATTGGTAGTTGTTCCTAAAATATTTTTCATGTTATTTATCTGTAGTAGGTGTAACTTGTCTTGACAAACAAATATTTTATAAGAATAAATTAAAATTATACCTAATTAAAATTATTTTTCATCTTCACGTGTTTTCCCACATAGTACGATAGTTAATTTCCGCTCAGATTACATTTTTTGTTGTATGAAGAGATTCAATAATATAATTTGTCTTACCAGGATAGAAATTTAATATATTTTAAGCATGAGTTTTCAATCACCCCGAGTGGACATTGAACCTACAACCCATGCTGTTTACAGTAAGACGCTATCCCACTGTGCAACTATGATCAAAATATGGAAAAAAAAAACCTTTTAATTAATCTTTTTCTTATAAACTATATATATTTCTTATTATCCAAGATATGACTTCCTCAGTTGCTTAAGTTTCCAATCCGCTCTAAGTTTATGATTCTATAATAAATTATAGCAAAATAGTAAGCAATACATCTGCCATTTCTCAAATAGCTTGATAGATAAAGTTTCAGATACGTAGACAAAGTAAATAAATACGCCGAACGAAGCGATCGGGCATGCATTTCAGCCCTTTTCCGTAAAGTTTTTTACCGTTGAGCCGAGATAAATGTCCGGTTAGCGGGGGTCCAACATTGATTTATACTGGATGTCCGTCAGCCAACGAATTACCAAGCAGCGATCTAAATCACCTGACGGGTAGAAATCAATACATGCCTAATGGCTTTTTAATAAAAAAAGCAAATTCCTTGTTTTCGAATCTTGGAATTTTTACATAAATTATAAGATATTGTGAATTTTTAATACTAATTGCCCTACGTAAATATTTAATACTAAAGTGATTTAGTATATTTAGAAGCACGTCAAGCAATTAGCATACAATACAAATAGATATATTTGTAATTTTACGATTTACCTAGAACTTACTTAAGAATTAACATAAAATAATTAGTCATCTTTACATCATTACCTTTAGTCTACTCATATAGATTGAAATTGAGTATTTTCATAAATATAAATATATGTTCTATATAAGAATAAAAGGCCAGCCAGAGACGAAAAACGAAAACCTGTGCAAGAGACAAAGATTCTCGCCATAAAATTGTAACACGTGAAGTTAGACTATTAACTATTAATTAGACTACATTACATGAACGCAGTCATTTAAAACGAATTATTCAAATGTTCCAGAACCAATAGAGAAGTACATACGAACTAGACAAGAGAAATATACAAATATCCAATTTAGAATCATTTTTGAGAGTGTTTTCCATTAAATTAAATTAAACTAAAACAACAACAACAGTTAAGTTAGTGCACGCACTCAATACACTTCAAGACGCACCAGTATTAGTGCACACACACTCAAAATATAAAAATACATTGCGGATGAGGCCATCATTGGATCATTAAACCTTAGAAGCGCTAACCTTTACAGCAACCTAAGCGTAAGTCCCGAAGTCCCGAAAGGTAAAAACTTAACGGTGGCAACGGGATTTGTACCCGCGTCTCTAGGACATCGTCCAAACGTTCTGACTGCAAAGCCTTGCGTTTTTATCCACTTGTACGATCGTAGTAAGTACGCTAGAGCCTATGTTTAAGTAGGTATAATTTTTTAAAATTCCTATTTAAAAACATACTAATATTATTACCATACGAAAAAATAATTTAATAAAGTTGACAGCATACATTAGATTATATATTAGTATTTTTCTAAACGACCCCTAAAGCTTAAACAATAACAGGACACATAAAAAAGGAGTATTTACCTCCGTTGATGTTTATTACATCAGGTTGAGTGTCAAAACTTTTTATACGTAAAAGTTGACGATCGTAAAACACGATCAGGTGGATTAAAAAGGGCCTGAGTTCCACATTACCAAGAGGGTTTAAACAAACGAGGCTTATTTGTGTTTTTGCTATTCCAATTGCCCTGTTTACTCAAGACTTAGCTGATTTTTATGGGGAAAACTTTAAAATTGTGTTTTCGAATTAACGCAAAAAATTATTTAGGAAAATAACCGTAATTACTTTGTAAATTGACATACTTAAATCGATACCATGCTTAAAGCAACAATGTACAAGTTTCATCAATACCTTTTATGTTATCGGAAAGATTGAAACGTAACGTGATTGGCCTTCCTTATACTGCTGTTTTATAAAGTAGATACAATATAGCTTATGTTCATACCCTCGCAAGGTACTCGTAGATAAACAGAATGTAGAGTTGTATGATACTGTTTTCAATATGAGTACCTTCATTTATGTGCCTTACTGGCATATATTTTTATTATTTATAAACAATTCTAAATAAAAGTTTCTCATACGACATATAATAATATTTTAGGTACTTTTACTTATAAATATTAATATTTTCAAAGTCGAATTCAACCTAACACTTAGCAAACATCCAAAATACGCTTGCTGTATTGTTATTTTAATTTAATTGAATTTAGATACAGTCAAAGCGCGTTTCAAGACATGTCGAGAGCACTTCACTCAGTCGTCTAGATAGAAGTGCGTCCTTTTTCCTACTGCCAAGAATAGCGGCTCGTCTCGTTGAATAGGTTTTCAACGGTGCGTAGGCTTCAACTTAACTATAAAATTTACTGTAAGCTACCGTTATGAATTGAAAGGACGCAAGGTACGCAATATTATAATAAATATTGAAAAGATGTCGTATGACTTGTTAACTTAGAAATGCTAAGTGAGGAAAGAAATAAAAATGTATCTTCATTTATTTATTTATAAACAAGAATTTTCATATTTCCTTATATAATCCAGCATACGAGTACATGTTCCGCTTTACCGCGTTTATAGGTCATCAAAACACAATGTTGCTCCGACATCGCGTCACTCAAGACTCCACAATGTGCAGACTTGTCAGCGACTTTCATTAGAGAAACACTACATACAGAACTCTTTAATTTGACCCTAAATATACCTCTCATAGACCTTATTATTTGTGCAGTAAAGTCGATATTAAAACGTTTCACTTTAATCACGAAGTACAATGCCTTGCAAATGTCTGAAACAGCGAGGGGAAGTGTACGGTAATAGATATGAGTGTGAACTGTGAATACAGAACCACCGTTGACTTTTTACCGATTCATATTGCGCTTGAATAAAGCCTGTATAATATAGTTCTAGAAGAATACAATAAAGAATTACTGTCGAGGACCGGATACAAATAAATTTAAATAAAACAAGATTTCTCCCTAAAACTATAGTACCCACTAATTTAAATCATATATATATATATATATATATATATATATATATATATATATATATAATATCATTATTATATTATATGTTATTTATTAAATCATTTATATTATATCTTTTTTGTCTCATTATGTTTGTTATTGTATTGGTTTTTTTAAGTATTTTTTTATTATTTAATGACATACGAGTATATTTTTTTTAATTAGTTGTTAGAAAAACTGTTTTTTTGGTAATCTTGGATTATACTAATTATTTTTATGATATATGTACTTTCCTTAGCCTAATTTTTAATATGAAATAATGTTAAAGTAAATATAAAGTATATTCTTGGAGTATGTTGTGTCTGTCTGTAAGTGGAATAACTGACCAATGTAACATTTTTTATAACTTGTGTCAATTTTCATACTATGTGAATAAATAAATAAATATCTACGTACATATGCGTATAAAGTTCCATTCAAACATTATTTAAATTTCATTAAATTGATTAAAACTGAAAACATTTAGTAGTTAGTTTAGGACACAGCTTTGTTTGAAAGCTAAACAGAATGGTAGCAAAACATAAAGCTAAACACACGAGAAGTTTCACATCAGTGCAAAAAGTTTAATTTAGAACGAGAGTTACGGCGCAACGGGTGTGAGACGTTATTGGACATTGGAATACAGTGATATGGTACCAGTGGAAAGTATCGGTTCTTATTCTTATTTTGTGAAGGAATTAAGTAATTTGTAATCCTTACTTCCTTACTTATATTATAAATGCGAAAGTAACTCTGTCTGTCTGTCTGTTACGCTTTCACGCCTAAGCCACTGAACCGATTTTGATGAAATTCAGTATGAAGGTAGAACTGAACTTGGGAAAGGTCATAGGATATTTTTTATCGCGAAAAAAATTTTATAAAAAAATATTTTTATTTTTTATATATTTTTTTTTGACAAATAATCTAGACATTAGGAAAGTCTATAGGCTACTCCTTATACGTCGCGCGATATAGCCGAATTCCACGCGGGCGAAGCCGCGGGCGGAAAGCTAGTATTTTATACATCCTGAAAATATTTTGGACTCATTACTAGCGACCATTAAGTACGTACCTAGTACCTACTCTTGTATCGATTTATTAATAAATTATATAATATACCTATAAAACTATTTCTTTACTATATACGGGGGAGAAAAAAATAGAAATTTAATTAATGCAAGATAGCTAAACTAAAATTTGAATTACAAGTAGAAAATAAGCTACATAACTTTTTTACATTTTATTATTCTGATTTGTTTGTTTTTGATTCCTTTGTTTTTGATTGTTTTGTTTTGTTTTTATTTGAATCGGTGAGTGCAGAAACAACGTAAGTCCGCATTTTCAAATTTTGCAGGAGGAAGAAAAAACTATATAACTTGCCTTTCAAAT
>JAKGSA010000404.1:102537-458945 GCA_033558755.1 Philaethria dido
TAGCTGACCCGGCGAACTTTGTTCCGCCTTAATGGCAATAAATAAGCAGATTGTGTTTTTTTTTTGGAAAAAATATAAAAAAAAATTAAATAACTACATTAATCATTCATTATTATTTCTGTATTTTATTTTTACATAGGTTGCTCTTCACTTAAGTACCTTGTGATACACGACATTTTTTGTTTTATTATCAGGCGCAAAAACAAACAACGCAGATGGTCTTCCGACCCGTGAACATGCCACGTATAATTGACCATGTGAAAAACATAAATGTTCTAGATTTAAACCACAAACTTTTAAGGATTGGCCTTGTGATTTGTTGATGGTCATGGCAAATGCAAGACGTATCGGAAATTGAAGTCTTTTAAATTCAAACGGCATATCGGTTGGGATCATCGGGATCCTCGGAATGAGAACTTCCTCACCTTTGAATTTTCCTATCATTATCGTAGCGTAAATTACATTGTTCATCAATTTACTAACCACCAAACGCGTACCGTTGCACAGTTTTGGTTGGTTTATGTTTCGAAGCATGATTACTACGGAGCCAACCTTTAGGCGTAAATTGTGCGGTGGTAAGCCAGGCACGTCCAAAGAGTTTAAAAATTCAATCGGATAGTTGGTGGCTTCATCTTCATTTGTGACGCAGTCAATAGATTTGAATGAATGCATTGTTCCAATGATCTTATTTTGAATTATGTAGTTCAGGTCATCTACATCTTTATTCTTAGCCGCTAAAATTGCTCGCTCACTCAACCATTCATTATTTTTGTAGTTAGAAATAATATTTGGAAATACATTGTTGATAAGTTCGTCTTTTGATGAGACAAAAATACAAAAATTATTTGGAAATGATATTAATCCGCTCAATTCATCGACAGGTACTTGACCATTACCGATAGTCAGCAATTGCTCCGAGAAATCTTCAGCAGATGTATCATTAAGCAATGTAACTCTCATGTTTGTTGTCAGGTGCAGTTTCTTCACATAGCGCCATAGATTTGACGATTTGAGGCAAGCGTTTACTTCATCGGCAGCCGTAGATCTTGGAATTACTGGCAGTATTTGGCGGAAATCGCCAGACAGTAAAATCATTGCTCCTCCAAAACATCTCGAGTCGTTGCGTAAATCCTTTAATGTTCGGTTAAGTGCTTCTAATGCACGTTTATGCGCCATTGTGCATTCGTCCCAGATGATGATTTTCGATGCCGCTAAAACTTTGGCCATTGCTGAGTGTTTTGCAATATTACACGTTGGTTCTTCAATAGTTTGAAGATTTAACGGTAATTTGAATGCTGAATGAGCCGTACGGCATCCTTCTAACAATGTGGCTGCTATTCCAGAAGAAGCAACTGCAACCGCTATGTTGGATCTCGCCCGAACAGTTGCTAAAACTAATGACATAAGGAATGTCTTGCCAGTTCCACCAGGGGCATCTAGGAAATATAAACCACCATTTTCATCAGCGATTGCCTTCATTAAAGTATCATAAACTTCCTTTTGTTGGTTATTCAACAGGGGTACATTCCTTTGAACTACTAAATCTAATTCCTTGTGATCATATTCACGTTCCCGTTCCAATTCTCGATTAAATGCGTCATTCATTTCACGATTTGGCGCTGGCATTCCTAACCTGATTAATAAATTACCGCACATGAGGTAACAGATATCTTCGATCAAGAGTAAAGCACGATTATGTATCTCTTCATTCATCTCAATATCGTGATTTCTGGAACTGACACGACTTTGATGTAAAATATCTTCTGACATACTATCCTTGTATTTGTGCCACAGGTTACATGGGTTTGATGGAAAACATGTCGAAATTATGATAGCGAATAATGTGCGTATCTGACTTGGAGATGCAGAGATAATGGCTTCAGCGATTGTCGTATCCCAATGGGTATCGTTTTCTAATAAGTTCAATTCTTCACATGCAGCACGATACGTTGGGAATATTACACCATTAACAGTTCGTAGTGTCTCAAATGAAGTTGGCCCACGCACATTTACCAGCAACAACCGCAAATAGAAACATTCATCATTCTTTGGATGAACTGTATACATACGACCAAGAGCATCAGTAGAACGCACATCTGGATACCCAGGAACCGCATCACCTTGCTTCCGTCTTTGAAAATTCTTGGATGAAGCATTCCAAGTATAATAACGTGGCATCTCCGAGTAAAGCAAAGTTCGTGCAAACTGATCGCTTTGGCAGATTGCAAAAAAACTGGTCAATGTAGTTGCTGGAGGTGTTTCAGCACGTTGCGTAGCATTCGAAGCCGTGAAATATACTCGTTGACCATTCTCCAGATGCACCGCCAAATGTATAACAGTAGGACGACGTTCGTGAATTGGAAATGCGAATATACGCCAAATCGCTTCATTACAGTTCACATAACGACCAACTTGATAGCGTGAAATTTCATCGTTGGTATTTGAGGATTGCAATCCAAAAACCGCCATATCACTGCCTTTCGTGACATATTTGCAAATATATTTTATGGATTTAACTGAATTGCAGTATTCAACGTTGCAATGTGTCTTGAACGTTTTAGAAATAAGTGGCGAATATGGAACAATCCAACTGTTGTCGACAACGAAATCCATTCTCTTCACTTTCGTTGTGACAGTTCGACCGTTGTCATCTGGTGATCGACGCCGATACAGCGGATACCCATCGTTGCCAGTGACAGTCTCCGCCGTTAATTTCCGTGGATATCGTTTAGAGCACTTTCCATCGACCATGCAAGGTGATTGGGGATTGATGGCACCACACGGTCCATGAATCATATTAGTAGTAACAACATCATGTAGGTCTGGATCGACTTCATGATCAGAAATCTCGGCACATATGATATCATCTATTTGGTCAGGCTGAATTCTTTCCACTAACCAAATAAGAATGTGCGCGTGGGGTAGGCCTCGCTTTTGCCATTCGATTGAATATATCCAGCATCGAGTATCTCCAAAGACGCGTTGTTTAACAATAAAGTTCATCAGGGACCGAATTTTTTGCCTGAATATACGTGCTGTGATGTCGTGTCTATCATTTGATGTTTGTCCGGGAAGCAGCAATTGAGTAATTTCTATCCATTTTGGATTACAGGTAAAAGTAATAAAGAGATCTGGCCGGCCGTAATGACGAACATATGTCATTGCATCTTGTGCATATTCATGCATATGACGTGGGCTACCAATGTACGTCGCCGGCAGAATAGTTAATCGACCAATATTAGCTGCATTTCCTTCAGTACTAACTGCATCACGTAAATGGATGTACTCCTCAGAACGCAGTTTGGCTTGATTCAACCTAATAAATGTTAAACGTTCCGTTTCTATTTTTACATACATGTCAACGCAATACTGCTGAAACAATCGACGAAACCGCAGCAAATAGTTGTCAGCATTTTGACGAATCATCAAACGATATGCATAATAATTCATTGAGCTAACTTTCTTTGTAGTTTCTTCACCTGAAATTAAAAAATTGATAATTATCCATTTCAAAGACACATAATACAGATATTAACCATTATTAAGATACTGATACTTTACCATTCAATGGATTTATCATTTTAATATTAAAATAATATCCATCTTCTCCTTGCCAAAACATCAGTGGGTATTGCAATGCGTCATATGATCGATGAGTTTCAGATATTTGTTGCAGTTGCCCAGTATCGCGACGTGTAAGCACAATATCGCGTTTTTCCAATTGTTCACCAACAATCAGGATGGCAACTTCGTCTACAGTTGGAGCATTAAACGTGCGTTCGTGTGTTCCAGATGGTCGTTTATCTGCTTTGATGACAACTTTATAGTCATCATTTGGCATTTGCTCTAAAGCACTCTTAAACAACCTGACCAACGCATGATGTTCATGAAGCAGACACTGCAAGTCTTGAATAATTGCTCGCTTCATTCCTGCATTGATCCCTAGGCGTCGATCAAGTTGTTCTTCCATGTTGCCCATGAAATATATTTGTAAAAATTTATTCTGTGTATCTTCGAAAGGTAGTAATGATCCAATTCGATGGTGAATCTGTCTTTGTATCTACAAAATAAAAACCAGACAGTATTAACTGGGTTATAAACACTTTTTCTGTGGGAGAGTAGAGTTCAGTATTAGCAAATATAATACATACCAATAGATAAAGTAAGTTATTCTTTAACTACATTCTATGTAAGTACAAAAATAAATACCTTAAATGTCGGATTAAATCCTCCTTCTTCGATAATGTCTGCCCCAAATGACGTCATTTGGAAACAACTATTGTATTTTCGAGTATTTGCAAGAAAGTGGCGTGATTCTCGTGTTTCGCCACAAAGCAATGAATACAATGGCTCATGTGGCGGAGTCAACACTGGCAATTTCACTTTACCATTAAGGCAGCATAATCCAGGCGTTTCTCCGGAAAACTTTAATGCACCACAATACTCGCAAACAACGTCCATTTGCCCAATGCAAACGCTAGGATGCAAGCTGTAATCATTGCTGCAATCGTATCGAAACGCTGCTCGATTCAAATCAGCTAAATATCTTGTTCTGCGTCGCAAATTATCTATTTGTTGCCTTCTGTTGTTCGCTCGACGATTCTGCATTGCCAACCGAGCTGTTTCACGGGCTGCTTCACTTTGCTCTCGTGATTGAGAAGCACGAAGTCGAGCCATACTATCGCGGCGCTGTTCACGTGCAATTTCTTGTTCTTCTTCAGTCCTTTCATTTGCAGTATTTTGTATTCTTCTTGCATTACGGCTTTGTCGGGAAAGATTCGATCGTCTTGGTCGCGGCATTATTAAATAACATTCACTTCACTTCAATCCACTTGTTAATTATTTATTTAATAGAAATAGTTTTAATATTGATTTCTTACAAATATCAAATTGTCATCCATACGTCAATACATAGCTCTCATTTTACGTCAATTACATAGCTGTCATTTGCGTTTTGTTATTCCAAGTCTGATTCTTTTTTGTTATACCACGTTTTATAGTGACTGACGTTTCATGTCAAGTCACACGGGATCGCTGTCGAACGGGATAAAAAGTATCCTATGTCCATCTCCTGGCTCTAAGCTACCTCCCTACCAATTTTCAGCCGAATCTGTTCTGCCATTCTTGAGTTATAAGTGGTGTAACTAACACGACTTTCTTTTATATATATAGATTATTATAATAACATTGTTATTACAAAGTAACTGTCTTTAGAAAATGAATTGTTAACAATAATTAAAAAGGGACTATTGAAATATGATGAAGAATAAGACGTAAAAATATGATGTGTTTTTCACAATCCATTTCAAAATCTGATATAAAAATGTAGAAGAATTTCTGAAAATTTCTTGTAAGTAACCTAAAAAACCACTATATTACATTTTTCGCGCTATGTTTACATCAGTAAATAGTAAATATAGTTACGTCAAGGAGCAGCGAAAATACGTTATTCTAATTAATAGCGCAGAGGCACAAGCGTGCGACTGTAAATGCGACAGGTTGTGGGTTCGATTCCCACTCCAGGAAATGTAAAATTTAGTATTTTCATTTCTTGGGTTTGCTAACAAGGCAAAGCGCGGCGTTGAGTTCCGCCACTCAACACACAATGCCTCAATTCGGCGGAAAGTGGGGAACGGAATTGTTGAAAGAGAATGGAGTGTCTTAACACTAGGTTCTCTGGTTCCCTCTGCCTACCCTGCTATATGCGGGTTACCGCGTGAAGTTAAAAAAAAAAAAATAGTAGTACCCTTAGCAAAATGCTTCTGTAGTACCCCTAGTAATATAGAAGCATTTTGCTTATTTTTTTACCTAAATATTTAAATTATAATAAACGCTGATTCAACCATTGTAGAATATGTCTATAGAGGATATTAATTAGATATTTCTACGTTATCTTTTAACTTGAATAGCATTTTTGTTTAGTGGTAGCATTTAAGAGCTGTAAAAAAAATTGAAAACAAAACTACCACTAAGTAGTATTTTTTGACAATCTAATAATATCTTAAAAGCTTACTTTGTACGTAAATTAATAAATTAGTTATATTATATTTACACACACAGCGTTGAATCTTATATGTAAAACTATATTCTTTGTGAAAAGATATTTACGTAATGCAAGGCTTTATGAAATAAAGACCTTTTCACCTTTTGACCAATATCATCTCCAAAAACTACATAAATCTTTTATATGTCTTAATAATTGGTGCATGTATGTAATAAAAGTTTACTATCTATTCTATTCCATTATAGAAATTTACAGTACTTGTGAAAAGTACATGAATTAGTAAAGCGTATTGTTGCCAGAATATGTGAAGAATGAAAATATGTGGAACTATATTTCAGTACAACAATAATTTTAATTTTATAAAATTTTTTTTTTGTTATCCAGAGTAGTAATAAAATATTATTTTAATGAGTTTAGTGTTAAGACTCTCCGTGGTGAAATTTCTGATGGTACTGACAGAAACTACAGTAATTATTGAAATAATTAATTAATAATATCATGATAACACGTTTCACGAAAGCAGGTTTGGCGTAAGTTGTAACAAGTCCACAATGACATTTTTATAAATATTCACTTTTGAGGTAGGTAACTTAAATAAGGTACATACATTCATTAATTTTGATATAATATTCTTACACCAAGCAAATTTTGTAGCACCCGGCTGGCCCATCTACTTATTTATCTACGTATATATGTATATGTCATATTTATGTTTACAATCTGTTTTTATAAAACCTGAAGGTGTACGCAGAATACGAATATACGTAATCGGACTTATAGTGTTCTCAATGAATAACAAACAGTCACATATATTCGCCGATACGGGTTGGACGACTTCACGTTTTAACATTTTGATACTTAACGATCTCAATATACGATACAAATAGATTATTTAGTGATTATTGTTTACAAGTGATTATGATTACGTTACTTATTTTATCTTTGTTCGTACTCATTATATTGACATCATGGATTTATTTTTTGAAAGATCGCAAAAGATTTAATTTCCCTGGTCCGACACCACTACCTATATTGGGTAATGCTCATTCTTTCGTTGGGAAACCATCAGGTAAATTTCTTTTATTTATTATTTCTGTAACTATGTCAACAAAACAAAAAAGTATTAATAAACAGCTATAGATATCTGTATCTTTATAGTATTCATCCTAAATTTATTTAGGGGCAATACAAGTATTTCTATAGTCAATTCTCTAAATAAATAACAAAGGCTTTAGAAAAAATTTCTAAGGATCCTTTTGATCTTTATAGAATGTTTTACTACAGACGTATGGTACTTTCCGGATTGTGTAATTAAAAATAATTAACCTAAAAATATATTAAGTTACCAACATTTAAATATAAATATATTATAGATGCTCATAAGTTATTATAATCATTAAAATTAAATTACACTCATATCATTTTAATCACAAATAACCACAAGAGGATCAGAAATTGATCTCATTATGAAAATTAATAGTACAATTAGACGACATGCGACGTAGATAAACTAAATAAATATGTCAAATAAAATAATACCGCTTTATCTTTATCAACGCCCTCTTATACATATATTCGAATTTATTGTATACTCTTTAAAAAATATAACAAATTTAGATTTTCAGAAAATTTATATTAACAAATTTTGAAATTAGAAATTACATATTTGAAACTAGGTAGAATGCAAAATTAATAAAATTAAAAAAAATAATTAAAATACAAATTTTGAAATTAGAACTAGGCAGTATGGTATATACTTGACGTTTATAGATTAAAATAGTGATCTGTCAAAATCATGGGAGCGAGCAAACAGGAATATTTTTATTACAGCAAAAAAGCCTGTAAAATAATTTTAAACTTAAGAACCCAATACGCTGCACTGACGCTATCATCCTTAGACGACTAAATATAAATAAGAATATGATAAAACTTATTTTGGTTAATATTTGATTTAAATTCTGTGTATTTTGAACGCATTTAACAAAATCACGATTTGGTTTTTTTTATGATCAACACACTACCCGGAATGTTGGATAGTTTCTATGTTTAGCCTTTTTTGCATGCAAAATGGGAGAGCAAGCCGACTTATTACAGCATCCTTTTCCATACTAACATTTGAGTCAGTCATAAATATTTCTGGTATAAGAGATACCTTCTTCGACTTCCGACTTCTATATAAGTCTAGATTTACTGGCATTTAACCATTTATAGGCCTATATAGGCTCGGACTAAAAAAATATTTTCAAATAGACTGCAAAATTATTTATTTATAAAATTGTGAATTTCCTATTCTATTTCATTTTAGCTACATTTTATTGAAATTTAGATACATTTAGGTTCATATGTTGTTTTTTTTTTTTTTATTTTAATATTATTCAGTGTAATGCTTGCAAGCATTTTCTGATATGCTTGCAAGGATATCAGATATTGTTATAAGTGGTAGGCACATTTTTTATACGCTGCTATAGTATTTCAAATATGTTAAAAGATTATTATTGTACAAACTTTGATACGAAAATAACGTTATTGTTATTAGTAAATAATAATAATTATGAACATTTTAATTTGGAGGTTTTGAAGTAGTCACTAAAGAAAATAATCAAGTCAAAAATAATCAAGTCAAAAATAATCAGATCAAAAAGTCTGCCAAAATATATTTTTTAAAAAAGTAACCAATGTCGTTATTAATAAATATCAAATAGTTTTGCATGAAAGCGTAACAAACAAACGTAATATGGATTATATAACCAAACACTCGTTAACCTTGTCCTTCCCATAAAAAGAAACTATAAATAATTATAAATTGAATTAATGTTGGATGTTGAAAATTATTAAGTACGATTAAGTAATGTACTATTTCAGCCTGAACGATAATATAAAATATATTCAGTGTAGTGCAAAGTACACAGTGATGTGATGATGTGATTAGACACTATTTGTGGATAAGACGCGATATGTTCAAATAGAATAACAAAAATAAAATGATTTTAGAAAAATGATTAGTTACTACTTAATATCAAAATACTAAGAGACAAAGCATCTATTTTTGCAACAAGCTATATTTGCTGGTTAAATTTCTAGGTTGCTTTTATATCACAAAATGTACAAAAATGTGGAGTGACTCCAAATAATGAAATGATCGCATAATATTATAAGCTTATATTAATATTATTAGCTCCGTTAATGAGAGGATTACACAATCTATGCGGCGTCGTGAAGTTAGGCAACAAAAGTATGAAATTAATGAAAATGTCTACCGGCAATGCTATTATTTCTTTATGAAGTGATAAACAAATCAAAAGATAAATTATATATTAATTAAACACCTGTCGTGGCGCAGAGGCACAAGCGTGCGACTGTAAATTCGATTCTCGACTGTAGGTTCGATTCCCACTCCAGGAAATGTAAAATTTAGTATTTTCATTTCTTGGGTTTGGTAACAAGGCAAAGCTCGGCGTTGAGTTCCGCCACTCAACACGCAATGCCTCAATTCGGCGGAAAGTGGGGAACGGAATTGTTGAAAGAGAATGGAGTGTCTTAATACTAGGTTCTCTGCTTTCCTCTGCCTACCCTGCTATAATATGCAGGATACAGCGTGAAGTTAAAAAAAAAAAGAAATACTAATATTTAAATCTAAAAATCTATATGTTAGCTCACTCTTCCTCCTTGCCGTCTTACGTACATAGTAATGCGAGAAAGAATGTGAAGGTATTATTATAAATTACCGATGAGATAAAAGCTATAAGGATAATCACTTGACTTGTTGCAAGTAAAATTAAAATTGTATATGCATTATTTACTCCAATTACCATATTATATAGTGCCTACTCATTGAATATGATGCAGTAGGTATAATATGGTATATAATAACTGTTGAAGTAGCAGGCACTAAAAAAATAAGTTACTTTAATTTACCGTCCATAATATTCAATGGTACTATTAATTTACCGTCTATAAAATCGAGTTTTAATAAAATGCGGTTTGTACATATCTAAAAATTTAATAATCATTATCATTTTTTGCGTGTTATAAAAACCACATTTGAGAGTGGTCGCTAGTTGTAACACGACAGTTAAACTAAACAGACTTAAATATTCAATTTGAAATGAAGGCCATCAACAAGAGTTTAGATATTTTACTGAGCTTTGATTCTTTCCACGAGTATATACTTTCTTTTCTTTTATATTATATTTATGTCATATATCTTTACAACGTAATACTTATTCATGATAACAGTGATGCATTTACTGAAAACATCTAAAAAATCATATTTTTCTAAAATAACGTTCTTCTTATCCTAACGTGCGAATAGCACTTTGAAAATACTAAGAAGTTGCCTTTGCAGGTGGAAAATGTCAAACTGTAACCGATATTAACGGGTTCGATTCCCACAAGGAAAACTGCTTTTTGTCACTCTGATTATTTCCAAAGAAGCAGAATAATTTCTCTATCTATTTAATTATTATTTTTTTAATTAGTTCTACCAGCAGTTTGACAATTTGATACATATAAAAAAATATACATTTATGTCTTAAAGACTAAAACTATTTTAAGGTTAACACTGCATGCAAAAAAAAGTTATAAAATAGTTATTACCCTGTAGTACCCACAAAACATCTTTGATCATAGAAAAGGAAAAATTATCAATTATTATCAGATTCGATAGCGATATTTAACGATATTTACCGCAAACCATAGATACATATATTATAATATAATAGTAATAAATTTATAATAATTTATGTATGAAACTGACATTACTTCAATATAACTACAATTATAAGAGAAATATGTATAATATTACAATAATATTTAATCCATACCTTATGAATATAATTTACCTACTCGTTGTTTTTTTAATAGTTTTTGTGTAATACTCAATATAACTTATGTACAAATGACATAGTATATTTTTTCAGATTTTCTACCTCTACTAAGCCGATTTCGGAAAGAATTTGGACACGTATATTTAATCTATTTATTTCATAATCGTTACGCAGTGATATCTCATCCAAAATACATTGAGGTAAGTTGTTATCTATATTAAAGAGTTGGGATATTTTTTGCTATTTTTATTTTTTTCTAATAATCTTATTGATTGTCAACAATACTCTTATATGAAATGATCTTATTACTTTAATAACGTGTTTATAAATATAATCATTAAGAAGAATAATTATCATTTTAATAAATCGACTGCTTAATATAATTTCGTTATAAATACTCGACAACCTAACTTCCCTTTTTTGCTGAATTAGCAAGTCTAACCGATTTCCGGCCCTGAATCAAACCACACACGTATACACGCACACTTGTACACTATAGAGTCGCCATTTGGTAGTCTCCTCTCAATATATGTTAAGTATACCTATTTAATCCACAACACGGCTGCTTTTCTTTACTTAAAAATGCCTTCGCTCTCTGTCGTTGCAAAGCTTCGAACTTTTTTCTAGACGCCGCTCCAGATGAGCAACCAAGGTTGAACATTTAAAATTTCAGTTGGTTTGATCGCACTTTATCTATACATAAATATGTGAAGGAAAAACTTTGGATCCCTTTTTACGAAAATAACGCGGACGGAGGAGCATGAAACTCGGCACACTTATAGTTTTTATAGAGAAAGAGTGCAGAATGCTAATATTTTTTTAAATATTGCATAAAAAGTATATTAAATTAATCAAATAAATGTTACACACACTACCATGGTTTGACATCCATGTTTATATTAAGTGATATATACGTCACTACGCAATGCGTTATTAACGCATTTACGGGGACACGAGTTAACATAAATACTAAGTACAATTAACATATAAAAACTCTAAATTCATCAAGACTTCAAAGTTATTATATGAAATGTCAATAATGAGTAATTACTTTTTCCTTTTTCTTATTGTTTCATGTTACAGTATAAATTATTAATTAGCCTTTTAATAACATCTAGACTGTTTGTGTTTAATTGTGCCATTATGTAATGCATTTGTTGAATAAATTATTGTTATAAAATACTTTAATAAAAACATTATAGCAATAAATATTACCTATATAGAAAAAAAATTGAATTAAGAAGTTGTCACTAACTTATATTTTGTTATTGACTGTAAATATTCATTTGGTAAGATTTCCATTCTAAGAAATTATTGTACTTGAATGATTTTCATTTCCCTGTTCTAGTAAGACAAATGCGGCATTGAGTTCCTTTGGAAAATTGAGTGTCTCGACTCTAAATTATTTGTGTCTACCCTGTTATGCAGAATAAAGCGTAAAACGAAAAAAAAAGAATAAAACATTTTCTTTGGCAATTTGCAACTCCAGCGGAACACGAGTGATGTCTCAAATGAAGCGTATACCTGATACAAAAAAAAATAACTAGTTTTTATTAGCTTCATGTGCATATATGTGTGTATCTAACAATATAAAGACGCAACGCTACTTTGATTCCTTGTCGTCCAATTTACCTAAAGATTTATACACGTGTTGGGATCCGATGAAAATACAATATATTCATAGCATGAACCAGACGTCCTTGTCGACCAGGAAAAAGTTTTCTTTTTGGTCTCTGTTTAATCTAATTTATTGTCGTAGCATCTAATTGCTTATTCAATTTTCCTATTAAGCTATTTATAATAAAATATCGTATAGGTATATAATAAACAAATATATTCAAAGGATAGATAAATAAAAATATATAAGCACATTTATGACGCCTGTCTTACCTTTATTAAATCCATAAAAGTATTGGATAAATGGCATCTACCTATTATATTTTACGTCAAGAATTCTGATAAAGCTAGGGTTTCTGGAAATTCTTATAGATTAATTTTGAGAAATGTATTTTTTGTAAGATCATCATGAACACGTAAAGTCTATATTTGAAGAGAAAGTATTGTACAAAAATAAGTCACCAATATCCTATCAAATAACGGCTTTTTCTAAATCTTGTCTACGGGCCTTATCGGGAACTAGAGTTCCAAATAATATTTATCTGATCAGTCGATTTACAAGAAAAATCAAATCTTTAAAAAGCAAAACCATATATTACTATTTAGTCCGTGGCTATCAAGTATTGAAACTGAAATTCATATTAATTAGTGTTTTGGGTCTTATTAGGTCCTAGCAAATGTAGATAAGATATAAATTATTTATTTTAAAGTTTATAGTAAAGAAGTTATGCTAGTTTTGGTTTAAAATTTGGATTACTTATTTGTTTTCAATTTATAGTAATTACTTATACTTAAACATTCGAAATAAATTTGGGTATTTATACTAATGACTAATGAAATTAATATTTACCAAGTGCGAAAATATGCATTTTGCCCAGCAAGAACATTATGAATTATCGAAGGTATGTGCGGAAGCCTACGTAGAAGACGCAAGCGCAGTTGCGCAGAAGGCACTCTATCAGTGTTACCATCTAGTTGTTTTTTACCTCACGTTTAGCATATCACATTAAAATCGTGACTTAAATGTCCGATTATATATTTGTTACATTAAATTACACAAACCAGAAGTATTATTAGGAACTCGTAATGTCGGAAAATTCAAAACGATTTTATCGGGTAATACTTTATGCTTCTTTAATAATCACTTCTAGTAAATATATAGACAATATTGAAATTAATAACTTAAAATAGTTATCCTCTATAATTTATGAAGTAAGAAGAAATTTAAAACATCTGATTTGTAACTTCATTATCAACTTCCAAAATTGGGATGCAAGATCGTAATTGTAGCAATAAACATTAACCAAGATCGTATACGTCTTCATGGTGCAGTCTGTCTGTAAACGTAACTGTTATGGATTCGATCCCCACTTGGGGTAAATGATTACATTTTTATTTACGCGTCCTAGTAAGGCAAATAAGACGCACCGTTAAGTCCACATCCCACACGAAATGATTGAAGCATTTGAATGGAAAGCAGAGAACGATGTGTCTCGACACTGGGGTCGCCCTACCTCATTATGCGGGAAAAGCGAAACGCTAAAAACATCGATTGTATAACAATTAAGTGTGGAGTAGCAAAATGTAATGAGACAAAGTGTAAACTTTGTTTCACAGGACTGGAAAAACTAAACTTTTTTGAAAGCAAGCTTTCGTTAAATTGCGATGTATACCTCAAAACAACACCTCTATAGCCAAATACAACATAACTTAAACAAAACTTATAATTACTTAATTACTAATTTATTCTTCCTTACTATTTTTTACAATGTTGCGAGACAAATATTGGATAACAGATTTACTTAGGCTCCTATTAGATTATATTAAGTAAAATAATAAAATATATTTATATTAGTTTTACATTTTCTTAAAATATATGCTAAGTAATAAGATCAGCCTAGTATAATGCTAGTAGAAATAGATGGAATAGATTATATTAAAAAATAATTTAATTAAGCAATCGTATATATTTATCTCACCAACTATATAATTTACAGGCTGTGGTTACTCATCCAGATCTAATAACAAAAGGAAAATCGTATATCTACCTACGACCGTGGCTTGGAAATGGGCTACTTACTTCGTCGGGTATGTCATTTCAAAATTTATTATTATTTTAGCGAATATTAAGTTTCAAAGTACACACCTACTAGAATTCAAACATCAATTTGAACAATTTTTTATAGTGATCTTAAATTTCAATTACTTGGGATACCTACTATGATATTAATAAGAAAGAAGGTCGATCACAAAATCTAATAGACACCAAAAAAATGTCTATTCCTTGTACACATGTAACATGTGTAATATGTAACGTTAAAAGGCTAAAAACGCTAATCGAACATCCCACAAAATCACAGGCTTATAACTTTAAAATATTTTTGCGTAAATTGTATCATGACCCTTATGAAAGGTTATGTGCACAAAAAGACTACATAGTGAAGCTCGCGTAACGGCTGTCATATTACACGACTACAACGCAATACAATACACGTGTAGATATCGCGACTTTAGAATTATAGGGACATAATAAAAAAAAACATGATTTAGATTTTTTGTCGCGAAACGACATCAAACAACAATCCTTATCTACTTTGTTTAAAACAAGAATATATATCAAAATATACTTAAAAAAAAAAATATTTCTTGTAAGAAAACTTAAATATTGACTATATTGACGTTTCCCATGAATTGATATTTTTAAATAGGCCAGTATAATTCTAAAGGATATTTGAAAAATTTCACTCGAGTTACATATAGATCGTATGAGTTTAATTGCCCATCAATCTGACTTGCAATGGCCAATAAATATATTGTGATAATCAGGTCAGGACATTCATGATTAGTTATCGGTATTCCCCAAGCTCATATTCAGTTTGTTATATAATACAACTGTCCTCCTATTTGTACAGTAAACAAATATCCCAATTCAAATCTATTACGATGATATAAATTACTATAGTCCGGTGCATTGCATATTCATCCTCTAAATACGTAACAGGATATACATACGTAAAAGGAATTCAAATACATTTATGTCAAAAGTAGAATATGACAGTGGCCAAAATTTGTTTATATTATATAAATAAATACAGTAGACTTTAATCTGTTTTTAAATGTTAACTGAGTTTTTGAAACAAAAAAATAATAATTTAACTGAGTTTTTGAAACAAAAAAATAATATTATTTTAGGTCAAAACACCTTAAGTAACCACCAAGTTAACGTAATTTATACCTTTTGTTATTAGTACCAATTAAATCATCGTTATTATGATCAATATTATTATATTAATACTAGTTTATTTGTAAGTAATGACAGTGTATCTGTAGCTATTAGCCGCAGTTCATATATTATTAGTGTTGTGTACAATTTACAAATAAAGCTTAATTTATTATGTGGTTCTTTCATTTATTTATGGAAATAATATTTCTTTTAGGTCAGCGATGGAAGACGACACGAAAATTTTTGACACCGGCGTTTCATTTTAACATCTTACAAAATTTTTTGCCAGTGTTTTTGAAGAATGGAAAAATATTAGTTGAAAAATTACATAGTCATGCAGACGGTTCGCCTTTCAAGGTGTTCCGTACAGTAGCTCTGACTGCTCTTGACAATGTTACAGGTGAGTGCTTCTATGTATATATTATTATGACATATCCATAAATTAGATCGCTCTTTACATACCATGTTTTTTAAGAAAAACGGTATATAAATTTTTAGCTAAGTTTTTTATCTTTAATTTTTATGTTTTTTTTTTATTTACTAAATAATGCTGAATATTTTACTACAACAATTTATTTTTTAATCCCTTTTTTATTGCAGAGTCTATAATGGGAGTTTCCGTCGATGCCCAGAGCAATACTGAATCTAAATATGTTAAAGCTATTGAAGAGTAAGTTTTATTAATTGTATACTGCCTACTTTGTAATTGTAGGTGACAATCGCTACAATAAATGAAAATACCGTTTTGAGTACTCCTTGTAAACACGATGCGATTATAAAATAAGAGTTTTTACTAAAAATGAAAAAGTGATTTTTTCGAACAACATAAATAATAAAATATTCGTTACAAAATGAAATGCATTTGTTACGTATGACGGAAGCGGACACTAACCTGTCATAGGGGCAACGTCGCACGCCTTCTCATTGCAGAAATCGAGTGATGGGCATTGGCGGTAAATAGATGTTAACACAATATAACACTGTTTTTAATTTTATACAAACTCACATTTATTATTCCAACTAATTACTTTACACTTTTAAGTTTTCAAAATGTCCACCTTGCCTCTCGATGCATAAATGACATCTACGAAACATATTGCGTCTAACACTGCCTAGTAAATCTCCCCGCGCGGCAAAATTTTTGAGTTTTTCAAAAGCACGCGTAATTCTTTCTCGGAGCTCGTCTTCGGTATGGACATCTATAGCGTATACCATAAGAAAATCAAGTGGTGTAAGATGTGGGGAACGAGCAGGCCACCGGCGTGGTCGCCCGATCCATTTATGCCCAAGCATACTTGTGAGCGCGTTTCCTCGCAAGCACCACAGAATGTGCAGGTGCTACATCTAACTGGAACCATAATCTTCGACACGCGTCTAAGGGAATCTGGTCGATATAATCTGTTATAGGTCCACGTATAAGTTGCAGAAATTTTGTGGCGTTTAATTTGCCGTCAATAAAAACTGGGCCTATTATTATATTATTGTGAATGCCAGCCCACGCATTTATGGCAAATCGGTATTGCTGTGCAGATTTTCTATTTAATTGTGGATTTTCTTCATGCCAGTATCTAAAATTCTCCGTGTTCCAATTCCATTGCGCGTAAATGTACTTTCGTCGGTCCATATGATATTCGATATGAAATCTGGGTCTCTTTACATTGTCCAGTAGCCACTCACAATATGCTAGTCTAACAGGCTTATCCCGCCCTAACAACGCCTGAACTTTCGCGTATTTATATGGCCGACGCTTGTTTCGCTTTAATACTTTGCAAACGGTACTATGGCTTATTCGAAAATGGTTAGCACTTCGAATAAGCCATAGTACCGTTTGTTGTTAACTGAAATATGGAATATCGGCAACGTAAAAATAGTATTTTAGTAGTACTAGATAATACGTCAACGGTGCGTAATACAGAACTGTTAAAAATCTGGAATCGAAAATACTAGTCCTGCACCTAAACCGTAGACATGACTTGATTGATTATTATGTGTACGGCCTTGAAATATTGTACTCTACATGTGGTGGACCTAATCGTCAGCTTAACAATTACACTCTGTATATGTGAATTTATAAGAACTAGTGTCCCCTTTAACGCGTTAACAACGCGTTGCCTAGAAACCTATATACCGCTTTATATCAACATGGATGTTAAACCATGGTAGTGTCTGAAACATTTATTTTATTCATTTTAAAAAGATATTTTCATATTGCATTCCTTCGCTATATAAATTATAAGTGTGCCGAGTTACATGCTTACCGTCCGCGTAATTTTCGTGAAAAGGGGTACAAAGTTTTTGCTTCACTATTAATATATAGATAATAATATAAAATGTTAAGTTTAAATATAAGGCCATGAGAATAGTATTTAAAAAGTGTACCTTAAACTATTTTTAAAAAGAATATAAAATAGCTTAAAAAAATAAATAACAAAAGATTATAAAGATATTATGACAAACAATAGATATACATACAAAACATCCTTACTAATATTATAAATGCGAAAGTAACTCTGTCTGTCTGTCTGTCTTACGCTTTCACGCCTAAACCACTGAACCGATTTTGATGAAATTCGGTATGAAGATAGAACTAAACTTGGGAAAGGACATAGGATACTTATTATCGCGAAAAAAAATGATAGAGGGGGTTGAAATAGGGGATGAAAGTTTGTATGGAAGTTCCTTCAATTGACAAACATAATATCATGTAAGATTTTTTAATTGTTTACAACTTCACCACATAAACCACTTAACCAATTTTGACAAAAAGTCTAGACCTTGGGAAAGACTATAGGATACGCCTTATCATATCGCGCGATATAACCGAATTTCACGCGGGCGAAGCCGCGGGCGGAAAGCTAGTATCTATATATTACATTTAAGTCCCTACAAAAAATTAACATAAGTTAATTAAAATAATAGCATCATAAATATTAAAATAACAATGGCGGTCACAAATAAAAAAAGTTATTATTTATTATCTATCCGTAGAGTAACAATATATAATTTAAAGTTTCATCTTCAAATAATGTTATGTACTTCATTTTTTGTATAATTATTAATAAATGTTCTTTTCTCTGTTTAAATTTTTAGAATTGCCAAAATACTATCATTACGAATGCGAAATCCATTTGTAGGAGAAGACTTGATATTCAATTTATTACCATATAAGAAGCGCCAGGCTGAAGCCCTACAGGTCCTTCATTCACACGATAAAAAAGTTATACAAACGAGAAAAGAAGAACTCAAAAACGCGAACATAAGCAGATTAAGCGCTACCGCTGAAACAGGTAAAACATTGCTGAAAATATTTTTGAAGTTTTAAAGTATTAATATCACACTTAGAATACGAAAACAATATTTAGAAAACGTAAAAAAAATTGTACGCAGCGGGACTCGAACCCGCGCCTCTTGGAAACCGTCCAAGCGCTTTGATCACTAAACCGTGTGTTCTATATCCAGCTATGTCGCTTCTTCTGATTTCTAAATACATTGATGAAAAATCGAGAATGTTCTTTTATCTTGCTTTTCTTTCGAAGCAGGAGAAGACATTGTGGTATGATACTCCGGCTTTTTTTTAGTTAAAGATATTGTTATTATACCTACACATTCGTGGCGTCTAGTGAAACGGAAAATATTTTAAATTTGAATATTTCTCGATATGAATTTAAATTCACAATTTATTCATTTAGCTATTTACGTTGCAAAAGTATTACCATAGCGTTAAATTGATATAAAAAAATGTATACAATAGTCCAATTGAGGTGGAAATGTTAATGAATAGGAATTGTTTATTAAATAATTAAATATTTAAATATAAATATTTTAACTTTTATTCTTTATATACGAGTATCTACGTTATATTTAAAAGCTATTCCCTTACAGGTATCAGGAATAAGCACGCGTTCTTAGATTTGTTGCTTCTGGCGGAGATCGATGGAAAGAAAATCAGTGACGAACATGTTAGAGAAGAAGTGGATACATTTATGTTCGAGGTACTTTGCTACTTACTATACTTACTAGTTAATCTTACTTCACCGTAAAAGTATATGTCAAACACATGATAATGTGTGTAATATTTACTTTATTAATATAATGTTGAATAGATATTTTTAAAACATTATTGTCAAATATGCCTATTGCCTTTGTACATTTCCTCTTCATATAAACTTAATATAAAATTTTCATACTCCTTTGTCTGCATACAACGATTTCTGTTATGAACTTATTTAGAGCATTTTTTTTTGTTACTAAATTTGTTGACTTTCATCGATTATGTTTTTTACTTCACCTGCAATTATGCTGATTACTCACTCATATTTTATTTATTTTTTGATTCGCTGAATCATGTGTAAAATTCATTAAGGAATTAAAATGTATTGGGTTAAACATAGCAGGGTAGGCAGAGGGAACCTGAGAACCTAGTGTTGAGACACTCCGTTCCCCACTTTCCGCCGAATTGTGGCATTGCATGCTGAGTGGCGGAACTCAACGCCGCGCTTTGCCTTGTTACGAAACCCAGAAATGAAAATACTAAACTTTTACATTTCCTGGTGGGAATCGAACTCTCAACCTGTCGCGTTTACAGTCGCACGCTTGTGCCTCTTAGCCACGACTGGCGTATTTATTTATTTTTATTTTTTTAAATCCTTTATGTTTCTTGAAATTTTAAGAACTTGTAATAAGTAGGTACTTTCGTGAAGACACTTCAGTCTTTTTTATTTTTTTATTGATAACGGACGGCAAACGAGCAGAAGGACCACCTGATGGTAAGTGGTTACCTTCGCCCATAGACATCTACAACACCGGAGATGTTGTAGTTGCGTTGCCAACCTAGAGGATACTGATGGAAGTGGAGGACAATGTAGTAGTCCACTATCAGAACCACCACATTTTGGGGAAAGGATGGGTGGGAAAGGGGAAAATCTGGAAACTTCAGTCTTATTTATTGACTACAAAATAAAATCTCTGTGAAATTTAAATTTAAATTAGAATTTAACCTTGCGTATTTCATATTAAAATCCATAATATTAATTTCATATAAATATACAATTAAATGAGTACAATGCACAATAGGACTAGTCACGCTATCCCATATTACTACGCGAACTCGAACTAGGCCTTATAACCTTTCTGATGACCTTCCTATTGAATTACAATACATAAATTTTTGTTTTTACCTGTTGCATAAAATTAAAGAATTATTATTAAATCTATTCCTTTGGCAAACTTCGACAAATTTAACACTTGTAATTTATTTTTCTAAATTATTTAACTTTGATTTTTAAGGAACAAAATTTTAAAAACTCTTTTATATATCTGCTATGATAAAATAAGAAAATATTGTGTTCTGGCATCGACTATAAAAATTCAGAACACAATAACATTATACGTGTCACGCATATACATATATAAATCGATGGCCATTAAGGTGTCACTGATCGTTTTAATGAATGTTATAGTTTGTATGTCCATTTATACATATATTTAGTTTAATTCATTATATAGGTGGATATTCAATTTTAAACTTAAATTAGTTTCATGAATAAATAATTGACACTGACTTGACTGAGTGTGAATCCAATGGTTGTGAATTCAATTCCCACATCAAAGAATGATTAAATAAAAATTATTTTTATTTTCATGATCTGGTATAATAAAATACGCCATTGGATTCAGTCATTCAACTCGATATTAAAAAAAAGCGGAGAATGGAGTGTCTTAGCATGTCCTTTCTAGTTACATTTTCTCTGTATGTGATATATATAATTTTTTTATAGCTTCACGCTGTATCCGCATATAAATGCTCGCTCCAGTCTATTTCAGAGGTCACTAATAAATTATTATGAAGTATTGACTGAGAAAAAAAAAGTCCCGCTCAGTTTCTCGCACCGGTTTTTCTCAGGTCTGAGGCGTGAAATTTAGTGAGCCGGTGGTAAATTATTTGACGTTCAAAAAATGAAGCATGTAACTTCTTACTTTGAATAAAAATATTTGTATTTGAATATAACGTGGTAGGTAGAGGGAACCCGAGAACCTAGTGTTAAGACACTCCATTCTCTTCCAATATTCTTCCAATATCCGTTCCCCACTTGCAGCATTGCGTGCTGAGTGGCGGAAATCACTTTAAATACTAAATATGATTTAAAGTGTTCAAATTAAAACAGAAATTATTCAAAATTTCTTCGCAAAATTCATTCAAGCTGATGGCAAGGCAATAAACATAAACTATTAGATAAAAAAAATAATGATTTGCAAGTGCCTATATAAATACATACAGGTAACAAACCGACGAAGAAAAAAGCAAAGAACAAAGAACATAATTATTATAATTAGTGGCGTCGTTGACGTATTAATACGCAATTCATTTTTTACTAATATTTATGTTATTTTATATATGGGAGATGATTAATATTTATTTTATTGATTTAATATAGTTATATTGTATTTTCATGAAACATATTGACTTTCTGTATTTCTTTTTCATAAAAACTTAAACTGCTTCAAATTTTCTACTTCTCGGTCCGCAGAATTTTCTAACAAAGCGCTTTACCAGCGCCTTATCAAAAACTATATGGATTTCTTTATAGATTTGTCAATAAAATTATTAATATAGGTACATTAGTTTGTCTCTATTTTAATTTTTAAGCATATGAGATAATTATAGTAGTAGGTATATATAGCCATATTTAAATGTAATAATACAATTAAAATATAATATGCCTATATTTCTTACAGACTAAACTAAGCAAGTGTTCTTAAAGCAATTAGTATCATAATAACAAAAAATACTTATTAATAATTGCTGGCAACTAAATCAAAGACGGTTAAAAGTTCCTAAGGACACGTTGTGCAGTATTAAATAAACCATTTATCTTTGCAAATTTATGAATATAATTTCGTGCTTTTGGTTTTATGATGTCATAAAATTATTTTGTGGTCGAAGTGTCGTCCATTTTTCGTTTGTTTTTGTACTAAATAGTAGCTACAACATATACGTAAATAATTCAAGGTTCCTTGTTACTTCTAAGACAAGCTTTAAGTAACTGGCTTATTCAAATATTAGCTGCTGCCAGAACCTGGCGTTTCCGTGAACTTTATGTTCTTTGCTAAACAAAATATTTCCATTTACTAACGGTTGTCATTGAAAATTGGCCGCTATGTTTGTCTTTTGATTAAAATGGTATAAGTTATTTTATTATGCAAATTAACATCAATATATGCGAATCGTAATATCGTCGTTTACAAATCTGTCTCTAAAATAATTAAAACAAATATCTTTCAACTATTTTTTGTACCATATTTTTTTTATATTATCAATGTTAAGCATAGATAATTAATTACAGCTAGTGGTTTTTTTTTAAACAATTATAATAATATTTTTTTATTAAAATCGAACATTTAATTCTTCACCTTTAGGTTAAATATCTAGTTTTGCAGCTAGATATTATACGCTGTATAAGTAATCGCTGTATAAGTAAAATTTCTTTTACCATTTATTTATAATATTTTTAGGCAGTCTTTTTTTTACTTTTTTTTTGTTTCTACTTACTTATACAATCAAATAATCTTTATATACTTTATGTGACAGAATTAATGCGCTTGCTCCTTTTCTTTTCAAATGATTTATCTTATTGTTACTGTAGAAATCAGCAAGATAATTAGCGATCGGCTGAGGTTTAATTTTATAAATAGGTATATAAATATAACGCCTGTCGTGGCGCAGAGGCACAGGCGTGCGACTGTACTGTGTTGTGGGTTCGATTCCTACTCCAGGAAATGTAAAATTTAGTATTTTCATTTCTTGGGTTTGGTAACAAGGCAAAGCGCGTCGTTGAGTTCCGCCACTCAACACGCAATGCCTCAATTTGGCGGAAAGTGGGGAACGGAAATGTTGAAAGAGAATGGAGTGTCGTAACACTAGGTTCTCTGGTTCCCTCTGCCTACCCCGCTATATGCGGGATACAGCGTGAAGTTATAAAAAGAAAAATAATAAATATAAAAGTTTGTTAATTAAATATGTTAAATGAAGGAACAGATTAAAATTTACGTACAAATTAGCACACGGTTAATTACTTAAATAATCTCATAATATATGCTTTACATTACATTTCATTTAATTTTCATTTCGGTATAATCTTAGTGACACTGATTTCTGACCTTACCTACTGGTGTAGCAATTATGCAAATTTGGTCCATGCTTACTTCCTTTAAAGTGTGGATATATCTAATCTAAAAATCTATGATATATAAAAATTAATAATTATCACTATACATATATAACATCAGTATTATTATTATTTGTAAAATTTACTGCTTTTTAAGAACTTATAAAGCTATAATAAAATATTAAAAATCATGCGAAAATAATAAGTACATTATGTTTATATGGGTATACCTACGCCTGTCTTGGCGCAGAGGCACAAGCGTGCGACTGTAAACGCGACAGGTTGTGGGTTCGATTCCCACTCCAGGAAATGTAAAATTTAGTATTTTCATTTCTTGGGTTTGGTAACAAAAAAAACGACTGTAAACGCGACAGGTTGTGGGTTCGATTCCCACTCCAGGAAACGGAATTTTTTATCTGGGTTTGGAACAAGGCAAAGCGCGGCGTTGAGTTCCGCCACTCAGCACACAATGTCTCAATTCGGATTCGGAGTGTCTTAACACTAGGTTCTCTCTGCCTACCCTGCTATATGCGGGATACAGCGTGAAGTTATGTATGTATGTATGTATGTAGGTATACCTACACCCTTAGAATAACATTTTAACAAAGTTATTTACCTTCCGTAACTTTGTAAGATTTAAGTGAAGTTTAATTTTTAATGCTACAATTATAAAACGCATTGGTTATACGTACACTCATTATTCTCAGTCTTGTTAAGATTTAACGATCACTTGATGACTTATCAAGTACTTTGATATTAATACATTGATTTATGTAATTACTAGACTTTATATGTGCCGCGTCAACTTTATTGTTTTTAAATGGCTACCGTATTATCGCGAAGAATTTTTTTTAAATATTTTAACGAGGAATAAGATAGAAGGGATTCTAGCAATATATAAAAAAATCTAGTGAACGTGCTACGTTATATTATAAGAACTATATATTTTTCCGGGATAAAGAAATACTATAAGTGCTGCTCTTCTTTACGCCTGCAATGAAAGCTTCGACTAAATCAGAATAGCCATATCGAAGATGTACCTGTAATGTATCCTGTATGAATATATCCATAATCCATATGTATTCTTCTTTGTAGTAATACTTAATAATATTTTTTATTGTACGAGTATATGTCAAACTACTGAAGAACCGTGTGGTAGTGATTATTGAAAAAATCTTATAATGATGTGTTGTGCTTCAGTATACTGAGTCGAGTGTTAAAACACCACTAAGAAAACGTGTTTAAAGCATCCTAAAGAACAATAAAATTAAAAAAAAATACAAATACTTACTTTTTGATTGAGTGAAAATCACTTTACTCCCAGCTTATGTTTATATTGGTTAACTTGTACTACATCATGAAATAATAAATGTTTATCAAAGACTTGGCGTCTTAGCAAGAGATGTTCACTCTTGCTAAGACGCCAAGTCCATATACTCATATGTCATCCTACAAATATTCGAACTAGTTATAAAATATTCACAGGAACTGCTTGCGTATGATTAGAATATGCACTAGCTCAGAACAAATCATAGGAATTTTTACACGCCTTGACAAGTTTTGCTTCCTTATTTATTCGTAAATGCTCCAACATATTCACCATATGTTTGCCGGCAAACAACTTAATTGCTGTCTAAATGTCAAAGTTCTTATAGAGTTATAATCATTATGAATTAAACTCTAGATAAAATAGTCACATTTTTAAATAGACTTATTGGAGAATTGAAAAATCTTTATTAGCTACTTTACATTAATGTCTTAAAAAATTGATGGTCCGAAAAAAAGGATTAAATATGCTATAGATATTGTTAGGTAGTAGGAGGTTCGTCCTCCGTCTGGCTCGCGACCACTATCGACATGTTAAAGACGAATCGCCAAATATCTCATGATGTATTCCGGTTCAATGACATGTAAGCCAGGTTTTCCCCTATCCCACCCATACTTTCCCCAGAATGTGGTGGTTCCGATAGCGATCTGCCGTGAACACTACATTGTTTCCTGCCTTCCATTTCCTTCTGCACACCCTAGACTGGCAACGCATTTACAACTACAAAAAATATAGAATTTAATTTATTATTTATTTGATTTGAATTGAAAAAGCCGTAAAGTACATGTTTCAAACGTCAATCTGCAAATAATTAGAGAATAAGTTTTAAAATAACAAAAAAAAATGATAATTGACATCTACGAACAAGCAAAAAGTATTTTCAATGTTGTTTATTTTATTTAATAAGTAACACGCCAATAAACAAAAATAGTTAAATAAAAACTGTCAAGGATATCGTATACGAAAGACTGTATTAGTTAAACCATCATAACAATACATACATAGACTTCAAATAAATAATTAAATTGGAATGTCATAATACAACAGTATCAATCTTTATTCATTTCTTGAATCTTCTTTTAGAGAAAGATCCTTGTCATAATGGCAGAGTTCTTCTTCTGTCATAAATAAACATTGTCGTAAAATGAATTAAGTTACATTTCACAATTGTATTATTTTTTTTTTTTGATAACTCGTCAAATTAATAGCCACTCTCCTTTGAGACCTGTTACAGATGCATTGCGAACTACTGTAGTAACGCGTCATCGTCCTCTAAATTAATTTTATTGTTCACCAGGGTCACGACACTGTATCATCTGGAATTACTTTTACGCTGTATTGTCTATCAAAACATCGCGATGTACAAGAGAAAATTGTTGAGGAGCAAAAGAGTATCCTTGGCGAACATATGGACAGAGATCCACAATATTTGTAAGTTTTATAATTTATTTCTTTTATAATATCTTAGGTAATGGAATTGTTGGTTTTTGTCCCTGTACTTTTTAACTTTAATTGGAAATCTTAATGGGCAAGTTGGTATGCTAGAATAAAAACTTCAAATAGCCACATCTCCCCAACCTGCATGATTATAGTTTACCCGTTAAAAGAATACGAGAATTATTTTCTTTTTTTACAAAATATTAACATATTCAGACATAACAGATTGTAATAATAGGCACTAACACAGATATTCGTTAAGCCAAACAACTATAAACCGGCTAAAACTTACGCTACTTCCTCATTTCGTAACGACATCAAATTTTAATTACGTACAATATAAATCAGTATAAACTTGAATGTTTATTGTTTTTATGAAATTATGTTGTTTTAATGTTAATTTATTAAATTCTTCTTACAGTGAACTACAAAATATGAAATATTTAGACCAAGTTATTAAGGAAAGTCTTAGGATCTATCCTTCTGTGCCCCTTATCGAAAGACTTGTAAATGAAGATATTGGTAAGTAAATTCATAACACGTTTAGGATTTTTGAAAGCATAGATTTAAATACATAATATATCAAAATTAATGGATTTTTTAAACACATTTCCAAATTCTTTAACATTCCCTCTAATTTCTTTCGAATTTTAGTATATTATCTTTGAACATAAAGCTTTTAAATTTATTGTGCTAAAACTATTCGTCCATATGACTGTATTTGTGTATATATTTCAAATTATATAATTATATTATATATTATATAATATTACTTTATATTAATATTTCAAAGACTTTATAAGTAAAAATAATTATATACCTAACAATAAAAAATTAAATGTTGATACTATAAACTATAAAATATAATACAATCCTACGAACTATAAATAAATCGATACTGTTTGTCATTTATATAATTATGTTATAAATAAAAAGCTAAAGATAAATTATCGTAAATTGTTGAATGGAATGCATTGTTTATAAAATTAAATATATAGGAAAGAACATAATACTGTCTCAAGAGATAATAATATCTGTATTCAATTATATTTTAACGTTCTCCAGTGGGGAACGAAAATCTTAAGAGAACGTCTTAAAACTAGGTTCCCTCTGTCTACCCTGCTATGATCGGGATACAGTGTTAAGCTAAAAAAATAATAATACGTATAGTCGCTTTAAACGAAATATTTTACATGGCTTATGTTAATATTTAAAAAAAAATAATTTGGATAGAGCTTCATTTTTTTAAAAAAATAATATGAAAATACTAAAGAAAAATATAAAAATAGTTTTTTATCCTTTTATAGAAATCGCTGGTCTACAACTAAGGAAGAATACCTCAGTACTTATAAACATTTTTGAATTACAACGTCACCCAGACATCTTTGATAATCCTATGGAGTTCCGACCAGAGAGATTTGATCCGGTGATATCGCCACAAACAGCCAAGAACGCATTCATTTGGCTTCCATTTAGTGCGGGTTCAAGAAATTGCATTGGTAAAGTATAATTTATTTAACACAGAAACTCTGTAGGACTTCAAGGAAATAAAAATAGAAATATTTATTAATGTATAAATAATCCGTAATGAAGTAAAAAAGGCAAAGCGCGTCATTGAGTTCCGTCACTCAGCACGCAACGCCTCAATTGAACGAAAATATTAAAAAGAAAACGGAGTGTCTTAACGCTATGTTCTCTGGTTCCCCCATATAATATGAAGTGATACAGCTGAAGATAAAAATAAATAAAATTATCTGTATTAATACTATTGTATTAGTCATTTGTCATGGAACAGTGTCTGATAGTCTGACTTTCAAATTTTTGATTCGGTCTGATGGTCAACACATGGTGTTGGGTTCGTTTTATCCAGCAATGCCTTTAAAAGTGTTGTAAAGTAGAGACAGGAGTTTCTTATACGGTAGATTCTGCTATATATGCGGCTGCACATAAATATTAAATATTTTCTCTTCGTACATCTTCCCAAGCAATATATTTTTATTTAAATTAAGCAGGCTTGGAAAAAGACATTTAAAAAATATTTACTTAAAATTAAAACAATTCACTTTTATCCATCGTTAACTGCAAATGTATATATTTTTTTATTGTTATAGCCCACTCATATACAGCAAAAACCTACAAGCATGCCATATTTTATATACATATTTTTTCCTTCAATAAAATTTATAAATCGTAAATAATTCAACTACAAAAAACTATTTTACACTAACAAAAAGAATCAATCAGTGTTACATACAAACATATTTAATTCCTCTATTCGCAAGGTGATCTTATATTTTGCGTGACCGTCATTTAAACCGAGCTGCCAGTATCAACTCTGAATATGGTTTTTATTATACGTAAGATGACTTATTGGAAGTAATTACGGGTATTCTTACTTCTGTTCCATTCAACATAACTTATTTATTAAATTAACATACATATGATATGTATAAATTCAAAAATAAAAAAAATATCTTATCTTAGTCCATATTTTTATTGACTTAAATTTTTTTTCATATGGACTATTATTTTGGAGCTGTTTTTTGTAGAAATCTTGTAGCAAGCCATCTCAATTTAAGAGTACAGCAAAAAAGTAAAGGTTAAGGATTTTCGACTATAGAATTGAATAATGTTTTTTTATTACTTTATACCTCACTTAGCATATATTATAGTCATTTATGGTGATGACATATCATTACAAAAATGTTTTTATTTTTAGGACAAAAATTTGCTATGATGGAAATGAAAACCATTATCGGGAATGTTGTAAAAAATTTCGAAATCCTACCTGCTGATGCTGATGAACCTGGATTATGTGCAGAACTTATATTGAGGCCTGAAAAGGAAGTTACCCTAAGATTAAAACCAAGGGCAAAAAGTAATTAGGCTTAAATAAATGTGATAATTTCTAAGGGATTTGTATTGAAGAATTATATAAAGTTAAAAATCGTAGTATACTTAAAAATAATTCCAAAAACCAAAAATCTTATTATTTATATTGTATATATCTTACTATGTTATGTTTTACTCATTCTCGCAAGAACAAGGTTAAAAGTATTTAAAATACTTTCGAAAGTCAAAATTATATTAAAAATCCGCTAAATCAAAATTTATTTACTTGATTGTAGTAGCATTCATTTCTAATTTTTAAGTAGAGGTATTTCTTTATTTTTTTATTATTGATATACGTTTTCTATTAATTTTATATATAAAATATATATACGATATTAAGTTGTATTTTTTATTTTTCCCTTGCCTTTATTAATATCTATGAAAAGAAACATTTTTATTACAATTTAATGGTGAAAGTGTTTATTATATTTATTTTTTTTAACTTCACGCTGTATCCCGCATATAGCGGGATAGGCAGAGGGAACCAGAGAACCTAGTGTTAAGACACTCCATTCTCTTTCAACATTTCCGTTCCCCACTTTCCGCCAAATTGAGGCATTGCGTGTTGAGTAACGGAACTCAACGCCGCGCTTTGCCTTGTAAGTGTTTATTAATTTTATTCTAAACTTCTTAATATTATGCTAGAAGCAAGAGAATAACTAATAAGTCGCCACATGCGTTAGCCACTCTATTCTTCACTTTACACGTATTGGAAATTCCTTAACCCTTAGAGCAGAGCAAGAAAGAGATTAACGTAACCAGGCCTGGGAACAAGAATATTTTTATCACAGCTTAAATCATTTCCACGAGTGAAAAACGAACCTACAATCAATTCGTGAACAGGCAGTTGAGTAATTTCCTTGTTTGAAAATTGAATACCCGACTGCTTAAAATAAAATATATATATATATATATATATATATTTTCGAACAATAACAAATATTTAAACATTAATTTCGAACTGAAAACCGATAATGGAAGATTTATAAAACCGATTCTTCGAATAATCCTTACATCCTTATTTGTCAACCTACTTCTTTTCTGTCATTTACGAATCGGCAATTGACAGATTTAAATGTCAGTTGCGAGTCGTCGCGATTACTGGAAACAATCAACAACATAATATGATAACAGAATAATTATATTATATTGTTTTGTCAATAAATATTTATTTAAATGAATTAAGTCATAGTTAAATATTAAATAGTACTTCCGAAAAATGTCTTGTGACGCTTTGAACATATCTCGTCGAAAATTAAATGATGTTTTAGGGGATAAATCCACGAAGTACTTCAATCATATGAAACAATGGTTTCGAATGAAACTCACCAAGGAAGAGTTCGATACAGAAGCTAGAGCTTTACTAAACCCTGATCAAGTTCACTATCATAATGAATTTTTACTGGCTCTGTTGAATAAAGTAGAAGGGTTAGCTGAAACTTCTATAACTATCGCTCAAGAAAAAGCCAATTCACACAACAGAAATAGTAGGAGACATAAGAGAAATTCTCGAACATCTGAGAAATCCAATTTCGAGCCAGTTGACTTGATAGAATACTTGCCACCCCATTCACCTCCAGGTGCTGGTAGTGACGGAGTTAAATATGCAACACAGGTAAAAAATCTTTGTAATAAAAGAAATGTAAAAAGTATAAATATAGTATATAAGATGCTGTTTTAACTTTCATTTATGGCTCATCACTTTGAAATTATTATTATTTACAGGAAATATTCCTCCCAGATCATGCCTTAGTAGTGGGAAGGTTTATGTTAGCAGCTTGGGAGCTTGGATTAGAAGGAGCCGATGATGATGCAGCAGATATAATTGTAGTTGCTGTACAAAATTTCCTTAAAAATATAATTAGTGCTGTTATAGGACAAAGAAAAGGGTATAAAACAAGAAATCAGAGATTTACATATGATATGGGAGGAGATATGCCCAATATGTGGCTAAGAAATACTAATAAGTTATATGATCCACAAAGTGAAGGAAGAATTGACTTGGATGACAGTTCTGATGGTTTAGGACCAAGGTGTCCTCCAACAATAGATGAGGTGGAACAATCTGCAGTATTTGAAATTGCCTGCAGGTTAGTTTTAAACATATTTAAGAAAAAGAACATTTTTTTATTTTGACATATAGTAATTCAATGTTATTTGTTTTACAGTGCCCCAGATTCAAAGTCAAATGATAACAAATTAACTATTGATGAGGTTTATAATACCCTACTAACACATAAAAATGTCATAGCCTGCCACTCGGTGTATGCTGTCAATATGGAGAGACTAGCTGTAATGTTGAACCATCCTAGCTATTAAGTATTTATTATATTGTACAATATGTAGTCAATAATTTTACAAATTAAAAATAAAACTTGTCATTTTATGATTTGTAATTGATTGTCGCCTAAGTAATAAAACTTAAATTCTAAAATATCCAGTCATCAGCTTTAGGAAGTTAATATATTGAATATTGTTTCTCAATATATCCTTGGAAATGTAGTGTATGTAAAGAAAATGTTAACGATTTTACCAAAATCAACTATATTGAAAATATTAAGATTAGAAATAGGCATAAACTTAGCAAACCTGTAACTTGTTTGCATTTAATAAGTAATGTATTGATGGGGCAATGCTTTTACAATTAGTTCCCAGAAAGCAACTGAGAATGGTTGATATCACAAATTAAAACAATTATGAAAGGATGTCTATTGAAGGTACTCATTAGTAAATTCATAAATTATAAAACACCTTATGAGACACCACTGGATAAACGGTGACTCCAGCTTATGCGAAACACATAATTGTCTTTAATAAAAATTTTAAATCTGTAAATTATTAACTTGAAAAGGAGTCCTGCTGGGTTTCTTGTGCTAGTTCTTTTCAGGTCTGAGACGTTAACTTTCATCAATGATGGTAAATTATCTAATATTCAATAAATGAAACATTTAACTTCTTACTATGAATAAAATTATTTTGCAAATATTATACTTATTGATATTTATGTAAATAAAGGTTAATTATGGAAAGATATTGAAAAAAATACTTATATTTCACTAAAAGAAAATTACAAATAATAAAATCAACACTCATAAGAATAATTAGAATTATGCTATTTACAATTTTATTTACCAATTTCTCTAGACAGGGAGAACCTACAAAGCAGTCACCACTTTATTTTTAATGAGGCCAAAATTCTTACTGCACTAAGATTATGTGTGTATTTTAATATGTTTCTATGACACACATTTTGTATCTTTTAGTAAGTATGTAAATTTGAATTTAACTAAATCACACTTAAAGCTACTAAATTTGTTTATCCATATAAGGCAATTATACAATTGGAACTGCAAATATGCAATAAAAATGAATTCCTATTTTAAAATTAAAAGAAATATACACAGATTTTAGGCAATAACAAGTTTTTAGAAAAGAGAATAGAAAGATATAGAAGAAGAAGAGATAGTAGAAAAAGTATACAAAAGTATTAAAAATAATATGAACACAAAAATACAATTGTATAATAAAATTCCTTGACTAATATTCACACTAAAAATTGATTACATTTAACATACAATATACATATCTATGATGGACTTTGGGGACGGGACATTAAAGGAGATGTGCCTGGTTCTCCAGGATCTGACGGTGACTGTACCACCAATGCTGGTACACTGCGAGCTTGTCTCGGGCTGCCTGATCTTGGCTGTTGACCCAAGTCTTGAACCTCGATGGATTCTGGCTCAGCAGGTGCTCCTCGTAACAGCCTCCTCTTCTTCCACGCAATATATCCTAATGATGCCAACGCGACAGCAATTAATACACCCCCAAACGTTACACCAGTCGTTGATGCTGTAGACATCGAGTACATACCTGTAATTATTAGGGCAAAAGTTCATCTAAAGCAACAAAATTATTTTTTTGCTTAATAAACTGTATCGAATTGTATGCTTTTGCTCTGGGAAAATAAAAATGTTACTGTGTAGCAAGTACTAAAAGATGCAATATTTACAATTTATTAATTAGTATATAGTATATCCATCTTTCAAATAGTTTAAATTATGAAAAATTATTTAGATAAGTATAAAAATTAAATCATAGCAGGACTCGAACTCGCGCCTCTCGGCAACCGTTCAAGAGTCGCAGTTTCGAGCCCTGCTGCATTCTAACTTATTTTGGATTCTATATATTTTACCTAACTTAGTGTGTGTGAACCACACTAATTTTTTTTTTATATTTCACACATTCTCCGCATGACGCGTGACAGGCAAATGGTATATAGTGATAAGTCACTTTATTTATAAATATTTTTATGTACATTTGAAAAAAAAAAACATTGACCCTACTTTATCTAGTACGGGTCATGAAGTAGGTAAATATTATCATTCGCATAACAAATCAAATGTTGCGAACCTTCGACCTCCAACTTGATAACATCGACGTGTTCCTTGCCATCGTCAAGGCCGGCTCCGCAGGTCCAAATTCCTACGTCTTCATATTTGACTTTGGTGATCGTAACGGCACAGTCACCTCGGTCAAGGCTTGCGTTGGAAGGATAATAATATTTCGCAAGAATTGGGCTGGAAATAAAAAAATTATAAATTATTAATAATTTCAAATATTTAGGTAAGGCCAGTCGCAGCGCAGAGGCTCAAGCGAGTGATTGTAAACGCGACTGGTTGTAGATTTGACTCACTCCTGGAAAGGAAAATATTAAATATTTATGATAATTAATATTTTCATTTCTTTGCTCTGGTAACAAAGCAAATCATGGTGTTGACTTCCGCCACTCAGCACGCAATGCCTCAATTTGGCGAAAATATGGATTGGATCATAATAATGGATGGTTAACAGAACGGAGTGTCTTAAAACTAGTTTCTTAAGTTCCTTCTGCCTACTTTGCTCTGTGCGGAATATAGCGTGAAGCTAAAAAACTAGATAGGTAGGTACTAGTGTAAAAATGTAAGTTTTAAAAATAATTGAATTCTTGACGTAACGTTCTATTACTGCTACAATATAATGGACTTCGTCATGGTGAATTCGTTGTAGAGGCCATATGTCCTGCTTTAGACAAATAATGTAGCGTTGTGTTTTACTACATACAAAAACTCTAAATTGACGTCACGTGGAGAACGATTTGTTGCAATTATTCGATACACGAGGATAAAGATCACAGAGACATTCATAACAGATATTTTTAGGTAAAAAACAAAGTAATTCTGTATTTTCAGTCTTGGCTCTTAACGCATGGGCAGAAAAAATCTAGTGAAGTTTAAAACACTCACATTTCCACAACGACTCATTTTATATTTAGACATTGCATACTGTGTCTGGAATTGAAAAAACAAAAATCGTTTTAAAAATAAACATTGCCCCAAGTAGATATCAAATCCACTATCGTTATACATAGTCATGCTTTCTTACTTTAGCTCGCCAGGCGACGACACTCATAACAAAACACATAAGGTAAATGCAAAGAATTATACTGTATCCATATTCTCTTATTAGTTTTTTTTTAAAATAAGATAGTCATACTATTTTAAATTTGTAATTCACTGAAAAGTTTATCTAATATATTAAGTTATATCAAATTATTATTATTTACACATTCCCTGTTTTGGTAATTTTTTTCTTTTTTTCTTTGCAGCTTCACTCTTTATATCTCTCTGACTTATCTAGTGCTAAGACACTTTGTTCTAGATAGACTTTACGCTATTTGAAGCACTTCGTGTTAAGCGACGGAACTCAACGCCATGTTCAAAGCCAAAAAAAAAAAATATATATATAATAATTTCCCGACTGGAAATCAAACACATAACCAATTGGATTTACAGTCAGAGGTTTTTAGACCACTACGCCGCGATGGCCACCAAAATCTTTAAAAATTTTGATAGGCAAAAACCGCCGTTAATAAAAAAGGTCCCCGTTGCTCTAAAACAACAATGTTTTTATATAATAATATATTTTTGTAAAAAAATTGTAGCATAAACTGTATCTTATGATATCTTATATCTGTATCTTTTGTTTATGATTATACTTATATTTACTCTGGAAACCGATGGAAAATATAGACAAGCAAATACGATTAATAATTTCTAGCTTTCTTTATTTGACTTGGGTTCTGAAAACAGAGGTTCTGAAACTAGCGGGGGGCTAGTAGTAGAACGTACGTGAGCAAATAAAACGTGTTTCCAACGAACGCAAAAAAACATTAATCTACTTATTCTCACGCAATGATAGCCAGTACATACATTTAGATACAAAATGCATCTTGGCCCCAATAAAACATCAACAAATATAAGTTATACAATGTTATAATCAGCTAAGATATTTTGTATTCTTATCGTAACACATAAATAAGCCGGTACATAACTATTATGTTAAAATGATTCTCTTTTATGTCCTCTATCGTTAAGCGAAACTAATAGAGAAGGTCAATTGATCTTAGAAATTGCGTTTTTTATAGACTTTTACTTGTACACCAATTTTCCGATTGTCTCTTCGACTTACTTATTTACGACTCTTAATAGTGTCATGTATCTTACACCTAATTTTTTTTTAGCTACACGCCGTGTCCCGCATATAGCAGGGTAGGCAGAGGGAACCTGAGAACCTAGTGTTAAGACACTCCGTTCTCTTTCAATAATTCCGTTTCCCACTTTCCGCCGGATTGAGGCATTGCGTGCCGAGTGGCGGAATTCAACGCCGCGTTATGCCTTGTTACCAGACCCAGGAAATTAAAATACTAAATATTATTTAAAATTTTCATTCCTGGAGTGGGAATCGAACCCACAACCTGTTACGTTTACAGACACACGCTTTTGCCTGTTTTTAAGAATATCGAATTGAAATCCTAGTAAAGTATCCAAGTAGATAGATTAGCTTTCGTAAATATTTCCTATATATCATTTTTGGTTTACAGTAGTTGTGTACAAGGTTAAATATGCGAATACAATAAGTTGTTTATGAATAGAATTTTGTGTTAATTACATATATTTATACGTGTATAGGTATATTATATATTGAAAATTAGGTAGGTACGTAAGGAATAGCAAGTTATAACGTAAAGTAAATTTTTACTTACTCATCAGCAGTAACAGATGAATCAATGTTAAAAGAATTTCCTGTAGGTGGTTCGAAACGACAATAACTCAACGGCATAAATCCCTTGGTGGTTGCACAGGATAAAGTTATAGGTTTGCCCAACTTAGCGGTCACATTTGGTACTATAGCTGCTACTTCATTGACTATTCGTACTTGAATTTTCTTGATAGTTTCAAGTCTAACCGATTTTCTTCCTATATGACAACCCCACTCACCGCTGTCTGCTTTTGTTGCTTTGATCTTTTGCACACACTTTCCGTCGTTTACTGCACGATCTGTGAATCTGAATATTATATTTTTTTATGAATATGATAAAGAATAATTTAATTTATTTGTCATTTTTAAATATAATCAAATATGTAATAGAACACACAACACGCAATGTCTCAATTTGGCGGAAAGTGGTGAACGGAAATGTTGAAAGAGAATGGAGTGTCTTAACACTAGTTTCTCTGGTTCCCTCTGCCTACTCCGCTATATGCGGGATACAGCGTGAAGTTAAAAAAAAATATAATAGAAGACATCTTTTAGAATATCATCTAAAATATACTTATTGTATTATCATCTAAAAGATACTTATCAAATTATTTGACAAAACTGCAAGGTAGATATGGTAAAACCTGATTGAAGTTAATTTAAATTGATTATTTAAATGGCACTTGTTAATCTCTAATTATATTTTCAATGCACATTATACACACTATCAGTAACAATTAAAGAGTTAGTTAAACAAATTTAGCTTAAAGAAATAACAAATCAACGTTCATATTTAATCTTAAAAAAACATTCATTTTAAATATGTTGCGGTTACACAGTTTTAAATTTTTGTTGTTAATTATCTTTTAGGTTTTGAAAGCCCTTTAAACGCTATAAAAATATAATTATATAATTCTAAGTAAAAACTTACGAAAATCGTTTTCCACTGGGATGAACAAAACCACAATAAGTCATTGGAAAATCTGATTTACATTGTATATTAATATTTTCATTTTCGGAGGCCAATATAGTTTCTTTGCCGTCGATATCAAAAATTCTAAACGCTGAAAAAGAACTAACGATAAACACTTCGTGAAATCAGTACAGCATAATAAATTCAAAGTATTACAATCGTACCACAAATGTTCACAATATTTTCGCTGCATATTAAAATAAGCGCGAGTAAACATCGCCTAGCGTATAACATTGTATCTGTCTTAGCAACTCTACTCAGTACTACCCTCCACGCTTTGTAATGCTAAGTGATAAATTCTTACTACTTACATGTCAATAGGTCGTAATTTTACGGCGTTAAGATAATATGATGAAGAGTATTATCACATATTTAACATATTTATGTTGTTGATTGAATGTAGGTATCTAAAGAATAGTTGAAACGAACTTCATTACTATTGTAAGTGACTTGTTATATAGTTATATTTTTTTATATTTGAAAATTAAGAATCATGAAACGTATTGAACTTTATAATACTTATTAAATTCTTTAAAAAACGGTAGCTTTTTTACATGTTATTATTATTTTTAAGTTCTAACACAAATAGTGCTTTTTGATAAGTTTTTAAGTAGATACTATAGATTTGAAGTTTAAAAAATATTGAGTGTTGTGTGAGATTTACCGGTCATTGATTGTTGTAAGAAGATCATTGATTTTAGTTAATAAAAGAAAGAAACAAACTTCTAGAATTTTGATGTAGGCATAAATCTTTTTGTCTCATTTTAGTAGATTGTATAAAAACAAATTAAATAACTTCATTTTTGTAATATGGTTTTCTACGCGACTGTACCTAGTTATCGACGGGTTACGCCTAATTTGTCACATTTCCAAAAGGTATCTTATTATTGCGTATTTAACGCATAAATTATATTATTTATAGTAAAAATATCTAGAACACATATTACTTGTGAATTTGTAGTCGATGTGTCCTAAAAATAACAATAACAATTTAAAATATATATATATAAAAGATATTTTCAAATAAGTTCAAAAGAATTAATAAATTTTACTTTAAGTATATAAGGAGGTAAACTAATGATTAATATATTATATTTACAAAGTTCAGTGTTGTGTTTCACCAGACGGCACGCAATAGATGTGTATGGGCAAAAAATCTGATTTTCTCCAGATTCTTACTATATATCACAAATATTACAAGATATACACAAGTTGTGTTTTTATCAAGTAAGTATAGTATTTTTGTACTTACGGTAAAAAGGCAAATCGCGGCGTTGAGTTCTGCCACTCAGCACGCAATGCCTCAATCCGGCGAAAAGAGAGAAACGGAAATGTTGAAAGATACCGGAATGTCTTAACACTATGTTCTCGGGTTCCCTCTGGCTAAAATTAAGTACTTAAATTAACTATATTAGCAAATGGCATAAATATTAATAATTTGAAACGAGACAGAGTTATCTGAAGGTTGTGCTTGTGGTAACGTGGCTCGTTAATTATGAGAAATGAAATAAATTAAAATGTAACGTAAAACATTGTTTTGAGTTAAAATGTTACTATGTGAGAGCACAGTTACTGTTTAGAATATACTTTATTAAAAATTTTATGTATTTGGTGTCAACATCAGTTCATTCATTCGAATATACTTGTGTACATGTGGATTCCAAGAAAATATTGAATACTAAACGAAAATTCTGTTTTTATGGGTTTTGAGTGTAAACTATCGTAAGTACCTATAAATTTATATTTTAAAGATAACAAGTTTTAGGCCCCATTAGGAATAATTAAAAATACCTATATATTGTGAAATATTTTAACTAGCTATAGATTTAAAACATACCCTATGTTGTGTAGCTTAATTTCTGCCATGCCTTTCCCGTCTAGCCATATATTCATTAAATTATTACTAAAATCGTTGATATTGTGATTTGTGCCTTAATTATTTATTGACAATAAGGCATGTTATCCAGAAGAAGTAAGTCAATTTCTGTTTTTTTTTTTCATTAAATTTACTTTCTTAGGAATAATATAACTTATAGCTTATATTATTTTTTGAGTGAGTGGAATTTTCTTTATTGTTACTCAATTTTATTATACCTTGCATGAGTTCTGAGGTAAACTATGTGTTTTGTCGGAGTGTACAACAACAGCATTTACTCCCCAAACTCCATCGTCCTTTCTCTAAGCGTGGAAAATTACACTGGCGTGCGAATACCGGTCGACAGGGAGGAAACCTTATACTTCCACACGCTAGAGTATAAGAGGCTCCTGATAGACCAAGGCTATGAAATAGGAATTGTCACGCGTCATGACCATCCATAAGGCGTAGGAACAGACATATGACGACGTCTATATCATCAGAACCAGGGGCGTGAGGATGCGTGCCCATAAAAGTATCCCTCACGCGGTCGTCGCAGTAACTAGAAACTCCAACACCTGTGTATACCACCCCGACGACAATAGTGACGCGATTGGCACTTTCATCAGCCGAGCAATGGGGGCCTCAACGAAAGATTTTATAGCGTCAAATCAGCCATTATGAAAATGACTCCACCGTCACAGAGGCCACGCTTATAAGATTGCAAAATTTAGAGTTTTCCCATAATTGAAAATATTAAGTAGGTACATTGAGTCAATCCTAGTCCGTGATTTTAATTCTATTTATCTGTCTGTTTGTTTAACTATATAAAAGTGTGTTTCACAATTAATCTGTGAAGCTGTTTGTGGTGAAGTTTGATATAACTCACATAGACTTCTTTTGACCAGCAACCATACCGACGAGGCCACTGGCATATAAATAGCATAGAAATTTATATATTTCCTAGATGAAAGATTTAAAAATTTAATGTCGGATATTGTTCTAATAAACAGATAACTCACATTATTCTTTACATTATTTATCTCCTCTAATTAATGAATTAGTCAACTGATAAGGAGATCACTTAAAGGTCACTTATGATAATATATTAGCTTATAAACCGAAACCAGTTATGTTTAATATTTATAAATATCGGCATCTCAATGTTTTATTATATGTTTATTGTTGTAGAAGCGAAACATTTTTTTTAGCTCACACTTTACAAGGATACTTAGCAGTGAGGTTAAGGCTAGTCGAGAAGCGGAATTTAACGCCGCGCTTTTCCTATTAAACAAATCTTATCAAAGCGAAATGAAAACATTTTAATTATAAGGTTTTTACACATCCACTTGTGTTTGCAGTCGGACGGTGTCCCTATACGCCACGATGGCATGTCAAAACTATTATATTATTATAATTTTTTAGTTTCACGCTTTGTTCCGCATACTAGGGTAATCAGAAAGAACTAGGTCCTTTTTGATGTTATGTGTTGAGTGGCGTAACTCAGCGCCGTGCTCTAAATTACTAAGAGCACAAAATTGAAAATAATTTAAATATAATCATATCCCCGAGTGGTGATAGAACCTATAACCATTCGTTGAAAATAATAAAAACTTAAAACTTCCACTTAGTAATATATTGACACAATTACCATTAAATAAATATAGTTATATTTAGGTATTCTTTATAGGTGGATTCTGCTTTAGAAGGATCAAACAAACATGTTCTCTTTCTAGGCTGAAAAAAATATAATTATAATATTTTTTCTTGGTTCACATAGAAGAGAAATATATGACGATTACAATGGTATTTGGTTTTTTGTTTCCGATGAAAATTACGAGTTGCATCCTGCCCGTCAATTTAAAACAGCAGTTGCACGAATGTGCCACAAATTAACAGCGTGTAATGTAAAAAAAAAATAATCAGAACAGTTCGCTAGACTCACTATTTATTTGTACCCTAAAAAAAATCTCGAATTAACGGTTTTTTTGATCCTCCTAAAGGAGAATTCCCTCTTAAATAAGGTTTAAAAAATAATATAAATATTATTAATGTTACATAAATATTCCTTTAAATAATACACGATTACTATTCACATAACACTTTATTACACATTCATTCAAAACCATACTCTATACAATTTACAACTATTTTCTTCTATTGCGACCCGTTTTGACGCGTCTATCTGTCTTATCTGCAGTCAACTCTTGTTGGAGCTTCTTTAACATTTGTGGTGTTATTAGACCCTGAAAGGAAAATAAATTTATTATTTATAGCAAGCCAAAATATCAAGAAAAAACTGCACTCTAATAACTATTATTAATATTACTGGCAGACCCATCTCGTATGTACGTATGTCACACAGCGTATGTAGCCTTTTTTCTTAATGGCACATATTTTTAATAAATTATGTTGAATTATTTGGTTCTTTTTTTAATATCTTTTATGTTCTTTACACCTAGTTTTTATTTTTTTTTAGCTTCAACCTCTTGCCGCAAATACAAAGGTACACAGAGACAACCTGTTAAAACTTGCACTTACCATTTTCTGCCCGTTTTCAGAAACATTTTATATTGAAAGACGTAACACCGCGTTTTTGTTTCACCATAGCGAGGAAATAAAAAAATTATAATATACTATATATTTATTGCGACTGTAAAGCGACAGGTTGTGGGTTCGATTCCCACTCCAGGAAATGAAGTATTTTCATTTTCTGGGTTTGGTAACAAGGCAAAGCGCGGCGTTGAGTTCCGCTACTCAACACGCAATGCCTCAATCTGGCGGAAAGTGGGGAACGTATTTGTTGAAAGAGAACGGAGTGTCTTAACACTAGGTTCTCAGGTTCCCTCTGCCTACCCTGCTTTATGCGGGATACCGCGTGATTTAAAAAAAAATATCATTTTATTACTTACCCTAGCAACAAGCATTTCTGACAATTTCCCTTTTTCATCAGGTGAGGAGTATACTCTGCCCATTTTTTTACCTCTTACTGCTTCATCGTCATCGGTCGCGCTACGCAATACTTGTTCTGAATTCCTTAATAACCTGAAAGAACATAGTAAATACAGTTAAAATTAAAAATATTATTCAGTTCAGTACAGTTCTTTAATTATGGCGCGTCGAACGTGCCAGTTGAGCACAAATTACTTCGCCAATATCATGTTGTATGGAGAAACGAAGGAGGATTAAAAAAAAATTATGAATCTGTGACAGTTTTGATAGATACTAAATATAGGTTGTAGGTGTATAGGTTTTTATTTAAAATAATTAAATATTTTTATCAGGAACTCAATGAGATTGTGAATGTTTTTTTTAAATTTAATATACTATTGAAAGAAGTGACGCTTTTTGTAATAAAATTTTAAGGTTCAATTAAAACTATATATTTATATCTAAATATTTGTCTCTATTTTTGAAATTCAGCTATACTAAAGCAATAGTTACAGTAATAATAGTTGCGTAGATCTTAAAAAAAAAATATTTATTTTCAAATTTCATTTAAATAATGATTTTTACTTTTTATTATAAAAACTTTTGTTTTTAAAACAAATACTATTTAAATTATATAAGCAATTATTGTAATACCTTGTTATTTGGAATATTCCTTGTTGTATAATGGCATCTAGTTCAGACTCCATTTCACGTACTAACTTCACATCGGGGAACATGTCGGGAAATCTATAGCTGTAATATGGAAAATTGCGATTTTATTTATGTAAAAATAAAATATTTTTTATGTACTTAATATAAAATATATTTGTATTAGTCTGTATTTTCATTTCGGTAATTGGGAAAGAAGAACTGTTTGGATTTCGTTCAAAAAGCTTAAAAACGTGATTTCCACTGGAAAAAATGAGTTCTTAGCACACATTGTTCTTATCAGATTAAGATTTAAAACAATTTAAATATGAACTCGATTAAAAAGTGAGAAGCAAATTCAAACCAATCGCATGTGACAAACATTGGACTACAGCGCCACTATGTCTCTAAAAACGCGCAAAAAAAACAAAAAATGTTTTATTTCTTACGTAAATTTACATAAATATAGGTAAATTGCTTACCTTAACCACAAATAAAGTTCTAAAACATCAAAAACAGCTTCCAAATGAACTAGATCCATAATCGTTTTAGGTGATGGCAGCGGCCAGTCCACTACATTGCTCATCCAATTGCGTGTTATGGGCTCATTGCGGCTGTATTGACGGACCATCTAAATTACATATAAAATTACACCTATAATACATATAATCATCCGAAAAGATGGAGGAAGTCATTTTTTATTTTTTTTTGTTTCACACTAGGTTCCTTCGGAATACCCTCTCATGACACTTCGTTCGTGCTTGTCTAATCACTTAATGCTAATTAAAATAATTTAAAATGATTATTATTCCCTCGAATGAGAATCAAACCCGCAACCCATTGCGTTTACAGTCAGAAGCCCATTGCGTCCCAATGTCCTATTATTATTATACGACGAATTTTTTTTTATTAAAATAAATATTTAACCTGATCTATATCTTTACCTATAAACATTTAATTATTTTGTGCTGTTTATTTTGTTTTTGTTTTACATTCTTTATTAAGTTTTTGTTCTTATTAAATACTTTTTTTCCATTTCCATTCACATTTCGCGTGTAGGATGGCGAAATTGAACGCCATAGTCAACCCAATATGGGAATTGAAAATAATTTTTAATATTAAAATAAATATACAAACTAACTTACTACTACTAAACTAATACTATACTAAAACTAACTACTTAATATAAAAACTAAATTAAAACTAATAATTTAAACAACCAACGAACCTTTAAAAACGTAGCACATACAAAGGGCAATTTATTATTTATAGGTGCACAACAAAACACGTATCTAGCGCGCAATGGAAGCGGCACATGTTGTATCATCTCCGCTAGGAACTTGAACCCTTCAGTGTTACACATGAAGTATAGCGAGTCGTCCACTGTGCATAGATGTACGAATATATCCTGGAAATGGATTAAATTGTATTATTGTTGTGTCAACACTTTAAAAAAATTGCTAAATTATACATATATTATTATATATAAGAGTAATAAAATAATGATTGTTGTACCAATTTGTAATATATTTGTGCTACAAGAAATGATTCTGCTTATTTGACTTTTACGTTATATAGAAAAAAGTTATCACTATTGCAAAAGTATCTAATTTTTTTTTTATTGTATTGATTGATTTGTTAGTTATTTATTAGCTTTCAACATTGATGTAACGTAGATGTAAGAATCAAATATTCTCGATTTTCAATAAAAATCGAAGTATTTTTTTTAGTACCGAAATTCAATCCCGTGGTTTGTCTTAACAGAGTGATCGAGTTCACAGCCAACAATATTTACAAATTACAATTAAAACAGTATTTTTTTATTATTACTGTTTATACATATAGTCTGTACGTATTGGTTTATTTAATTACATTTTCATTATTTAAAACCAGACTCAACCTCCCAGATTTGAACCTACTACCCACCATAAGACTGCTCAAGCTGGCATGTGGCAGGTGATATGCGTACAGTTCCATTTGTTCAGCAGTTGGGTGTAATCCAGCTTGAGTAACAGGGTCGGGGGGTTGGGACAGCAGTGTCTTGAGGGTGGCGAGGTCTTCAGGTTTGAAGGTGGTCACGTAGCCAGTCTCCCACGCGCTACCGTAGCGGCCGGCGCGACCTGAACAAAATAAATTGTTACAAATAACTAATCGATTTGAACTTCGTACCGCCATTTTTTTCTAGTTACGCATTAAGGAAATGTAACCCTTGCTGTAAATTCAAAATCATTGGATTATCAATAATTGTTGGCTACAAAAATTTGTTGTGTCAAACATAAGAATTTCGACTTAGCTGAAAAGAATGTATGATGAGAGACCATATATGGTTTCGAAAAGTGTGAGTATGAATCCCACTACGTTGAAATGTTTTGTATGATTTCTTTAAAATGGTTTACTAATAAATTAACCAAAAGTGAAGATCGTTGATAATGAAAGTAGCACTATAATATTTTCATTATAAGCGATCTCGAATTTTTTTAATCAAATATAAATAAATACCACTCCAGGAAATGGAATTTTTCATTTCCTGGGTCTGATAACAAGGCAAAGCGCGGCGTTGAGTTCCGCCACTCAGCACGCAATGCCTCAATTCGGCGGAAAGTGGGGAACGGAGTGTCTTAACACTAGGTCTCCTTTGCCCAGCTAGATGCAGGATACAGCGTGAAGCTATGTATGTATGTAAATAAATACCTTGTTATTGTATTAAATAGCAATGATCGCAATAGTTGCCAGTTGTTGTTTAAATTTATACTCTATGACCGTAACAATAAAAAAATCAAATATTTTTAAAAATCCTTAATCAGAATCTGAACTACAGTGCTAGTTACACCTAATATTTGATAATTATAAAAAAACAATATAAAGCTAAAAAAGTGTACCTGCAATTTGTAATGCTTGAGATATGCTAATGACATCCATTTCTTTATCACCATCTTCATTTACCACTGGTTTTATAAGTGAATAAAATATAATTCTCCTTATGCTCCTGAAATAACACAATTTATTGTTTATTTTTAATACGATTATTATCTTTAAAATCGATAAAAAAATTAATAAATAAATTAAAAAAATAATATTTAAATAAGTCTACTTACAAATTAATACCTAAACCAATAGCGTCAGTAGCTACCATAACTTTACAAGAACTTTCTGGATCATTAAATTTATTTGCTTGAGCTAATTTTGTGCCTGGCGGTAAGCTGCCATATATTACAGCAACTTCGTGTCCCCTGAAAATGTTAAACATCTTAAAAAGTGTTTATTCTTATAATATGTTACAAGAAATAAGTTACAGGAGGGATTTGAACCAATGATCTTTATTTTATCTGACGCTTTTGTTAATAGACTAGTAATGTCATAAATAATATACAAATTATAAAACACATACAAATTTTGTTATGAAAGAACTGTTTAGCGATTCTCACTTTAATTTGTGTCCCAACAGGCCTGCATGTAAACATTATTCATATATTTTTTTTAATTTTTATTTCCTAATATATTATGAAGTCACAACGTAAACCAAACAATTTTGTTAAAACCTATTATATATATTATAATTTCTAACTAAGTATAGCATTTTTGTTAAAGATTCCAAAACAAAAGATCTTTCATTTTTAATGAGTATAGATAAAGAATAATAGGTATCTAAATATATATTGGATACCTGCCTCAAGGGACTGACCTCTGTTCAATCGCTCGGCTAACACTGTAAATGTCATTCTTATTGAAACATACTATACAGTCGCCTGCTTGCACATTATCTAACGAACCCAACGCAGAGTCCTCTACTTTTAATTCCGTTAACCTTTTATATGAACGCACCTGTAATATAGAAATATTGCGATAAGTTCATTCTTAAATAATTATATTTTTAATAAAAAAATAAACTTTCATTCACTTATAATAAGATAATTTAAACATGTAGAAATAAATGTGTATGCCTTTACAAAATTATTCAAAAATATTAAGTATAAGAACATTATAAAACAATAAAAACGGGATATTTATATAAGTATTATTTTCTCCTTGGACTACCAACCTCCATTTCCTCCCCAGTAATATTACAAATTTCTTCAACAAGTCCTATTGCACCTGCTTCTCCACATAAATGTATTTCATCTGCTTGTAAACCTAAAATTATAAGAACATATAAGAAATCTCAAATAATCTATATTAATAATCTAATAAATTATAATTATGAATGTTTTTTACTTTTTTGCTTATTTCAAAATTAAAAATATCGAAATGATTTAGTTAAACTTAGTAAAATTAATTATTTTCAATCAGAAAAAAAATCTAAATATCCAGTTAAAAAATAATAATTTCAAAAATTCATTCAATCACCATGCAAGGGCTAACACTTTACATAAATATAACTTACCCACAAAAATAACATTTAATTTTAAGAGACATAAAAATATTTTGTACCTAATACTGCTCTTGTCCATGCCCACCCTCTTCCTCTGTCACCAATCATTTGAATTTCATCAATAATTGCAACTTCATCTGTAATTAATTTATCATATAATTTAACTTCTATATATTTTGACGTAATACAGTAATTTATTACTTCATGAGTAGGTAATATACTTTCAAATTTATGTATAGTTTTGAAACCATAATATCAAAGTAGAACAGTGTCTGCCTGTAAACACAATTGTTTCTGAGTTTGATTCATTATGATTTTTCCACACTAGTTAGCTAATTTTGTACCTGGCGGTAAACTGCCATACATATATTACAGCTACTTCGTTAGTAAGACAAAACTTTAGCTACTTAACATGCTATGTCTCAACTTCCGGCGGAAACTGAAGAAAGGGTTATCTTGAAAGTGGGCACTTTTCAACTACCCTGCTATGCAGAAGCTACTTTTATCTTTTTATGTATGTTTTTTTTGTAATATGAAGAATAATATAGAACACAGATTTAAATAAATATTATATATAATACAGCAGCTTATGATGGACATATATTTCAATATTCACTCCCAAAAGTCAGTCAAGCATAACCAATTTGAAAGATTTGTCTAAGAAGAGCAATGCTTCACTCAGCCTACTAGTAATTTAAATTGGTAAATCACTAAAAAACACAAAAAAAACTCTAGAAAGTTTAAATAAAGAAATAAATCACATTATTAATGTACACTAAATACACTTACAACTATCGTTCAGTGATGTCATTTCTACAGTACAAGCAACATGCTTAGATGGTGTCAGCTCTGGTTCATCAAGTAACAATATTGTGTCACTCTCAGGTTGTTCTTCACTTTCTTCATTGTCAACTAATGTGTTATACTGAGATGCATGCCTTCTTTCTTCACCTGTGATAAGATCACATGGGGTACCCTAAAATAATGAGCTCTTTGATTTTTGCAATTATTACACATATTAAATAAAACTATTTTAACCAGTAGAGTCTACCTATGACCACGGTTTACTGTAAAGTGTTCGAAACATTGGGATTCCAAAAATGTATTTTGGAATACTAAAATATATGCGATTTACCCGATTAATATAGTTTAATTTAATACCCTAAAATATTTTTGTATTATATTTATAATAGAATATTATAATACATTTTATGACCAAATAATATTTTGTGTAATGTGATAAAATCAGAAGTATAACAATTAATAGAAGTTTCAAATAATAAAATATATATTTAATATGAAATAATTTATATTATTTGTAATACTCTTGTCATATAGGAAAGTGTAGTAAAGTACAAATAAATAATTAATAATATGACATAATATAATGAACAAAATAAAAGTTCTATGCATATTGAATGTAAACACAACAGTAAAGCAATTAATTCAGTTTTAACATTTCATGACATATAGTTTAGCAAATTCTAATACAAATAATTTACCTTACTATTAGATTTGTGATATATTTCAGTGGCTAACAACTTTAAAGGTCCACAATAAACACCAGATTTTGCTGTTAGAAATTTTTCCATAGCATGATAAGTTTTACCAGAATTTGTTGGTCCAGCATGAAATATTATTTTCCTATTTAAATTTCGAGCTGGAGGATACCTAAAAATAAATATAATTAAAAATGTATCTCTACTTTTAATATAAGGTTAAGAAAACTTTACTTTTTTATTATTTCACTTGTCATAAAATATAAATTTAATTAAGCAACACAACAACTATATACTTGTAAAGATCATTGTCAATCATTACTTATCTTACCAACTAGCAGGAGTTCTTAAATCTGAAATTTTCTTAAGATCATCTAAACAGTCAAGATGTGGGAATGCTAATCTGGCATGTCTAAGGAAATAAGGAAATAAATCATCCATATGTCCTGCTCCTATAAGAAAAGATTTTTAATTTGCTATGAAGTAATGAAACTGATAATATTACTATATCAGATAAATTTTATCCTGTATTATTTTTTATTAATAATTAATATGCATAATACATAATTACAATTAATAATTGCACATTGTTATGTAAAACTACTCACCTAATAAAATATCACTTATGATTATATGTAAATCTGGAGGTAAATCATGTTCTAAGCAATGCCTACGAAATGATAAAAAAGCCTGATGCAACAGCTGATCATCAAGACCATTATCTGATGCCAAAACTCTAATCTCTGGTTTTTGGTAGAATTTATTCAATATTTTTAACAGATCTTGCTTCTTAAGACGTCCAGTAAGCTCTTCTCCTATATTTATGTCATCAGGATTAGGTTTTACCGGCACGGGTATAAAAAGAGCTGAAGGGTTGCCTTTATCGTGTTTTTTAGTTCTCTTGAAAACATAACCTATATTTCCAACTTTTCCTTTTTGAGAATTAAATACACTAAGGGCAAAAGGTGAAATACATGGCTGTAATCTATCTAAGCTATAAACTGTCCATATCCGTGAAAAACCTTTGTACATTTTGTAAAAACAATAAAAAATTGACTAAAATTTTTTAACTACCTCCTGTCACATTGCTACAATATATTGTTTATCAATGTTACCATTTACAAACACAAAAGATAAAAAGTTGCACTTAACTTGTTAAAAATATTTAAAGTTCTTTATTACTTTTTATATGTATCGAGTTTTATTGATTTTAATTTGTAAATCGTTAATATAATCATTTTGTTCTGGAGATAGGAACAATATTGTATAAACTTTAAATTTAATTTGAAATATTATGATTAAAATTTTAATAAATAATGAATATTCAATTTACAAGAAAATCAATGAATTTTTAATGAACAAATATATATCTTTTAATTACAACTAGAATAGTTTATTTACAGACTTTGCTTATCTATTTACTTTTTAATTTTTTTCATTGACGTGCCTGACGTGAGTGGAGGACGGACACGACGACTGAAGACTTATTTCGGCTTAGCTCAATTATTGCATTGATTACGTTTCACATGATAGAAATTACAAAATATTATAAATTCAAACACCTCATTAAAGGAATCGTGACTTAATATAATAGTCAGAAACCATGGGTAAAGCTAAAAAGGGAAAGAAGAATCAGACAGCCGAGGAAGGGTAATTTGCTCTCTTAAACATATGCTAGAATTCTTTTATACTCTATTTCATACTATAAATTCTACAAATAATACTATTTCAGTGACAGTGATGTGGAAACAACTAACAATGAAAACTCGAAACCTATCCAAAATAAAGGAAAGAAGTAAGTCTCTTATAGGTTATCCTATTCGTTTGGACTTAATTATCTGCTTTTGTAAAGTATTATTATGAAGTAGATATACATTATGGATACATTGGACATTTATGAATTAATTTTCAAATCCACACCTTTAATAAATTGCAATTTTGTTTCAGAAAAAATATTGAGTCTGATGAAAGTGAAGATGAAAAATCAAAAGCGAAACCTAAGCAAAAGAAATCAGTTGATTCAGATATTAAAGAAGTCACAAAGAATATAAAAAACGTTTCAATTTCAAACAAGTCTCAAAAGAAAGTGGACAACAGCAGTGAAGGTAAGCAGTGAAATATTATAATATAGTATTAATTTAATTGCTATAAGAATTATAAATGGATACTGTTTTTTTTTTTATTTATTGCATATTATGTAAATTACTGTAGACTTCCTTTAAGACCATAAATTATTATTAAACTGGTACAATAAGTTTCTTTTCATTGCATATTTTATACTAACTGGTAATTTGATATCTCTTGAAATTTCCATTTATAGTACTTTGCTTGTTACATTTTTATTATAAATATATATTCATAATTTTAATATTTGAAAATTACAACGTTAGTCAGAGATTATTTAGTACTTTTTATAATTATTCAATTAGCCCAATGTTCTAATTTTGTATATTATTAATAATTATTTTGCATATTAATTATGACCCAAGCATTTAAAATAAATCTTTTTCAACTCAGTTCCTATGTATTGTCCCACTTATGACATACAAATATTTTATTACATACAAATTATGTATACATTGCTTAAAACAATAAAATTGTTTTATCACTTGAAGCAATTATCTCTAGGGAACCTTTGCTTGTTGTGGAATGGGTTGGTGTGTATGGTTAATAAAATATATTTATTAGGTCATCATGGTGCAGTGCTTCACTTCACCATCAACAAATAAAAAAAAATGAAATTATATTTAAATAATTTTCATTCATCATTACACAAAGTGTAAAGCCTTATTTTGCTTAACAAACATAAAAATTCTCAACCTAATTGGTACAAATATAGATGCTAAACAATACTAAATCAGAGAGTCAAATTCAAGTTCAAATTTATCTGCAACTTCTTTAATATAATAAAATAAGCTGCTTGTAGTTTTTCCCTGCATAAAAAGGATAACCAGTATAAGACCCAAAACAGCCTTAATTCAAGACATGTCATGTTGCAATGTGTAACTCAACTCTGCATTTTGTCATACCATACTAGAAAAATGAAAATAATTTAAATGAAATAATTGTGCTAAGTGGAGATTAAACACCAATAATCACATAGTTCGACACTTAAATTCAATATTATATATTACTTGCATATATTATTATTATGATTTATAGATGAAATTGAAGATGAACCTGAAGAAAAACCCAAGAAAGGTAAAAAAAAGGAGAAGAAAAGTGCATTTTCTCTCCTAGAAGTAGAGGATTCTGGTGGATCAGCACCAGAAGCTCCTCCATCTTCTGATGATGAAGTTCAAAAACCCCAAAAAAAAGCTACTCAAGAAAAAAAAGAACCTGCTGGTAAAAAAGGAAAAAAAGCTAAGAGAAAGAAAGATGACAGTGATGAAGACATAGAAAAAGTTCTAGCAGAACTTGAAATGGAATACTCAGGTGTTAAAAAAGAATCAGTGCCACCTTCTGAACAGGAACCCGAAAAACCTGCAGAAGTAGTTGAAGAGAAACCGAAAGCTAAGAAAAAAGGCAAAAAAGACGAACCTAAAGTTGAAGAAATTGATAATGATGGTGAAGAAAAAGGCAGTGATAATGAAAACGATATAACAATTAAAACTGCAGCGCAAAAGAAGAAAGAAAAAAAAGAAAGAGAAAAACAGAAAAAATTGGAAGCTAAAAAGAAAGAAAAAGATCAAGATATTAAAAAGGATGTGGGTGAACCCAAACCCCCTGCAAAGCCTGTTGAAAAAAAGACTGATAACATTATTGAAGAGCAAAAGGAAGAAGTGAAAGCGCCCTCAGAAGAAAAAGACAAGGAAGCAGAGGGTGATGCTCCAGCACAAGAAGGCAAGAAAAAGAAAAAAGGCGAAAAGGCCGACAAAGATGATAAAGGAAAGAAAGGACCAACGAAGAAAACCATTGCCGCAATGCAAGAAGCTTTAAAAAAAGTAAAAGAAGAAGAAGAACGTCTTAAGCGTGAAGAAGAAGAAAGGATAAAACAGGAAGAGGAACGGGAACGGCAAAGGCTAGAAGCAATTAGGTTAGAAAAAGAACGTAAAGATAGAAAAAAGCAAAAAGAAAAGGAGAGAAAGGAAAGACTAAAAGCTGAAGGCAAACTGTTAACTCCAAAACAGAAGGCTGAAAAGGCTAGAGCTCAAGCAATGCTTGAATCTTTAAAGGCTCAAGGAATAGAAATAGGCTCTGAAAAGAAACCGCCGAGACCAGGAACTAGGATTAAGCCAACTAAATTAAAAACCCAAATGTCACAAGAAGCTCCAAGCACCCCAGCGGAAGAAAAGAAGATTGAACTAGAAATAACAGATAAAAAGGTAAGCTGTTTTAACAATACTAATGTTATTGTTTCTTATTGTAATGTTATGTTTTCTTAGTGATTTTAAATGTAAAATGCTTCAAATTATATTATGTTATAAAAAAAATTAAAATTTTTAAAATTTTTCGCTATCACTACTTGTCTCTATTCTCTATCACTATTCTAAGTTAAATGAACTTATGTAATTATGATTTATAATTACAGGAAGAACCTAAAAAAGAAGAAGAAAAGAAAGAATCAGATAACGAATCTGTTAAAGATGCTTGGGATGCTGAGTCATCTGATGAAGAAATTGAACCACCTAAAGATGTTAAATCTGAAACTACCCCACCTACTAATGAACTAAAGAAAGCTGAAGAAAAACCGAAAGAGGTGATCATTTTAATATAATACTCTTCAATCTTCAATTTTAACATCGCCATGTCTCTATCGTAGCACAGTTAGAAACTGCCTTAATATTCCACAATGGTTGTGGGTTCGATTTTTATTCGAGAATATGTTTATAATTAAATTCATTCATTAAATTCGAAAGAAAAATTGTGACGTCATATTCCAGTATTTGAATTGACATGCAAAATATGCATCTTATGCCTGGTTTCGGTATGCATGTAGACATAAAACTTACTGTAATCATTCACTACATAAACAAACTATTTTTAGAAGGAAGAAGAAGAAAGTTCTGAAGAGGAAGACGACAGCTCTGAAGAAGATTCAAGTTCTGAAGAGGATTCAGATGATGAACAAATGACAGACGCACAGAAGAAGCGTGAAGTAGTTCTTAAGAGATTAGAGGTAATTAAAATATGTATTGTAATATATAAAACAATTCCAGAGTCTACTGAGGCCAATCGTGGCGCAAAGGAAAAGGCAAACGACTGCAAACGCGGCAAACTCGACAGGTTGTGGGTTCGATTTCCACTCCAGAAAGTGAAAGTATTAAATATTTATCATAATGAACATTGAATGTTTTTATTTACTCGCTCGGGTAACAAGGCAAAACGCGGCGTTGAGTTCCGCCACGCAGAACACAATGCTTCAATTCGGTGGAAAACGATGAAAGGAAATCTTCGTAGAACGGATTGTCGTAATATTAGGTTCTCACGTTCCCTCTGCCTACCCTGCTATACGCACGATACAGCGTGAAGCAATAAAAAAAAATAAGTAAGGGCTTATAGTATGGAATATTTTGATAATTAACAGTTTTAACACGAGATTCCTTTAAGGATTCTCTTCTATTCGCAGGAGGAACTTGAAGTTACATTACTTGCTTAAAGTAATTATTATAATAATAAATAATCTAATATTTCATATTTTTATTTCAATCTGGTATTACAGAAACGTCGTGAAGATAATGAGAAAAATAAAACCAACAATCCCCTCCGAGCCGCCGTCGTCTGTGTATTAGGACACGTAGATACTGGCAAAACAAAGATTTTAGATAAATTGAGACGCACTAACGTTCAAGATGGCGAAGCTGGCGGTATTACACAGCAGATCGGGGCTACTAATGTACCTATTGAAAATATTAAGGAGCAAACTAAACATGTGAAAGGGGTGAGTGCTGTTTTGTTTTTGTATTTAATTATATTTTGTTTGCTATCTCTTTCTGTTGTATGTGATGTGATAAGTGTTAAATTTAGAACTGCTAATCTTTATTATTTAAAAATATTTTTTCTTCATAAATTTAGTCACTTACCTCAAATTAGATATCAAAATCTCTTAATTACCAAGTTGCGCATTTATACAATTTTTGTAACTCGTTCTATTATAGCCGAAATATATGTAAAAATTACATAATTTTTTTGAAATTCATATCGACGGTCCAAAGATCGTTTTGCTAATAAATTGTTAATGAATGAATTGCTATTGTTAATGAATGAATTGCTAAAATACCTGAAAAGGTAGTTTAATATTTTTTTAAATAATTTTTCAGGTAAATGAAATAGCATTCAAATTGCCTGGTTTGCTTATCATCGACACACCCGGTCACGAGTCCTTCAGCAACTTGAGAAACAGAGGTTCTTCATTGTGTGATATTGCTATTCTTGTAAGTAATTTAACAGTATAGCTATAAATATAATAATTAAATATTTGAATATTATACTCTCTGTTGAATTTATATATAAATTGCGTCTTGAAAATGAATTATTCATAATTCGTAAGTTTGTAATACTTAAAAAAATGCTATGTATTTTAATTTTTTTGATCTACTTAAAGTTCTTAATAGTTAAAAGACTAAAATTAGAGTGATATGTCACTAAATTCTTTTTACCTTCCTAGGGAGAAACTAAAAATCGTAAACATAAATAATAATAATCGATCACATACTTTCAGGTCGTAGACATTATGCATGGTCTCGAACCCCAAACCATAGAATCTATAAATCTCCTAAAACAAAAGAAAACACCATTCATAGTGGCATTAAACAAAATCGATCGTTTGTACGACTGGCAAAGTGCTCAGAGGAAGGATGTACGTGATATATTGAAGTTGCAACAGCCCAATACTCAACTGGAGTTTGAAAAGAGGAGCAATGATGTTATCATACAATTTGCTGAACAAGTAAGTTATATTAAAATGACGTAGAAATATTTGAATGTATTCTTCAGTATTAAGGAGGTATTATTTTATTGGTTAGAGTGTATTGATAGTCAAGAAGAATTTTTTCCATAATTTATATATTTTTTTTTTACTTAATGAGAACTAATTTCATAATCTTGTATGATATTTAACATAATCTTTAATTGATGGATACGAAAACAAAATTAGGAACAAATGAGACAATTTGTGGTTTTAGAATTTCAATTAATGCAGGTAACAGTGGTAATTTTAGAGTTTTTATTTTTGTAAACCACATTGAGAAATCGAAATTTTCACGAAAAGTGGAGTTAGCTTATATGCAAATTAATGTATCAATATATATTTAAATGTTGCTAGTAGTAAAGAAAAAATGAATAACTATTATTTTCTTTTTTTACATTGAATAAAGTAAAGACAAAGAAATATGGAGGAAACTTTATAAAGACCTAGTTACATACAACCATTTAAGTCAAGCCAACATTTATTATAATTTTTTACAATTAATCTCTAATTTACTATTATATTAAAATTAACTTTTATCTCAACAGGGTCTCAACGCGGCCTTATTCTACTCGAATCCAGATCCTCGCACTTATGTGTCCCTGATACCCACCTCCGCGGTGACGGGAGAGGGTATGGGCAACCTCCTCGCTATGATAGTGCAGGCGTGTGAGGGACCCCTGAACAAACGACTTGTGTTCTCTAATCAACTGCTTGCTACTGTTCTTGAGGTAAATATATTTGTCTATTTAAGGTAAATTATTATATTATTAAAACTAGAGACCCCGTTGAAGCGTAAACAACGCGTTGCCTGGGCAACGTGTGTCATTTTACGCAGAAGTGATAAAAACAGGCTTGATGAAATCACGTATCCACATATGATGTCATACATGCACACATGAAATCATACATCCACATATGATATCATATATGCACACAAAATCACACATCCACATATGATGTCATACATGCACACATGATGTCATACATGCACACATGAAATCATACACATGTGAAATCATACATCCACGTATGATGTCATAAATGTACACATGAATTAATACATCCACACATGATGTCGTACATGCACACATGAAACCATACGTACGTACATACAAGTCTTGCATATAGGCATTTAATCGGCCTTTTTCAAAAGGTAAAATCATTACCCCGTTTGTGTACAACTATTAACGAAAAGCAGAGGGCGAAGTGAGTTGACACTACGTACTCTTTGATAAACCTGCTAAGCGGAAAGTTAAAAAAAAAAATTATATTTCTTTACAATTTTTAGCACATTTATTTATTCAATAGGTAAAAGCAATACCCGGTTTGGGTACAACTATCGACACTATCCTCATAAACGGTACGCTTCGTGAAGGCGATACTATGGTGCTGGCCGGCACCGACGGGCCCATAGTGACGCAGATCAGGTCGCTGCTGATGCCGCAACCAATGAAGGAATTGCGTGTTAAGGTAATTATTTTTTATATTATTATTAATATATTTTTTTATAACGCCTGTCGTGGCGCAGAGGCACAAGCTTGCGACTGTGAACGCGTCAGGTTGTGGGTTCGATTCCCACTCCAGGAGATGTAAAGTTTAGTATTTTCATTTCTTGGGTTTCGTAACAAGTCAAAGCTCGGCGTTGAGTTCCGCCACTCAACACGCAATGCCTCAATTTGGCGGAAAGTGGGGAACGGAAATGTTGAAAAAGAATGGAGTATCTTAACGCTAGGTTCTCTGGTTCCCTCTGCCTACCCCGCTATATGCGGGATACAGCGTGAAGTTAAAATATATATATATATATATTAATATTTTTTTAGGTTCATGTAGATATTGGGCTTCGTAATTTTTATCAATTACGCGAAACAACATTGAGGCCAATATTTTTCTTTGCTTGCTCTGGTAACAAGACAAAGCGCAGCGTAGAGTTCAACAGAGAAAAAGTGGGAAACAGAAATCTTAATAGAACAGAGTGTCTTAACACAAGGTTCCCAAGTTCCCTCTGCCTACCCTACTATGTGCGGGATATAGTGTGAAGCTAAAAAAAAGTGTACATATCTACGTACATACATATCGAATAGGTAGCTATTAAGAGCAAACGAGACGCATTTGATTTGTTTTTTTATATCCGGAAGTGTTTTCACGAATTCAAGAATAAATGGTGTACTACTAAGTTCTAATAAAGTTAAGGTTTTATAAATTATATTTTAATTTTGTGCTATCTGATTTTACTTATTTGAGGGTAATATAATATATTTGTTTATGTTCTCACACAGAATGCATATATTGAGCACAAAGAAGTGATCGGTGCGCAAGGTGTGAAGATCGCAGCAAAGGAACTGGAGAAGGCCATTGCTGGACTTAACTTGCTTGTGGCACAAAAACCAGATGAAGTTGATGTTCTTAAGTGAGTATATTGTTTTTATATGATAGATCTGTCTACTGTACATGTTTTTTTGATTAAATTAATTTTAAGTGTAGGAATTTTGATGTTATGTAGCCAAATATTTAATAATATATGATCGACGATCTATTGATGTTGCCAGTGGTGTAGTCTTGGATAGTTATTTAAAATAAATTAGTATCAAAAATTATCCATTTATATCGCCAAACTCTTTTTCATTTCAATAGCCATACACAAAAACATTTATATTTTAATAAAAATTGGTAAAACAAAATAAAAATTAACTCACAGTAATAGTATGGTTAATACAAAATGGTAATTCCATCGTTTCTTTCATATATAATTTCTATTTTAGAGAGGAAGTAGCTAGAGAGTTGAAGTCAGCGCTGTCTTCAATAAAGTTGTCGGAGCGCGGCGTGTACGTGCAGGCCTCCACGCTGGGATCGCTTGAAGCCTTGCTGGAGTTCCTTAGGACTAGTAAAATTCCTGTAAGTATTGCTAGTTATTATTTTTTTATTAAATTGTATATATTTTTTAATACGTGATTTTTATTGGTTATAGTGTAGGCTTTTCACGCGACGATTTACAGAATTATTTTAAAAATTCACGTTGCTATTGTTACGTTACACTTGATGTTTTAATTTAATTTTTTAATTATTGCTTGCGGAGGCTTGCGGGCATAGCGTGTAGGGTTGGAACCGCCTTGTACTTAAATAAATTGTAAAAGTTACACTTTTTGCGATGAATATCAAATAATGACATGTTAATGATAAATTAATTTATTAAACGATTTTTTTTTAATATAGAACGGAATTATTAAGTTATATTTTTCTATATCTAAGAAGTCTTTAATGATCTCTAAATCTCTTTACAGTACTCCGCCATCAGAATAGGTCCGGTGGTAAAGCGTGACGTCATGAAGGCGTCCGCCATGTTGGAGCATGACTCGCAGTATGCTACTATTTTAGCGTTCGATGTTAAGGTAGTTAAAAATTTGTATATTTTTTTTGGGTTTGGTTTTTTGATGAAATTTCTGCTATTAAAATAGGCTATGAGTTTTAAAATAGTAAAATAATTGATTTCTTTGAAAGAAACAACTTTCATTTCTATATTTAAATATAATTAAAATGCTTTTAGTCTCTAACCTATATATTGTATACTTCTTCTATAACTAGAGTTCAGCTTAGGTTTCATATTCAATCACTATAAGCAGTTCTTTAAGAACAGAATTATATTGTTCTTTTTCTTTTTATAAGAATATTTTTTTGCTACTATGACTTTGTATTAAAGAAAAAATTTCCTGATGTGTTCCGGTTCGATGACATGTGAACCAGGTTTTTCCCCTTTCCCACCCACCCTTTCACCAAAATGTGGTGGTTCCGATAGCGGACTACTACATTGTCCCGCCTTCCATCTGTATCCTCTAGGTCGGCAACACATCTACAACATCTTTGGTGTTGTAGATGTCTATGGGCGAAGGTAACCACTTACCATCAGGTGGTCCTTCTGCTCGTTTGCCATCCGTTGTCCATAAAAAAAAAAGAAACTTAATTTATTATCCAGATCGAGCGTGATGCACAAGAAATGGCGGATAATCTCGGTGTTAAGATATTCGCGGCGGACATTATCTACCACTTATTCGATAAGTTCACCGCCTACCGCGAAGAACTTAAGCAGCGCAAGAGGGAGGAGTTTAAGCATATTGCTGTGTTCCCTTGTAAATTGAAGGTATGTAGTTTTATTTTCGAATTGGTTATCAAGATCTTAATGTTTTCTTTTTAAATAGCTTAAATAGCTTAAATAGCTTAAATAGCTTAAATAGCTTAAATAGCTTAAATAGCTTAAATAGCTTAAATAGCTTAAATAGCTTAAAAAATAGCTTAAATAGCTTAAATAGCTTAAATAGCTTAAATAGCTTAAATAGCTTTAATAGCTTAAATAGCTTTTCAAGCACAATCGTCAGTTAATAGAAAATTTGTTTGTTCTCCATACATCGTGATATTGGCGAAATGATTTGTTTTTATTCATAATAAAAAAACTGAACCAATAGAAAAATGTCTGTATTGTCAATCCTAAAGGAAGCAATCACTAGCTTAGAATGCAATTTGTTTTGAATTGTAATATTTAGTGTAAATTGGCTCTAAGTGGTGTTTCTGGGTTTAAATTTTGTGAAGTATAATAATTTATTAGAATAAATATTTTTTTTCTTTATTTATAAATATGAATATGAAATAAGGTATGAATCTATGGCTTTAACTCCTATATATTGTTCATTAGTTATTCTGAGTGACTGACAATGCACAGTCGGAACTCTAGGCTAGAAAGCATAGATAGATAGAGCATATAGGCATATGATATTTCGCATATAAGTATATATCCTTTGAGATTGTAGGGTACCACTAAGAGAGGACTCCACGAAATTATTAAGGGCATTGGAAACATAGAATTTTAATTTTAACAGTCGTGACTACGGAATATAAAATTGGATTATTTTTTTTTTAACTTCATGCTGTAACCCGCATATAGCAGAGTAGCCAGAGAACCTAGTGTTAAGACACTCCATTCTCTTTCAACAATTCCGTTCCCCACTTTCCGCCGAATTGAGGCATTGCGTGTTGAGTGGCGGAACTCAACGCCGCGCTTTGCCTTGTTTACCAAAGCCAAAAAATGAAAATACTAAATTTTACATTTCTTGGAGTGGGAATCGAACCCACAACCTGTCGCGTTTGCAGTCGCACGCTTGTGCCTCTGTCCATAAAGTCCACAAAGAAAGGTACAGGCGACAACTAGCTTAAAATAAAATGAAGTAGTCATTCCTATCGTGCCTGTCGTGCAGAGCCACAATGTGACCGTAAACGCACCAGGTTTTGGGTTTGATTCCCACGCCAGGCAATGAAAATAATATTTAGTATTTATGTTTCTTGATTTCCTTAATTCGGCTGAAAGTGGGAAACGAAAATGTTAAAAGAGAACGGAGTATCTTAACACAAGGTTTTCTGGTTCCCTTTGCCCGCCCTACTATGTGCAGGACACGTTAAGCTAAAATTATTTATACCCTCTAATTTTTTTCATAACACATTGAAAGTAGTTGGTTATTAATAATTGTTTTTCTTTTCATTTAGGTGTTACCGCAATTCGTGTTCAACTCCCGAGACCCCATAGTGGCGGGTGTGATGGTCGAAGCCGGTATTGTGAAAGAGGGGACACCTATTTGTGTGCCCAGTCAAGAGGTGAGCTATTTTTATAGTATTTATTTAGTAGATTATTACAGTGAATTAATATTTATATGTAATGAGACTCAGTTCAAAACTTTTGATTGATTTTGAAAATAAAACTAAAAAAATTCTTTGAAAACGGAATATACAAGCATCACTTCAATATAATTGATTTGCTTAACTCAGGTTCAAATCCTGCTGTTTGTAATTTTTATGGAACATATTAATATATATACAATAAATATAAAACTCCTCCGTTATGAGTTATAGACTGAATGCACTTAGAAATAGAAATACAGTAGACTCCGGATATAACGACATTAAGGGACCGGCGATTCTATGTCGTACTAACCGGATGACGCACGAAACCGCTGGATTTTTTTTTTATTATTTAACTTACGATTACCTATTATCATAAATGCGAAATTTTGAAATTCTGTTAGTTATGTTTGTTTTGACAAATTTTTGTCCGGTAGCAAATAAGTCCCTTGGTTCTTCAGTTGTAAAATACTTCTGCTTCACAAAACTGACTTTGTCGAGCTTTGTAAAGTGGTTATTTTATGTGACAATCATTTACTATGATTTACACACAATAAGGAGAAGTGATCCCCTCGGGTTTAAATTGGTATAGGTTGAGTTTCTTGCGCCGGTTCTTCTCAGGTCTGAGGCATCAAATTTAGTGAACTGGTGGTAAATTATTTGACGTTCAAAACATGAAGCATGTAACTTCTTATTTTGAATAAAATTATTTGACTTTGACTTTGGTCCCAGGTATTAGTGCGTAAGATATGTAAACAAAACAAAAGACTACGCGTCGTTTTAACCGGTCGAATTGTATCTCGCACGAATTATAAATATCATAAATATTGGACGCTTACACCACTAGACTCGAGTCACACTAAAAGGTTATACTTTCTCAGTGTCCAACTATGAAACCTAGCTTGAGTTGAGATTATCGTCGCTAAAGTCGGTTAGGCGTTATAAGCGAAGCCGTTATATTCGGATTCTACTGTATTATGACGACGATCATTAAATCGTAAATAAGTTGCATCAACAACTAGTAAATATATCAATGGATTATTTTACAATATCCGTTCCATTTTTTTATCACATTCCATAGTTTTTAATATATATATTTTTCCTAATAGTTCGTAGAGCTCGGTATAGTGACGTCCATAGAAGTGAACCACAAGCAAGTGGAGACCGCTCGTAAGGGACAGGAGGTGTGTATCAAGATCGAGCCCATACCCGGGGAGTCACCCAAAATGTTTGGAAGACATTTTGATGAGACTGATATGCTAGTCAGCAAGGTATGTGTTTCTTTATTTATGTTTTTAAAGTGTTAGTCACACACTTAGAAATAGAACGTTCATGTGTGAAAATCGCAAAAATAAAAGACTTTCTGTTTTTTTTTTTAACTTCACGCTGTATCCCGCATATAGCAGGGTAGGCAGAGGGAACCAGAGAACCTAGTGTTGAGACACTCCATTCTCTTTCAACAATTCCGTTCCCCACTTTCCGCCGAATTGAGGCATTGCGTGTTGAGTGGCAGAGCTCAACGCCGCGCTTTGCCTTGTTACCAAACCCAAGAAATGAAAATACTAAATTTTACATTTCCTGGAGTGGGGATCGAACCCACAACCTGTCGCATTTCGCACGCTTGTGCCTCTACGCCACGACAGGCGTTAAAAATTTAAAAATAAAAGATACCATTTTGTTACACATTTTTTTTTAACTGGCTTGTCATATTAATGTGATGGTGAGGCGTATTGGTTCTTCAGGCCATCGGTTGTGTGTTTCCAAGGGCATACGTATATTTAAATGATTTTCTTTTCTTCGCCTCTCGGCGTTTAGTTCCACCACTCAACTCGCAATGGTTCGAAATGAGACGAAAAGCGAGTATCTGCATAACTATAATAAAATAAATTAGTACTTTACAGTTAATTGTACGGCGATGTAGCCAATATAAAAAAAATAATAGCAAATATAAGAAAATTTAAATTTTCTTTATACAGAAACGTATATATTTTCGTACCAGTCATATAAATATATCTAAATATTTTATACAGATTATAAATGTTCCTCATACTTTGAATCTATTTTTCAATTATTGGTTAAGCATAGTTATATATTAAAATTATTTCTTAAAAAGACAAATTTCTTATGATTGTTTCAAATAAATGATGATTTTAAATCATGAAATAACAATTATAACGCTTCTTACATATACACAAATGGTATACAGAGTTCAATGCAACGCTAACATTCTGTTTCCAAGACAAAATTCTCATAAAATTGCGATTTGTTTATTGGAAAATAAATAACTGTACGTTGAGCGTTATCACGTGGCGCTTCTGGCGCTCCGACTATCTTTACTTGACCTTTCTAATGTTAAAGTGAAATTTGTATTATTTATTGTTATATTTTTATTTATTAATAATAATTTCTTTATCATTTAAAAGTGGGGAACGGAATCGTTGAAAGAGAATGGAGTGTCTGTCTTAACACTAGGTTCTCTGGTTCCCTCTGCCTACCCTGCTATATGCGGGATACAGCGTGAAGTTAAAAAAAAAATTAAAACTAGTATAACAATAATTATGAATGTAGAGGGATTTGAATGCGTTACTACTTCTGGAATCCCAGGGTTGTAACCGATTGAAATCTAACAGATATTTCTAATTCAATTTTATGCATATGAATTAAGAATTTATGAGTATAAAAATAGTAGTCTTGTTTGGTGGTAGGAGGTTCGTCCTCCGTCTGGCTCGCGACCACTATCATGTCAAAGACGAACCGCCAAATATCTTATGATGTGTTCCGGTTCGATGGCATGTAAGCCAGGGTTTCCCCTATCCCACCCCATCCTTTCCCCAGAATGTGATTGTTCCGATAGCGAACTACTGCATTATCCTCCCCTTCCATCTGTATCGTCTAGGTATTCAACGCATTTATGTAGATGTCTATGGGCGAAGGTATCCACTTACCATCAGGTGGTCCTTCTGCTCGTTTGCCATCCGTTATCCATAAAAAAAAAAAAAAAATTGTAGATATATAAGTCTTAATGGCTACTTTTTCTTTAACTATTTTGTAATTTTTTTTTCTTATTAAAATTCAATATTAAATATTTATAGAGCAAAATGACAGAATGCGATTTTTTTGTAATAACACTCTTAGGCAAATTTGTTTTAAAAGATCTCTTTAGAGACAAGTAAAGAAAGAATACTAAGACTTGAGTAAATTGAAAAAAAAACTTCGTATGCCTACGTTAGATTTGGTAAAAGTACTGATGATTTTGTATAAATAAAACGTGTAGAAGATAGGCAACACATGGCAGTATGTGTAGTGTTTTTTTTAATTATTACAAAAAAAAAATGGATTTTTGCTCTACTCCATATAGACTATAAGTATGTTAAATTTTAAACTCCTCTGTCATTTTCGTATGGACCGAATATACGAAATGTTTTTTTATAGATGAGTTTTTTTTCAAGTAACGATACTTTAACATATCTATCGGTGTAGTACTATAACGTGCTCTACGGTTTCGTCACTACTTACTACTTTGGACTCTTAGAGTACATGATGTGTTTTTTAATAGGGAAGGATATACCAATCGTCCTTTTTTGGAGTTTGATTGCATATGTTGATTGGTAACAAAATAATAAATATACGTAAAATTTCAGCAGAGTACAATAACGATTTATAACAAATTCGTATATCAAAATATATATTTGGTATACCAGCATATGTTGTCCGTCATGTGTCTAACTACCGAAGGGAACGAAAAAACATTGTATCTTGTTACATACCCACTGTACATGACATATAATATAATTATTATCATATATTAAAAACAATATCTATAATAAAAACATTCTTCGTGTGGTAGATATATTTTATCCAGTGATATTTTTTTCTATTGTATACGAGTATTATAAATGAGAAAGTGTTTGCTTGTCCTTTTTACTGTCGCAATGAACCGATATTATGTTTGATTTTTTAAGTGTGTATAGTTAAGAGGCTGGAGAGTGATATAAGTTGCTTATGACCGCGGCAAAATATTTAATTTCCATAGGAAGGTCCATAATTCCACGTATATAAAGGCACCATGCTATGTATGACATATAATAAATTTTATTTGAAAAGAGTAACTGTTGAGTTTCTTGCCGGCTCTTCTCAGCAGAACTGCCTTCCGAGCCGGTGGTAGCTTCCGTTAGGACTGACATGACTGACACCTTTGTAAATTGACGATTTGAAAGTGCTTGTAATAGCCTACTTGAATAAAGAATATTTTGATTTTGAGGATATCTGGGAAGATATGGACATCTTATGTGTCATATATAAGGAACTTATTATTAATTTTCATTAACCAGGCGAGCAAAGCCGCGAGTAACTTTGTTTTTTGGGGAGGAACATAATGTCCAAACTCCTGAATGCATTCCTGTTTAAGGAAGCGCTAAGAGAGATTTTTTAGAAATTCCTACTAGAAAGGTAAAAATAATTTAAATTTATGTAGTCCAAACTACTGAAGATACAAATAGAAATAGATAGTAAAATCCACACTATGCTATATATCATTAAAATTCTCAATACTTAACATTATTAACGTATTTGATGTGAGTTTTAAGTACATATAACAGCGATTAGGGATTTAGTCTCTACATGTCTTTCCAATGTTGCATCCATTACCGAAAACTATATACACTAGAATTTATAACTATATTTTTATATTAAATTTGATATTTTTTATAGTAAAATAATGAATCGAACACAACGTGTGACGTTTGTAGGATCCACATGTTTTCCGTTATGTAAATTAGATGTCGAAACGGTTCGCTATTTATAAGACGGCGCTACGAATCTTCAAAGCTCAAATATAAATGTATATCACTGGAATTAATTAGTTATTTTTTGTGTATTATCAAAGGAAGGCGCGTGAAAGTTTTATTGGTGCGTTAATAACGAAACTTCGCGAGCCATATCCGACGTTATATCGCTCAACATATTTACTATAATGTTATTTTTATTTATACAAAATAGATTATTTCTTTCATCTTTTTTGTTATAAATAAAATATACTCAAATAAAATACTTTTTTATTCCCCTCTTTTGCAATAGACGTGTTTTTTTCACCTCTTTTGCAATAGATTGTTTTTTATAGAATAAGCTTTACCTGCGAATAAATTTTGTAGTGTTATTACCAAATATAAAAAATATATTGTATTCATTTGCTCTACATTCCATTATAATATAAGCTAAGATGAATAAACTAATACATCAAGTATTAGTATATATATAATTTAAAAAATCTGAAAACGTTTAGACTCTACGTTCAATTTATATATAATAAAAAAAAATTATAAAGTTTTATTAGGAGATATTTACGTAGTTATTTTTTTTTTTTTTATTGATAACGGACGGCAAACGAGCAGAAGGACCACCTGATGGTAAGTGGTTACCTTCGCCCATAGACATCTACAACACCAGATATGTTGTAGATGCGTTGCCAACCTAGAGGATACAGATGGAAGGGGGGACAATGTAGTAGTCCACTATCAGAACCACCACATTTTGGGGAAAGGATGGGTGGGAAAGGGGAAAATCTGGCTTACATGCCATCGAACCGGAACACATCATAAGATATTTGGCGGTTCGTCTTTGACATGATAGTGGTCGCGAGCCAGACGGAGGACGAACCTCCTACCACCAAAAAATATTTTTTAATTATAATTATAAAGTTTTATTAGGAGATATTTACGTAGTTATATCTGTGTAACAATATTAGTATATGAAATTTCAATTGCAAAGTATTATGCAGCAATGTCCTTTTACAGTGCATCCGAAGTGTAAATGTTTGGTTACGAGAATAGAACGGAAACAGTGTGTCGTGATACACAACGTATATTTCTATAATACGTATATATGTATATGCAAGCTGTTAGCAAAGTCGTATTGATATTTGCGCGTAGCTCAAACACACGTCTCGCACTAAACAAGTGCTTCGTGTGCATTTGATGCTATTACTAATATTGACATAACATGAAGTAAACAATGTTTAATGTATTGTTTTTAGACGTAATACTGTGTATATGTTGTTTTTTTCTAGTTTTCTTTATATTATTCTTTGTAGAGATAAGAAAATTGTTTCGATTCTTCTGGAATTTTTTTTGATAACCAACATTATTGTCACGAAAAGTCAGGTTAGAAGGGAATCCTATAATAATGATTACTGTACCTCTATTGATGATAGCTAATTAGCCTTAGTGTATTATAATGGTTACAAACAGAGCGGCGATTTCCTTGCATTACATCTATTATTTGTAAGAACAGCCGCCGGAAACACGCTCCAACCGTGTGTGAATGTACCTATATATGTCTGTCTAATATATTAAGCTAGCTATGTATTGATGAAATGCGTTTTCGCTTGTTTTCTATATACCTAATTGCAATACAAATGTATAACAATTATTTTAAATTCCAATCAAAGTATGAAAATAACAATAAGAAATTCTATCAATAAATTTGAATTCTCTCGTGAGAAGTATGTTTATATGTATATTATCACGTCACGTCACGTCACGTCAGTTTTTATTAGCGGGGAACGGAGTGTCTTAACACTAGGTTCTCAGGTTCCCTTTGACTACCCTGCTATATGCGGATACAGCGTGAAGCTAAAAAAGAAATGTTATTAACACACAATATCTTTTAAATCGCTTACAATTTTCCAGTTTATTGAAGATTCAATTTTTTTTATTAAATAATATTTTCTTAAAAAATGGTTACAGTTTTAAGCAATAACTAACCTATATAAAAAAAAAACCGATTAAAGTATTTTACCAACAACGACCATCGCTGAATTTTCGAAAGTGTTCTAATTCTCCCAAGATAGCCTGTAACATTATGTGTATGGATATTATTGTGATATTCATAATTTGTCAATTACTTGAAAACTCAATAAGGTTCATGATTTTCATTGAACAAAAAGCATGAATGTAAAGCATCTCCCGCAGTTTCATTGATCGCGACAGGTTACTAGGTCAAGGGGATTTATTAACGTTATATCCTAGTCCAGATACTCTAATATATATATATATATATATATATATATATATATATATATATATATATATATATATATATATATATATATACTTAACACTATTATATCATATATTAGCGTTAAAATTACATAATATGTTACCTTATTCGGTTTCACTCAATTATACTACAAAATTTTATGCGTCAAATATTTACAATATAGACCTTTGTATCTATTATAACTATTGTCTATAACATAGGTGTCAATGTAAAAACTCTTTAGTGTTAGTGTAACACTATAAGCCAGCTTGCTTGTCCAATGATATCTGAAACTAAATTCAAAAATTGAGCACGTTTTTGAATTTTCAATTTTTTTTTCTTGGCTAGCCTAAAAATTTTTGAAGTACAAAAGTTACACAATTACCAATTAACTTGAGCTTAGCCGGTGTTAATGCCCAAGGGCGCGTCCAAAAATCGTTTTGTTTACGACACCATAACATGAGTTCTTTCTCCTATATATCAATGCAATTAAAATGCTTTTAATATAGCTATATATAACTTTACAAACAATTATATTCTCATCCATTGCGTAATTTCAAAAAAACTAACAGAAAAACTGATTTGAGGTGTCACTCACTATATATTAATTGGTGCCTGTATATTATTTTTATACTTTAATCATTTGATGTTATTATTTTTTGATAACAAGAGTATTTTCATTCACTTTATAAGAATATCCTTCATTGAGAAAAATATGTGAATGCAACGCCCCGCTCGTAGCTCCATTGATCGTAACAGCGCATTGGGTCAAGGGGGCTTGTAGCTTAAGAAATCTACACCCCACCCAAATACAAGTTAAACTATTTGCTATACAGTTATTCACTATACTAAAATTTAATATTTTGAATATAAAAATCTATTGAACATTAATGGTAAATGTACTTGACGATCTTTTTTTTTTGTTTCATTCATGCACTATAATTTTATTACGTTTAACCATGCTGGGAAGCAAATGTTTGAAAATTAATATTTTCAAAATTGCGCAAATGCATTGTAGATCATTTTATGTAATAACTGTTAATACTAGTTCAATGTTAACAGAAATATAAGATTGTATTTTTATTAAGCAAAATAATTTATTCTATCAAAGGATACTAGTAATGATATTATTTTTTTTTTTCAACTTCACGCTGCATCCCGCATGTAGCGGGGTAGGCAGAAGGTACCAGAGAACCTAGTGCTAAGACACTCCATTCTCTTTCAACAATTAAGTTCCCCACTTTCCGCCGATTTGAGGCATTGCGTGTCGAGTGGCGGAACTCAACGCCGCGCTTTGCCTTGTAACCAAACCCAAGTAATGAATATTAATATATGGAATTAAATGTTATGATTCACAGCAGAACTGCCTTCTTCGGTGGTAGTTCCCTGTACATGTAGTGCCGATTATACTGACATGTTTTTGTTAATTGACGTATCAAAAGTGCTTGTAGTAGCATATTTAAAAATATTTGTATTTTAATGTAATTCATATTATGAGCATAAACATAAAATAGATATACAAATATCCTGTTTTAAGCAAGGAACATGAATGCAGCGCGTCGCACCGTTCCTTCATTGATCGCAACAGGTCACTAGGTCGAGGGGAGCTTTGTATAATATGATGTGTCCTAGTACTTGGAGCTAGTAACTAGCTATGTGCTTGTTATTGTCAAGAACATGAATCAGAAAATTACTTGTTATATTATTAAATTTAACTAGAAAATAACGCCTGTCGTGGCGCAGAGGCACAAGCAACTGTAAACGCGACAGGTTGTGGGTTCGATTCCCACTCCAGGAAATGTTAGTATTTTCATTTTCTGGGTTTGGTAACAAGGCAAAGCGCGGCGTTGAGTTCCGCCACTCAGCACGCAATGCCTCAATTCGGCGGAAAGTGAGGAACAGAATTGTTGTAAGAGAGCGGAGTGTCTTAACACTAGGTTCTCGGGTTCCCTCTGCCTACCCTGCTATATGCGGGATACAGCGTAAAGCGGATTCTAAGTGCCTGTAAAAAAAATAAGTGCATAAATATGAAAAAAATATTTCTTCCCTAGATCACGTTTCACTCCTTTTATGCTAATTACTCGGTTTGTATTAAAGTCTAAACTAATACCTTAGTCTTCATTTTAACATCGAATATACTTTACAATTCCACCTGCCATATACTCAAAGTCTAGAAATCTATCCGTAGATGAATCTAGCTGGCATAGTTCGAGTTGTGTATTTGGCAAAATAAAAAATCTGGTACCTCATTAATACATATCACGAACACATATAAAATTAAAATTGCAACACATACTTCCTAACATAATTTTACCCACATTTTTTAAAATGAATTGAAGCGAATGAAATACTACAAGTTATTATTTTATCAAAATTTATTACTTTTTGAATAATCTTTATAGGTGAAATCACACATACATACACTCTAATTATATATAGTAAAACTAAATTATTATTTCTAATAATTCTTTACCTCTAGTAATTTCTTAATCTTATTATGATTTCAATTTTTAACAAACGCAAATCTAAAAAAAAGAAAAGAGAACGTATATTTAACATTTAAAAAAAGATTAACGGTGAGTGTTCATAAATAATCTTGTCAGACCATTGTACGCGTACACTTTCGACCTATATCTATTAACGTCATATGCATACAAATTAGAAATGAAAATGAAAGAGTAATATATTCTGAGTAGTTGTTAGAACACGAAAGCATCAATCTTTCTTTAATCCACGTTTTATAAAGCAGCCGGTATGAACTCAGCAGTTTTCCGTCACCGCGCGAAGGTCGCTTTATTTTTGGACGTGACGTCAGGGCTTTCCATGCATTAGGCAACATATGAGTATGTAATGGGTCCACATTTTGAAAACAACAACTACAACAATTTGTTTGTAATTAATTTGTAGTAAGCGATTAATATTTGTGAGTCAAAGTTTGAAAAAAAACCATCTATATTTTTTGATGAAATAATTTAAGTATGTACTTTAACTAAGTACATCTTTGAAGAATTAAATAAAATATCATTTAATATAATTTGTATGAAATTATTATATCATGTCGTGTATTTTTTTAACTCCAAATATCGAAGCTTATAGAAAACAGCGAATCGAAACAATTGTAGCTCATTGATGATTCATTTGTACATGGGATTGCGCTATGGAGTGGAGTGCATAGGCAAAGGTAAACCTTGAAGAATTTTCTCACGATCGCCTACAAAGTAAACTTAAATATCTAAAGGAATTATCGAGGTTTGTTTCTAATCTTGTTGAGAAAGTTCCAGAAGTGTTTACATTGTCGGCACATGTGGCGTTATTAGAGCTCTAGTATGCTATTATTACGTATAAGAACTTCCCGTATCGTGTCCTAGTAATGTAACGATTAATGTATTCGCTAACAGCTCGCCCCGGCTCTGTCTGATCGAGCACATTAAACAAAATTAATCTTCCGCTCTTTCTAAATATATTGTTATGTTATAAACAATATGAGATCTCTCAGTGTAATTTCTTTATAATAAACATAAATTGTTTCATTCATAACTTTTAAGTCGACCTAGTCCATGAAATATGCTATTTGGATATCTGCCCACTGATATCACCTAAATTAGAATGGATAAATTTAGTCAAATTTACTTGAAAGTTTTTTTCAGTAAAATTATATATGAAATAAAATAAAAGAAATATATATGTACTTTGATATATAAATCACCAAACCAATAATATATATTAAAATTGAATACGATTTAACTTAATATCAACGAATAATCCCTGTAATGGCCCTTAAATTCTCCCCTCTATAGAGAAGGCCGACTAATATACCATAACTACGCGGCTATATGTGTAGCTATAAACATTGCAAATACAATATCTGTGTTAGGCAATAAGACAGCTCGCTCGTGTTGGTAACAAACGCACACAGCGGTGCCATGGCAGCGCACACAGCCGCAATGACCGGGTCAAATCCCATTCTCAGAGCTCCATTGATATTTCGCATCGCGGTTTCATTGATGAAACTACTTTACTGCAGCCTTGTGCTTCAAGCGATGACATGTAATTTACGAAACAGTCGAATAATTACATATCAATGAGTTTTTCTCAATGGTTTAGTTGTTTCGTTGAAAGTATATGAACTTTTTTTAGAAATTTGTTTATATTTATGTTATGAAAATCTATAGTATTGGTACGTGTATTATGGCAATAAAATTATCAAAATATACAACTAAAATAAATCTCTTAAAATAAAAATAGAGGAGTACTACCTGACGACATAAATATTATATTTAAATACCCTACGTTTTCTACCATGAAAAGTTTATTCTTTATTTAAATTTAGAAATATTCCAATTATTATAATAGTTTCCTATTTATAATTCACAAACAATGACATAGCTAATTGCTAAAGCGTTAGTGTGTTTCATGAACGGCACACGCCTTTATTGATGCGACACTCCCCTGTTGAATGACGTCAGTACCTCGAGGGGCTGTTGCATAGGGCGGTTCCCGGGTCGCTGGTTGACCCAGTTCCATACTTGCACAACCTGATCTATTTCCGGTGACGTCAGACCCCATTCAACCCCGGAAAGCTGAATCGATGCGCCAAAACTGGGTCGACCTGAATGGACCCCGTGTACATTCATCTGTTCTATTTTTAGATTTAAAATGAAATACATGTTATGTTTTATTTATGGAAACCAAAAATATATTGTTTCTAGAATATTTAATTTTTAATGAATACTTTACCTGAAATGTCATAGACAATGTTTTGGCTAATGGCCATTGTGATTGAATTTGATAATTTAGTAAGCACATTTCAGTTTAATTTTGTTTAAATTCCTCGGCTTAGAAGACGAGTTAAGCAATCATTTTAACGTCATCTGAAAAACTATTTATATAATGTAGGGTATTTTTAATTACTTTTGAATATTTAGTTTTTAAAGACTCTCCTTTGTTGCAGATATCACGCGCAAGTATCGATGCCTGCAAGGACTACTTCAGGGAAGACCTCATCAAAACAGATTGGCAACTAATGGTGGAATTGAAGAAACTCTTCCAGATCCTTTAATAGCCTCCTGAGGTCATCAATTATTCGTCTAGTGCGGCTAAACGATTCGTGTTCGACGTCTGTTACAACTTTACATGTGATTCTATATTTGCTTTTTTATAAAGCTCTCATCCTATAAGCAATTTCTGTGGTGCGAAGTTTTTTATTAAATTTCCCAGTCTATTCCATCTAATCTATCCGTTGTATTATAGAATCTCGTCGTCTAATTTAACACATGTTACCTATGTTGCTCTCCTATCTAGTGTTGCCAGGTATAATCAAGAGTTTATGAAAGATATTTCGAAATCTAACATTTCTAACACGAAAGCTTTAGTAAGCTCGTAGTCATTTTAATAGATCTAAGATTACAAAACAGTAATATCGTTTTAGTAGTCGATCTTTTACTTTTGAAATGATGTCGACGTTTGTTCTAAGTATTAAAGTTTGTACCGAAACTCCTGGCAATCCTAACTCGTAGTCACGTCCATTATTTTAAAATAATTAAATAGGCTATTTTTTATAATTTTCCTAAAGCGAAATAATTAACCATATACTCGCCAGTCAACATATGTACATAGTCCATTAGTAAATCTATTTATTGAGCGCGTTTCATTTTCAACCTTTTAGTATCTTTTATTGGTCTCGGGTGTGAGAAGCGATTTGCTTTATAAACAACATTTATCAATGTTCTATAGAGATTTATATAGAAGTATTCTTTGTAAATATATATGCGTATGAGTTATTATTTACTTTTGTATTTTTTGTAAATAGAGTGTGACAATACATTTTATCTTTACAACCTCAGGAGAGGCTGCAATATACGATCTCGAGCATGAAATTTTTCATAAAATGGATACTTATCTATAAAGTTAAAAATGGAATTTAAATGAAATTTTAAAAAGTGAACAGATTTGAGACGTGAAATTCAGCGTTGTATTTTCAAGTTTTTTTTTTTAATTTTTGGCACAAGAGACTAAGCGTCGGAGTCCATATTAAAGATACAGAAGGTTGTAATTTTTGTAGGTATTACCCCTTTTTGAAATGCTTGTATTATATAGATGGAATCGGACATATTCTTATATTGAAGAAATTTTAAATAAATTACTAAATACGTATAATTTGCATTTTATTTTATATACCTCCTCCTTACAGTTCCAAAAAAATGTAAACTGAATAAATTATATTTTAATTTAAATATTTGAGATTAAGAAATAAAATATTCCAGTTATGAATTTGGTCATAAAAATATCGGAGTTACGTTTGATATGCTATAAAACTGGATAAATATATTCAATACATGCTTTCAATAAACATTGCGATACTTTTACCGAAATATAAAGTATTTTTTGAAATAATAACGTCACAAATATTACCGCAAACATCCATCTTTACTAGACTTGAATGAGTTGATACGTTGATAGATAGATATTAATAGTCATTGGGATTTGCTTTATTTATAGAATAAATAGATGACCAATTTAAAGAAATAAAAATAAAAAATAAACAAAATAAATAATTTAAATAACAAAAACAATTTATAGATAAAAATTAATAATGCTTGCACTGAATGTAAAAGTATGGACTTTCAATTTTTTAACTAAGTCACGACTGGTAAGGACATATATAATATACTAAATACCTTATTAGGTAGCGTCGCTATAAAATCCTACATAATGAATCCAATGGAGTGCATCCGACTGGTTCTTATAATAAAGTATAAACCAAAAGGATATATATGGCTTCAGATTAGATTATTCGAAAATGTGGTGATTATATAATGATATAGATAAGTATGTTATAGAGCGGAAATATAAGGACAACGCTTAATTTATTAGATGATATTTCATTCATTGTAAGCACGCGAGGAATGTGCTCGGATACTACGCAGCACATACGGCTTACTTATAAATTTTATTAAAAAAATAGATACGATTTATGGCAGTAGAGTTATTATATTACATTAAAACATATACGAGTATAATTAATAATATTTGTCCAACCATACGAAATTTAAATATTAATTAATATTCATGACAAAATTAGCGAAATATATGGTTTATTGGTAATTACATATATATAATACTAATTTTATGCAAGCATTGATGTCGGTGCGGCGGCTTATTTGATTTTGCTATTAGTATTTTGTGTAGCTAAATGGAATTTTTGTCCAAACTAAGTTATATATTTACCAAATATATTCGTAATATTTTACATCAAAGCTTGTTTTTACCATACCTTACGATTTTTTTTAGCTTTAGTATGTTTTGCAATAGAATTAATTATAAATTAATTTATTATAAAAAAATATGAAGTATTTTTAATTTAAAGTTTTCATATGTTTTATTTATGTTTATCATTCGTACATTGTGTAAGTAAAACAGTGATGTGCGTAGTAGCTCTTATGTTACGTCGTAAAAATTGACTAGTTATAGTTCAGTTATCTTTTTCCTCTTGGCTACTCGTTATTACCTATTCTTTATTCAAATAGGCTATTACAAGCACTTTCGAAACGTCAATTAACAAAAAGATGTCAGTATTGTCAGCCCTACCAGAATCTACCACCGGCTCGGAAGGCAGTTCGGCTGACAAGAGCCGGGAAGAAACTCAAGAGTTGCTCGTTTCAAATAATATTTTACAATAAATGTACAACTATGATCGGCTTCCCAGATGAGCATCAACAGACATTCTCAGTTTCAAGCGTGAAAAACGACAGAATATTTTTTAATCCCATGACTATAGGAGTAGAAGGACAACGACAGATATACCATGGATATATGACCTTACTTGCCACAGTTATTAACAGACTCACGACTAGGTACGAGTAGGTACATATATAGTACCACACCTAAAAATATTATTTTTTGAGTAACTTATAAACGGCTCATCTAAATCAACATCAAGGAAACTGGCTGTACCGAAAGCACTAAGACATTAGCAATATTGATATAGGACATTTAAGACAAATGATTAACTACTTTACTGAAGTATTATCGGAAATAACAATTATGTCATTATTTTTTTCTTATTGTCGGATGTAATATTAATTTATTTATACTGAATATAGATAGAACTAAAATTAAATTAAACTGACCCATTTAGTTAGTGGACTCATCGGTCGACAGTTGATTAAAAATCGATCACTGCACCGGTTACAGCTCGCCCGGGCAGGTGACCCTTCATATTACAGCAAATTGCAATGTTGTTTATCACGATATAATGAAACACCTGTACATGACTTTGTATAATTAGAATCATGTATCATTTTGTCATAAGCTTTGTTTATTTTTCCTATTATAAACATGAATTTAAGAGGCCATAATACAAGTAGAAAATTAAGTTATATTCTATTGACTGTCGTAATGTACCGTAGTCAAATTTTATATGTGTGTATTTAATTATTGTAGTTTATTTATTATTGAGTGTTAAAAATGATTATCTATGAAAAAATAGTTTAGGGCGTTAATAAAACATAATAGAATATAAATCTATATTTATATTTTTTTTATCACTCTGCTCGTCTCTATGTCTGTTGGCATGTTTGTCTATTTTTCCGCGAACATCTTTAGAACTATTGAATGGAGTTGAATGAAACTTTTTTTGTTATATAGCTATTAAATCAGGACTTAGGGTATAATTAATTTGAAAAGTGGGAAACCTGTTGTAAAGCCATAATAGACCAGGTCATCTATAGGAGATTTGCAAAAGCCACTTCAATTAAGGTTGTTGACCGTGTGCATTTTCAGTTGAAATATGAAAATTAAAGACCTGGAATAACTGAATCGGGGAGTTCAGAAACAACGTAAGTCCAGATTTTCAAATTTTGGGAAGGTGAAAAAGCTAATAATTTGTCTTTCTAAACTAGTTTAAATCGATTACAATTTTTTGCATTTTTTGTGACTTACGTTATTTCTGCACTCACCGATTCAACTAAGGAAGAATTATTAAAAGTATGACAAATGAGGAAATGTCGACTAAAAAATATTTAACACGAAAAGCAATTTTCATAAACATATAATAATTAAAGATCTAAAATAGTGTAATGGCCGAAGCTTCGGTCCTACTCGGGCGATGATTATTTTTAAATTGTTTTAATTTTTTCACTCCCGTAAGACAAAGTACGGCGTTATGTTCCGCCAATTAATTCAGAATTCAGATGAAAAGCTCAAAGGAACAGGAAAAATCCAATGTCATCGATTCGTAAAAAGTATTTGTACCGCATGGGTCATAAATTTGACGCAAATGAAATTGCGGGCTGCTAGTAGTCAATATATTTATTCACGTATTTACCATGATAATTTTTACTTGCTCATTCAGTTCTTTCGTATATAATGATTATTAATTTTTACACACTAGTTTTCGGACTTCAAGTGTCGTAGTATATAGGTACATGTCAGTAAGTATCTGTTGTGGTTTCACATGCCACCCGGTAATAACGTATTATAGGTTTCCTTAGCTCATTAAGTCTGTCGCTAAAAGTACGAAGTTAGGTTTTGCTAGCGCATCAGTGTTAATGATGTCTTTAGATTAGCAGAAAGTGGAAAGCGGAGTGAGTTATCATTAGGCTCTTTCAGTTTATTCCGCAAAAAAACTTTTATATTCAAACGACATGTCCTAATATAAAAGTCATTAGATATATATATATCCATTTCCAAAACGTCGGCTACATCGGAATAAAAGTTTTAAAGCAAACAAATATTATAAATATATAAATAACTATATATGTATCTTAAAACAGATTTATTAAAGTTCAGGAGGACAGAGTGTCGTAATACTAAATTCTCTCTGCCTACTATATACGGAAGCTAGCTATATTAGTGAAGCTATAAATTGTTATTATGATTTTATGTTAGAACTCTATAACCGTGTTTGAGACCGTAATAATAGATGAGCTAGGTTACCTGAGTGGATCTTATTTTTCATCTGCAATGGCCCCGGAAGGCCAGTACATTTACCAATAGGAAGAACCAATGCAAACTAAGCTTGCTCGTTTATAGGGAGGAGCAAAAGTGTGCGTAGGTAGACCGTTATTTTCTCATTTCTTTGGAAGAAGGTTTGATAATGTTTTTGATCACTTAGAGAATTAATAATATACAAAATAATACTTATTTTCATTCATTTATAATATAGGAGTGTTTGTTCCATAGGTTAATGGTGTTTCATGATGGTTTTTGGTTGCAATTTCGGATGCATTTCATCAAGTAACTATGGTAACTCGGTGAGTGTGGGCGGGGAGGTGGTATTTTCAGGGTCTAGGTCACGCCCCGGTGCTGTGCGCGCAGGCGCGGGCCGCTGCCGGGAAGAAGCTTCAAAGCTCGTCAAAGCTTGCTGGTGGAAAGCCAGATCGGTCTCCGTCGGTTACCATACCATATACCTAAGTTATAATAAGTGTTTTTTTTTATTGGGTTCAGTGAGTGATAATTGGCAAAGTTCTGTGATCTGTGATTTTGCTGTGTATTTGCTCCCCACACAAGGTATTATTTTTCAGTATGTTTATTAGTATATAATAACTGATTATAAAATAAATATATTAATAAAAGTTTAAGATACTTTAACAATATCATACGTATAAAATAAAATGTACCTATGTAGATATAATTATATTATATCAAAATGAATAAAAAGTTATTATATTTACAGACAGAATTTAAACCCATATAAAACAATGGAAACCACATATTGTTCTGTATACCCATATTATTTTACACTATCTCTCATTCTTTAATATAAAAGTTTACTATTTTTTTTACATTAGGCCTAATAACTACTATTCGAATTCCAGAGCCAAAATATAAATGTATGTAATATTTTTTAATATTGATGTTTTATTCAATATAGAACCAAGAAATGTCTAATAATTAACAATCAAATGCAATACAGGTAAAAAAAAAAAAGAAGATTAATATGGTTAATATATTTAAAATAAAACAATTTTATGAAAACTGCGAATACTCTAATTTGCTTTATTATATCGGTCAACATCTCTTTTACTTTAGCAGTTTTTATAAATTTTGACATCTGTATACATACTCTTGACATTCTGATTCCAGCTTCCAGCAGGAACTTTACTTATAAGACTAAGAATACCTCCATATGTTTCTATTACATTCAAATAACAAAATATTCATCAATGTACTCAAATGTGGGAACAGTCCACAAATTTGGGCCTATATGCTAATATAGTTAACACTTGTGTATATAAAAGATCTATTTTATAAGTTTCTATTATCAACAGTTAGAGATTATCAAGAGAAGATATCATCATATATCTTATTGTAATGATTACGATCCAATTAAAAGTGCAATAATGTTTCGTTCAATAGAATTCCATTAAATCGATATATTTGATATTAAAATTTATAAAAAAAATGGGAAATAAATTGGGAAAGTAATGAAAAAGCTTTATTTACCACAAATTTATAATATTGAATTTTGAAATGTCGCATATAACCATATATATAAGCATAAAGGCATACGTGACGCATGTGGGTATAGCGTAATAAACCCACATATTTTTTATATGTTAAATTATTGTTCCATGATATTTGTCATTCAAATCGCAATGCAAAATTATAAATATACTGCAGCATTTATTTATTTCAATTATAATATGAGCTTATTAAAAAATGTTATAATAGGTATGTTTAATAATGTTGATATTTACTACTGCTGGTATTTGACACAATTTTAAAACGTGAAATGGTAACGCATCAAATGGTAAAAGCTGTGATGAATAAAATCCCCAAGAATTTTTTTAAACGACGGGCAACGCATCGGCTAACCTTAAAAAATTGCCCTTTTCAAAATCACGTGGGAACTCCAAAAAAAATTGTAAAATTTTCAAAAAAAAGGAAAGTGGACCTGAATCTATCTTCTTTAAAATGGTGCCTTTGAAATTCCGTTACGACTATTTTTCCCTGAGATATAGAACTTATATCGAAGCGGAAAATTGAGATGAGTGAACCCATACTTTTGAGCGGGGGTGTATATAAGCACAATATGTATACAATTATATTTTGTTTCTTACTCCAGGTATAAAATATAATGAGGAAGTAAGAAGGCGACTAGGAGAACCTGAGAGAAATAAAAAAAACTAATTTGGTGCATTATACTCTAAAATTAAATGATAACTGATGATATGGACACTAAATCTTACTTTAATTTTAAGAAGTTAACATCGAAAAATTCTATATATTCTTTTTACTTCTGTACAAATTTAAAATTATTATATTCCTCATTATAACGGTTACGTATTCTTAAACAGGTTTGTCATATATTTATATAAATATACTTAATTATAATTACTGGCGGAATTACTCAGTCAGCAGCCACATTAAAATTAAACTAGTGGCCTCGTTAACGCGTAAAATACGCATTGCCTTAGCAATGTGTTTGTCACTTTGTACAAGTAGGTATGTCGAACACGTGGTAGTGTACACAATATTTATTTTGTTATTTTAACATATTTCTCATGATTATATAATAGTGATTATGATAAATATTGATGTTCCACATTTTTTCTCCTTATAGAGTAACAAAACTATTATGGTAGAAAGCAATCCAACAAACATTTGAACTATGAAATATTTGAATTTGAATATTCAGAAATTTGAAACACTACAAATATCGTCTAGCAATATCATATTAGAAATATGTTACGAGCATAATTACGTTGTGCTCTATATTTACACTGTAAGTACATGTACGCTGTAATCTACGACACACATCGCTCGACATCAACTAATAGGTCTCATCCAACAAGGTCAATTCAGTGGTTTCCTGGCAGAAGAATTTCAGTTTTTCGGCCACGTGCCATTCATTCATGCGTACGAGTGAATGGGGGCCGGGCAGATAGTCGGCCGGCGATGAGGCGCGCGCACGCCGCGCTGCCAGCGCACCGCGAGTGAACCCGCAATACCATCGACACAAGATTCTAACAGCAACACTAAATATTGGTGCGTCTATTTATATTTCATTCCTCAGCCTTGAATTCGTCTCATTCATTGTCGACTTATCGAACATTCCACTAATTGGCCACAGTATGCAAAGACACTGGCTACTAATGCACTAATCGACTTGATTCTACCTTTAAGGTTATTTCTATTTTGTACTAAGCGTGAAATTTAAACGTGAAGTTTAGAAATATTTTCATCATGACACATTTTTATTACATGTTGCAAACAAATGACAAAAAGTAATAACACGCAATAGATCCTTTTTATATTTACAGTTATTTACGAAGAAAGACTATTGACAGGAAGTTAAAGTAGTCAGTAGGGCCGTCGCGGGTGCAGGCTAACAGTGCAGTAGTCGGGTCCCGTTGTTTTGTGTCCCGCCGTAGACACCGACACCGTTCGACACATCGATACACTGCTTATAGGAAGTACTCGGTGAATAGTTATCGATATCAGAACAAGCCTTCTCTGTACCAGCTTGAACAAAGCGCGTGCCAAATGCCATAAACAAAAAACCACTCCGGAATACTCTTTCGTTGATAAGATAAGCTCCACAAAGGGCTACCAGAAACTCATCCGTGTTTTGTAAGAATTATGACCATTATTTCGTTTAAAAGCCAATATGACAGTGCTTTTAGAATATTAAGACTGTTATCCATGTGGCGCCAGACGGTTTTTTCGATATGTTTAAACGTTAAAAGGTTAGGATTAAAATATTTGTTTTCAATATAGATATACCTAACAAGCTGGAAGACATTGTCATTTTGGTAATATAAACTTTGTTGTATAGTACGCAATGCTGTTAATAGTTTTGTCAAGCAAAGCGAAAAGATTCGCGGAATTTAAAATTCGTCGAATATCAAAAATGTATATATGTACATATGGATACAGCATGTAGTTCGCGGGAGTAGCTACAAACATTTTATTATAAGATATTATTTTTTTTAAGTAACTTAAAGTAAAGGTAGCAACATATAGTGATAAACTATATAAAAATTAATAATTCCTTCACTGGTAGTTATAGTATATAGTAATATGTTTTTTTATAAAAATGTGTTATTTGATTGCTGATTGTAAGGGAATAGAATATATACTGTACGAACTATAAAGCAATGAATGAATTCAGCAAGTTCCTTGGTGAGGTGACCGTTGCATGATAGCGGGTCGGCGAGGGCGTCGCGCGGGCGTCCGGCGGGAACGCGACCTCGCGAGATAAATCTATCAATGAAGCTGATAAGGGGACCGCGTGTCATACCGCAGGAAGTGCCCTGACTCCGCTCGCACACTCCGGCCACTTTGATCTCGGTACTGAAATTATAAAAAAAATAGCTGCACCCTTTTTACCGCCTAGCACAGTAATCCGAAGAAACCTAGTTGGAAATATAACTTTTCCACATAACTTTCCAGTAATGTAGGGAATGAAATTTTTGCATATTTTAATTAATATAAAATTATTAATGTGAATATTAAATAACACACATAATTATAAAGAACAAAAACCCTGATTGAATCAATTCTTTAAATTTAGGAAGCAAATATAAATAAAGTAAGCTATAAGAGCTAGTTATGTGTTATATATTTTTAATGTCCTAGTTAAGTCCTTTCATTTGACACCCCTTACGGTATCCATCAACGATTTTTTTGTATTTATTCATGACGTAATTGCCTCTAGAGGGCATTTTGAATTAAAAGTGACGTCACATAAGAACACTTAGAGTATCAATACCTATCTAACGTCACCTTAATTATATAATTCGGTGCAGGGGTTTGGAAGATATGAGGTAATAAAGAATTTTACAAACATACATGATACGCGCGAAACCCTCCTCTGACAGTCGGGTAAAAATCTCACCGTAACAACAGAAATTAACTGTCTAGGCATTTCTTTTTTTGTAATATTTTTTTTTTATAATGTTATATTATGATAATATGAACCTTTTAGAGAACGTATGATTTTTTCTAAATACTGAAAATATCAAGTAGGTATACTGTATCTAATTTTAGTAACGAAATAAAAAATATGTAGGTAGATCTTTAGTATAAAAAAACTATAAATATTGTAAGTATATTATATAAAAAAAGAATATTATATATTTACCAGAATGAATTGGGAACTTTACATGATATAGTTGTAGGACTTGTACATAAATCGCAGTCTCTTTATTTCGAGGAAAATGGGAGAAGTGTTTTACTGGGTTCTTTTTGCTTATAGATGGCGGACTCTGATTTCTCACTTTGCCTGTCCAAATTCTCGGTGGGTTTCAAAACCTCTGTATTTAACTAAAAGTACTAATATTTAAACGAAGATAGAATAATCTTTACTTATAACTTTTGCTATTTACGTAGTTAAAATCATATAGATATCGTACATAGTGGCCAGAATAGAACATCCTATGATACACTGTATTTCTTGGGAACAGGCTTGACGCATTAAAATAGAATATAAACGTATATTAATTGTACTATATATTGTCATATTAAACACAAATTTTATAGGCCATACTAAAACAATCAAAATGCTATTTCTTGCGTATGTAATGCCACTTAAACGAAAGATAAGTTCAAATTAACAGACAAGTAGATCGATATGTCGACACTATTTGCATTTTGTTAACGCTTACTAACTAGAAATATTATACTTAGTTAAATATGAAAGTTTTTATTTTTAATATATTTGATAACTCACAATGAAAATATGTACGAAATTATAGAACATTGTTTTTTATGTCTAAATTAAAATTATTTAATATTTTATAATATTTTTTATGCATATATCGTTATCACATATGAATATCTCGAAGGTGACTATTTTTATTTTCGCTACATGCAGCAAAAACTATCCTATAATAAGACTTCCGATTAATATGCAATCCTAAATATATTAACTTTTGGTCCCTGTAATGCGACTTTCAAACAGATCCACATATTGTAGATACTTTATTTGTGTTTGATTGTTAATAATTCAAATTTGAAGAAAAAAAGAAAACCGACAGCAAATAAAATGCGCTAAAAAGTAAAATTATTACGAATAGCTTAAAAACCAATGTCTCAATTCGGTGGAAAATGGGGAACGGAAATGTTAAAAGAGAACAAAGTGTCTTAACACTAGGTTCTCTAGTTTCTTCTGCCTAGCCTGCTATGTTTTTGATACAGCGTTAAAGTAAAAAAAAAAAACAAAAAATTCTTGTCAGATCTTAACTAAATTTAAATTACCACATCGAAATGCATTAGCTGTCATATAAAAAAGAATCATTAAAATTGTTTTACCTAGTAAAAAGTTATACAGTAAGACACATAAAGAATACAGTTGAATTGAGAGCCTTTTTTTGAAGTCGGTTAAAAATAATAAATCTTTTATATCTTTGGCAACCCAATATCCAAACTTAAAATAGATATTCAATAGTTTTAACGTACTTAAATAGAAAATAATAAATAATGTACGTCTGTACAGGTATGTATGTTCGTACGTAGCTTGAATAAAGGATTCATATTGCGTTGTCTTTATACTTACCTAACTAATTATTTATTTGTGCTCGTTATTTCTAGTTATCAGAGCCGGAAACCCTAGTTTGGCATCAGACCAATGTGTTTGCGAGGCGCATAAATGTTTATGTTATTATATGCAAATAAGGATGTACCGCATTGTGTTCGGACTTTAGAATTGTGGCATCTTATACTTTTGCTCTTAAAGCACTGTACTCTTAAGTATTTTAAAAATCTTTTTCCCCTTTGTGTATTTAGCATTTCACGGCGAAAGAGAAGTGACGTGATGTCAGTGATTCATTCTCAACATTTTCCTAATTTTATTTTACCAAGTATTGTGTGACTATATGAACCCTTGCTTCAATACCACGCAAACAACTGTAAATAATAAAATAAACATACCCTAAGTGTAATCGCAACTCACAAGTTTGATAAATGACAGTCATATGTTTCTTATTGAGTAAAAAGTTCATTAAAATATTTATAATATTCGTAACATCACTCGTTGCTGCTGCATTACCCTAAAAATATAAGATAATCGATTTTTTTCGACAATATTTTAGGCACAGCACACACGCACGCAATGCCTCAATTCGGCGGAAAGTGGGAAACGGATTTGTTGAAAGAGAATGGAGTGTCTTAATACTAGGTTCTCTGATTCCCTCTGTTTACCCTGCTATATGCGGGATACAGCGTGAAGGCAAAAAATATATATATTTTAGGCGACATTTTATTTATTGAATTTATTATATATTTTCGTATTTTTAATATATATTCATACTTATTTCAAATGCATTATCTCATCCTTATTGTACTAATTACAGAATGTTTGCACACACTTGCCAAAAGTAGCCAATTTACATTAAACCTTGCTTAGACTATTATGTACACGTTTGGTAACAGGTAAATTGTGTTTTTCGTGACATTCATGTTAACACCAAAATTAAAATGCAGCGTAGGTTGCATAACCTACTTATGGCGACTGACGAGGCGACAGAAATACCTAAACAAATCGTTATATTCAATTCAAAAATCCTCGACCATTAATTGACCAGTAGGCGGTACGCGGACAACCGAAGGACGCAATGCCTTTTATCGAAAACGACACCAATTAACATAATAAGGAGTAATATTTTATTGATATATGCCTTTTCTGTACCGAGTTTGGTCTTATTATATATCTACAATGATTAATGCTAATAAGTCCATAATCTCTAAATAAACTTGAGATTAAGCTTCCCATTATTGAGTGTTACTTTAAAGTAAAATTAATATTGAAACTTATTAGAGATACTTATACATACATAATTTAAATAATGATGTCGAATAAAAGCCTTTACGGGCATATTCGTTTTCGATTTATTGAGGTCATACATACGAATACGTTAATCTATATTAAAAAATGTATTTGTAAATGAAATTAAGTATAATATAAAAAGAGCTTTTGTAGAAGACTTATTATTTAAATCAATTTTGCTTTTTTCTGTTTTTTTCCTATTTCTCGTAGCAGCGTAGTCAGAGGGAACCTAGTGTCACTCTGTTCTTCACTTTCGCGCGAAATCAAAGCATTGCTTGTTGAATAGCGAAATACAACGTACCACCACGCGTCTAAAGTCAGAAGTTGTCCCATTGCATCGTAATGGTTCTGCCATTGTATTTAAAAATACTTTAAGCGACGTTATGACAATATAATCTTAAACAATTGGAATCTACATTTATTTTTTTTTATTTTTTTTTTAACTTCACGCTGTATCCCGCATGTAGCGGGGTAAGCAGAGGGATCCAGAGAACCTAGTGTTAAGACACTGCATTCTCTTTCAACAATTCCGTTGCCCACTTTCCGCCGAATTGAGGCATTGCGTGTTGAGTGGAGGAACTCAACGCCGCGCTTTGCCTTGTTACCAAACCCAAGAAATGAAAATACTAAATTCGTCGTAATGGTTCTGCCATTGTATTTAAAAATACATTAAGCGACGTTATGACAATATAATATTAAACCATTGGAATCTACATTTTATAGTAACAATAAACCACAGAATTACAAATACGTTATTTATTTAATTTGTTTTATTTTACACCTGGACTGGTGAAAAAATATAGCCACACTATATGTTGTTGATTCCAGGAATTCAAAGCTCTCTGAAAGTTCTGTGAAAGCGCTCCAATTATGCAATATCGTTGAAGCGTAATCTGATGTTATTGAAATATCCAAATTAATAAAGGTTTAACACGAATTTCATAATAATTTCAGGTAAACGAAATATCAATTGAAGTAACTTTATTTAATTAATGTTTTATAGTGCACTTGTCATATAATTATTTAAAAAAAATGAAGTTTCATAAGTTTGTTTTTTTATTACAGCTTAGTATCATCGGGGTCTTCACTCTCCTCCCTTTTGGGGGAGGAGGGGTGATGGCTTCAGACCAGCTTAGTATACATAGCGTCACGCTGTATCCCGCATATGGCAGGGTAGGCAGAGGGAACCTAGTGTTAAGACACTTCGTTCCCCACTTTCCGTCGAATTGAAGTATCGCGTGCTGAGTGGCATAACTCAACGCCACGCTTTGCCTTGTTACCAAACCCAAAAAATGAAAAAAAACCTTTCCTGGAGTGGGAATCGAACCCACCACCAAGCTTAATTAAGCTTAGTATTACTTAATAAACCTTTTTGATGAGGTTCTTAAAGGTTATTGCGCTTGCTTACTTTTAGTAGTTTGGTTTCACTTCAAATAAGGTGCACGCCATAACTAAAGCTTGCATAATACGTTCCGCTTTCCACCTGCCCACGTGTGATGGTGGGCTAAGAATTTGGTACAGCCTGAGCTTTGCGAAACTGATGCGTAGGCGACATTGCCTTTGATTTTATTGTACTACTATCACATGTATTTCTAATTAATAATTATGCAAATCTTTTGTTGGTGTAATAATATACTTAAAGGTTAAATATGTGAGTATTTGTTATTAATTAATGTTAAACTATTTCAGCAGATAACTTTTTAAAGTACTTTATGGTTACGTTACGGTTTCAAATGTTGATATATTTTGGATCACTTTCTATCTGAATAGTATATAGAACTTTATTCAGAGAGCGAGCTATGAAACATAAAACAAAAATATAGAAAATAAACTCTACTGAAATGCTTTTGCAAGTTAAGGCTTATTTTAGTTATTTACTGAAAAAAGAACGAATATACGAGCTTATCTTATTTACGAAATCTTAATGCCACATCGTCAGATTAATTTTAATGCATTTATTATTGGTTAACTACGTTTAGTATACGAAGTTATAAATTCAAATTTAACATCTAAGGCGACAGAATTAACGACAAGAATATGATCAGTGATCGTCGAGCTTGTGCAAGCTGTCAGGTGGGTGGTAAAGCTGTATTGGAACCATTTAGTGCGAGGTGTGGGACCGGCGCAGCCCGCCGTGGGAGCGCCCCCGCTATATAAAATTATACCGCCTATTATTTTAGTATTGCCTACAAATTATCGTACTTACTGAATAATGATTTATATATCTAAATGTAATATTCATTACTAATCGAATTTTAGTTATTAGTGCTGATTAGAATATACGAGTATACTGTACTTTTAGAATTATAGGGATCTAATCAAAAATTCATGATTTTGATTTTTTACCACGAAACGATTTAAGACAACGGTCTTTATAGATCTTGATTAAAACAAGAATATAAATTAAAATATAATTTAGAAAAATAATTTCTTTTCAAAAAGACTTTAACGCCTGTCGTGGCGCAGAGGCACAAACGTGCGACTGTAAACGCGACAGGTTGTGGGTTCAATTCCCACTCCAGGAAATGTAAAATTTAGTATTTTCATTTCTTGGGTTTGGCAACAAGGCAAAGCGCGGCGTTGAGTTCCGCCACTCAACACCCAAAGCCTCAATTCGGCGGAAAGTGGGGAACGGAATTGTTGAAAGAGAATGGAGTGCCTTAGCACTAGATTCTCTGGTTCCCTCTGCCTACCCTGCTATATACGGGATACGGCGTGAAATTTAAAAAAAAAGATCTTTAGTGGTGTGTGCTTTAGAGCTTATATAATCTGTACTTATACTATTTACTGAAATGTACATAAAATTTAGGCTTAATTTTATACTAATAATTAGTCCTGTCAATGGAGTTAATATGATAGTAGAATAAAGTAGATTGCTATGCATTTTTAATTGGTTTACGCCTCTGCCTAATATCGACTTCCAAGATATGTAACATATTCTGAAAATATATCGTATTATATCGTTTTTATTAAACTGTCCATTAGTATTGTCACACTTATAAATTTGTGCAATCTCATTAAAATATGGCTTCTAATTATAGAAGAAGAATACGAAAGAATTATCTTTCGTCACCTTAGAAAGTCTTGGCATATTCAAGCCATCGTAATTTTCAAAATTAATTTAAGTAAAACTGTATTACATTTTTAAATACTAATTTGAAGTATTATATTTTAGCAAAGCCGACATTAACTTATTATAATAGTTTAGCTGGTCAAATATACTTTAGATGTCCAGTCCATCAGTCTTCAATTTCAAATATTCCCCATGTCACGTCCAGACCTATAACTATACCAAAAAAAAACACAAACCTATCTAGTAGGCTCATAAATTAGCTCATACAAACCCACTGACACAAAAATTAATTAAAAAATATTTTCATAACTATATTCTATGTAGAGATTTCTTTTTATTAAATGTAATTTAAATTTATTAACTTTACTACTATTATAGAAAAAATAAAGCAATTTAATAATTATTTAGTAGGTATACAAGTTACGTATGTAACGGAATAACACGAAATGGCTATTAAGATCACTTCATCTTATAATTTGATTTGCGATAATGATTTCCTTCCTGATAATGGATAGAATGACATCATTCGGAGTCTGTTTTCTGGTTGAGGTTGAACAAATTGTAAGAAATTACCTTAAAAGTAATGAAAATAATTTTATATTTTACTGATTACATATAACATATCTTATAAATAATATATAAGTACAATGATTTACGAACACAAGTAACACTTGACACCTTAATATAACATAAAGTGAATAAGATAAATATTTAGTATAGGTGCATTCACTAAAATCAATTGCAGCAAATAATATACACCCTCATATCAAATTAATCAAGTTTACCCAACGTAATGACACCCCCGTATCGTAATCGAAAGGATTGTACCAATATTTCGGTGTGTCAGGCCGCGGGGTCGTCGACCGCTTACTCGCAGTGCGTGCTATTTCCAGCGCGAGCGCACCCGACCGCTTGCGAGCTCACACGAACGTTGTAAACAAACATGGCGGAACTGTCATTCACTAATTCATTCATCCACGATCATTGTTTGACAAATTGACACTAACTCATTATCTTCCAGAATACAATGTTGCCTTGGTTTGGTTTTTGTAATTAATAATCAGTAGTAAGTATTTACTTATCTTCTAATCGTTTAACTTATGAGCTATATTTTTTGCCGCAAAACAAATTAAAATCCAATTATTTTTAGGTGTCTTTCAGTATTTTTTGTTCGGCACTAAAACACAAAAAATATATAGTTAACACTTTACGCTTTACACCCAGGCGTATTAAATTCATGTTAATTATGAACACTTTATAAAACTTAAATATTGACTAGATATCTAAATTTAGAAATTAACTAACTTTGCATTGAGAATAAAGTCACGGGCAAAGTCTATATTTAGAAAGCTCATGTATTATGACTTCCTTTCTTCTAAAGCTTGGTATACACTTCGAAATGTGCATCCTGGGTACAAACATGCCTGTATATAAAAATATAAGTATAATATTTAGGCTTAAATACAAGTAATTCGTGCATTGGAGTTATATTAGACAATTATATATAAGAGTAATATATATAATTTATTAATAATAAAATAATTACTTTCTGAAAATCTTAAAACACAAATATATACTACTACAATGAACGCAAATAAAAACCATTACAATATATACCATATTATACATTTAACATCAAATCAACTCGCTATATATGAAGTTTCAAGTATATCGTAAACATTAAATTAATAGGTAAATAGTTGAAATTGTCTTTATTAAGACATCAATTATAAACAGAGAATTGTTTAAAAAGATAAGTCTCATTTAAATTTTATTAACTTAGCTAACGTTACCGTAAATCTGTTTTTATAGTATACGTTACAAAAAATGATAACATTATTTTGATACCATTTTATCGAAAACTTATTTTTTTGTCGTCTGCGATAAGGATTTATATATTATATTATAAAAAGTTTTGGTTGTAACACAAATGGATTCTTCATTCGCGCCAAATCTAGTCGACTGATATTGGCGTATGAAGGTGCGCATTGTTTCTTCTGCGACGATGAATAGGGTTGCTTTACATTGTACTTATGACTTTTACTATAATATAATACTTTAATAAACACATATAACTGAAAACTATATGATTATTTATGATTATTATTATTGATATTTGATCCAACCCAAATTTTTACATTCACCTTGTGTTTTTTCCTCATTTATAGTCCAATTATATCATGACAAACTGTAATGAGTTTGTATAGTTAGTTATAGAAGGTACTGTACTACTCTTTAAGCATTTTAAGCATTGTGATAGGATTCCATTTCTTGGAATAAAAATAAATAAGTTATAAGTAAAAAAATAATGTAGCACGTCGTAATATTTTTATTAAAATTATTACGATTTTTTTTTCTCAGTAATATAAAAACTAGTTGAATCATAGTAGCGCAAAACACTAAGTCACAGATTATATACCTACCTATATATCATTTTTAAAAACAAAGTTTTTGCAAAGAGTTCATAGTTTTCTTATAATATTATAAGTTTTGTCTCTGCAACCACACCCCTGCTCGTGTAGCATAATATAGCACATCTGTAGAACATATTCAAGCGTGCCTTTTGTTCCTACCCTGACCATGTGGCCCGCGGCGCGTTTAGTCGTCGCTTTTTCTAACAGTTTTTTTCGTTGGACAAAATTTAAAAACCATTCATGTGTCTATTCGAGTATCCGGTCAATAAAATAAAGGCTTATTTTACATAGCATGGAGCGGATATTGTGTCGTTGGTTAGTTAGTTACACTAAAAGAAAATTTGAATTGTATGACAGCAGTACAAGAGTATTAGTTAAGTTACAGTCCAATTTATTTTTTAATGTCAAGTTAATATTATAATTGATTATCTCAGTATTACAACTTGCTTTTATTTGAATAGATATATGATAAAAATTCTTTTTCTACTTTTCTGTATAGAAAAATAAACATAATAAATGTTGATTAAGTATTTCGGGCACAATTATAAAATAGTACGAAAGTTATATAATAATTATCCTTTTTTTTATCTTGTACTTAGTAATAAACAATTCAAAGTGTCTGGTAGAAGAATGCCACATATGTAGGCACGCTGGTGATCGCGACGCTGCACTGCAGAGTGCAGTGACGGCGATGTCAAGCACGTGTCGCTGAAGAGCTGCCAACTCGCTACGACATTTCCTGTTTACCAAGTTGTGTCCGCGCTGTCTCACAGTACTAGGCCACATGACACTATACACTCGAAAAATTCCATATTTTAAATCATTATTTATCATAGCATTTACTAAATTCGATTCGATAACGATAGAAAATATCTTGTAATTATGTGCTTTTTTCAATTTTGACTAAAAAATGTATTTATCATTTCAATTTATAGTTGTCTTAATCGCATTAATTTAGGACGAAAGTTACCGAGACATAAGATGTAGTCATATAATTATTGAAAGTAAAATCTTTTATATGTCTGAAAGCGAAAGCCAGTTACTATGATAATCATTTATTACATAAAATATTATCACAGTCAAAATATGAAAGTTATTTTAACATAAGGTAGGTAAATACATAAGTATGTTATCAGATCGTAAAAATCCAAGGTAGCGTACGTCCTCAAAACGTCCCCAGTAACTTATTTGACTTTGCCCAACTCTCGTGGATTACATCGACACTTAAAAATCTATTTTTTCTTATAAACCGTTTGTTGAGTCGAGAGTTCCGCGTAAGGCATGGCCTTGGAGAGTGTTGACCAAGAGCGGGCACAGTCTTATTTGTTCTATCATATACAACCACTAAACGTATGAACCATTGCAACATTATTTCATTTTATTTTTGTGTAATTTGCATCAAATTAAATTTATGATGAGATAAATAATATAGGTATAAAATATAGTGTCTAAACAATTTTATATTTTAATACATAAATAAGGTGATATGATGAATTCGCAAATTTAATTTATCAACTCATAAAGAATATACTACATAAATCAGTTTAAATAGTTTTTATTTTGTTGACTTTTGTTTTATCACCAATGAGAACACGAGTCCATAGCTCATTTTGAAAATTATATTCGACTTATTTCAAATATATATACTATAAAATAGAGCTAAACAGACAGCTACTGTGGAATCAAGCCTGACCAAATATTTTTTACTTGGGTCGCTTATACACAGTCAACACGTTGTATCGCCTTATCTTACCAACGGGCGATGGTTACTTTAACTATGTATGGATTTGCAAAATCCTTTTAAAATAGTTTTAAATAATATGCTGTAAGTAGTAAAAAATGTTGGCAAGTTAAATAATTGTATAATACAGGAAATATTTACTATCAAAATTAACATATATTTTTACCTTCACATTTCTACACATTTTGTGAGAAAGGTAGAGAGAATTTAATGACAAAATGTAATTAGTACACTAACGTTAAGTTTATCCCTTTATAAATAGTATATAGTTGTTTTTTTAATTTGAAGATCTCCTTAAAATACGACTAGTTTTAGTTACTGTGACGGATGTTACTAATCGGAATTAGTTACTTAATTTCGGTTGGCAATAAACCAGGTGTGCATTTGGTAATGATTGTGAGGTTTAAATAAATTATGCTTATGCACATATTTTATTTAATCGGATCGAAGTTCGTATTTGCTTACATGTTGATTGACCAAACTGCAATAAAGTTTTACCACTTAATAGGTTAATGGTAAACGCTTATAGTATTATTATATATAAGTGTATTTTTATATCGTATTTAGAATATCAGCTTACAACTAATAAAGTAATTTATTCAGATTTTTTGAGCGTGTTTCGACTACTTAGCGTATGTCGCGTAAATATGAGTATATTGTAGTGGCGAGGCGTCCATACAACCCGGATCCCATCGGCTTGCCTAACTTTTCAAAGTACAAGTACGAGACCTAAAAAAAAGGTCGCCAGGAAAATGTGGAGCTCCAAAAAATAAAGTCAAACAAGGTGTGAGAGCTAAAAAAAAGTCACCAGGAAAATATTGGTTATAAAATTGCAAAAAAACAAGGTCTGTCATCTTAGATGCATCGGCTTCTCTAAATTTACCGGCTTGCCTGACTAAAATTTTCACCCCTCGCCACTGATATATTGTATAGTTCATATGGAACTAATACATTTACTAGTTGTATTATCCTTTAAATTTTTTATTAATCTTTAGGGTTTATGTTATTACACCGTTTAAAAATTAATTATTCACTATCCAATGTTATACTAAAATAGAATTTGCTTACTTACTCAATTGGTTGAAGTGCAATATGATACTTTAGATAGTCTACATCACCAGTAATCTGCTCGCAGTAAATTCTCAGATAGGCTTAACGGGGGACGCAATTACAATGATTAAAGCTAACTGGTTTCCAGCACACGTTGCTCGCTGCCGGAGCTGCAATCAACTATAAACAATTACAATGAAATTCAGAACATTTCATAGCTAATTTACGTAAATTTAAATACATTTTCATTTAATGAAGTATGTAGTCTAGCTTTGTTTTGTGTTGAAAAAAGGAAACAAAATTTTGTTTATTTAAACTGTATTGCATAGTACCTTATTTGAGTTTTGAATAAAAATTCATATACGTATTACAAAATAAGTTAACGCCGATCTCTTTTTTTACCTCTAAAGCTCCGGGGTTAAGCCTTAACGGGGGACGCAATTATGATGATTAACATGAACTGGTTTAAGTATCTACATGGTGATAGTTGACGAGTTCATTACTATGATAAAACAATTTATATTGATTTCTTTTGTGGATATCTAAAAAATATATATTGAAACTTTAATTTCGTGTACTATGAGTTACGGTTAAAATGACTAATAGTAAGAAATTATCTCTTTAATTAAGTAATGGGAAAATATAAATAGGGTCCGAAGACGGCTACTACAGTAGTAACAATATCTAAACAAGTCGCTATGAATAACGATCGGATAAGAACACTAAAACATAGTACTATTTTGAAGCTGAAACAATTAGTAAAGCGTTGCCTTTGACATGTTCAGTATAGCTGAGCTGTTTAAATTATTTACGTCGGACAGCTAGGGGAATTAGGTAAACTGAGTGAAAACACGAGGGCGGTGTTTCAAAGGGATACAAATATAGCTGGCGCCAGCTGCAGCGACAGACTCTTCTACTAATCTCTGATCTCTGCGATAGCCAATTTGCCTTCACTTTTAAGGAATATAAAAAAACAAGTCCTTATTCATAATTTTTATTAGCTTCATTCATATTCTTTTTATTCGCTCTACTTATTATGACTTTCAGTAAATGTTATATTGTATAGTAATAATGATATTATAAATTTATAGTGACATATGGGTATCATATAAGAAATAAAACTAACTTTTTTAGCTATGTATACTATCAAAGAAGTGTATAAACTCCTAATTTAATCCTTTTAGGACGACATATTGTTGATAAACAAAGCAACAGATTACCTGCAGATAGTCGTTACAAGCCTGTGTTAAAATTAGCGGAGTGATTTGATAGGCGAGAGCGAGCGAACGGAAGTCGTCTCTAAAATAACAAGCTACTCGCTTGCTAACCGTCCACTTCCACTCCGACGTGTCCCGTGCTTCTGGAATTTTATATAATACCTCTCACCGCAAATGTGGTTGTCATGTCCTAAAATAAAAAAATATATAGAAATTAGTGTAGCAAACTTATATATTCGTTTTATGTGACAAGTATATATTTGAGGCCATCGTGTCACAGTGAGACAGCGTTTGACAATAAGCACAATTAGTTGTGGGTTCGATTCCCATTCGGAAAAAGGATTATGTTTAAATTATGCTCATTTCTCCGCTATGGTAAGACAAACTACTACGTTGCTACGTTGAGTTCCGCCACTCCGCACACAAGTCTCTCGGTCTCGGTCTAGATATTATGTTCTCTTTGATTATCCTGCCATGCAGTATTCTGCATACGATTTATTAAGCGTGAAGCTGAAAAAAAAGATGATTAAATTTTGTATACAGTAAAATAATATTTTTCGTATTTCTTCTATACATATATACTAACAAGATATATTTTTTATGTAAAGTCAACGATCACAAAAAAGCCCAAAATATCAGCCTTAAGACTTTTTATTTCAGAACTTTAACACAGGTGTCCTTTTAACTAAAGCTTTTATCGTATGCTTTTTTTGGAATTTTTCGTACGTGAATCAGTGCTTTTGGAGTCCCATGTTATCTTTTTTGGAAAGCTTACACAATATGTGCTATTACTGGTTTTTTAAAATATGAAATTAATTTGAATAAAATTAAATTTCCACTTCCATCTTTTTCTATCTTTTATGTTTTTTATGACAATATATAAATCTTTACACAACAAATGTCATATTTGTTCAGTTCAGTTCAGTAATAATAGTAATAATCAGTTCAGTAGTAATAATCAGTTCTTTAATTATGGCGCTTCGAACGTGCAAGGGAAGCACAAAAATGTCATATTTGTATAACTTATTGAATTGAAGTTTGTTGAATTATGGGTCAAGGTGATTAGATCACACTGCTTGTCACATAATATCAATTCAATTATTGTTTGTTGACTTTACAGTAAATATAATGTTATCTTTATATTAAATATGATGAGGAAAGCTTAAGATGTTGTAACAGGACGATAAGTAGGTCTCAGTGAATGTATCACAATATATACTTATTATTTATTTAATACTAGCTTTCTGCCCGCGGCTTCGTCCGCGTGGAAATTGGTTATATCGCGCGACTTGGTAATAGCCTATAGTCTTTCCCAAGGTCTAGACTATTTGTCAAAATTGGTTAAGTGGAATAGGTGTGAAAGTTGTAAACAGTTGAACTATCTTACATGATGTTATGTTTGACAAATAAGGAACTTCCATACAAACTTTCATTCCCTATTTCAACCTCTTCTACCATTTTTTTCGCAATAAAAAGTATCCTATGTCCTTTCTGAATTTCAGTTCTATCTTCATACCGAATTTCATCAAAATCGGTTCAGTGGTTTAGGCGTGAAAGCGTAACAGACAGACAGACAGAGTTACTTTCGCATTTATAATATTAGTAAGGATAAAATTTACATCACACTTTTTCTAGATTTTGTGTTAAGATACTGCATTCTCCACTTTCTGCCTCAATTCAAGTCATTTCGGATTGAGTAGAAACTCAACGCCGCATTGTGCATTGAATCGAACTCACAACCGTTGTACTTACAGTACTTACAGGCTGTTGATGAGTCATCATGGCTCATTGGAATGTATATGTTCTAAATGTCATGGTTATGAGGTAGAATCTCCGTAAGGGGAAGATATATAAATCGAAATTGTTTTGTTAGCTTCATCTAATTAAACAAATTGCGGCAATAAATTCTGCCACCCGGCACCTCATATCTCTAAAATGGCTGGAAAGTAGAGAACGGAGTGCTATAACTCCAATCTCTCTTTTTACCTTACAAAAGCCTAAGATATTTGTAAATTATAAACATTAAAATATAATCCTTGTTAACGTTTAATTAATTATAATAATCTGTTAAAATCTCATGAAAACTGATTTTCATATAATTTATTCCTTATAAGATTATTTCGAATCCAAAAACTGTTCATTTTCTCCATATTCTTCTTTACATATCTGAAGTCATTTATAGTCAAAAACTTCATTTAACAAAATTTTAATAATGCCTAAAGTAATTTGGCAAATATCGTTAATTTAAATATATTTATAATTGTCATAAAAGATAAATATTTATGTCGTAAACAAAAACAAATATGTTGCCAGCCTTCGTCATGATGTGTCCAGTTGAATAAAAAGCATTTAATGTTATAAACTACACTGGTTAAGATTAAGAATTATTTATCTGTGGAGTAATATTCTTGATGGTACTGGTGGGCGTCGAGAATGTGGATATTTCGGGCTATTATCGCGTGCCCACGCCTCACTATTGGCAGAAAAATGTTTCAAAAATACATCGTCGCAATTCACTCTTATCTTTTGCCGACAACTTCTGCCATTGAAGCTTTGCATCCAGCGTGCAATTTCCGTAAAATTTAGTACTCATAAAATTTTCAACACTAGTATATTAGGCTTCATTAAAGTGGTACTCAATATTCATTCAACGTTTGCAGTCCTCACCAGTCTCAGGGATTCCTTATCTCCAGCTTATCACAGTTACAAAGAGCGCAGTCCGCAGAGTCGTAATGGAAGATATGTGTTCCAAATCGTCGAGATCTCTCGCCCGTTTCCGGTGGTTGTTTACAAAAAAATAATATATAGATATCTATATATAAACTCGTTGTCCAAAGCGAGCAGACGAACCGGCCGGCCGAGATACTTGGTGCGATTAAAAATCGTTACAACTTCCGTTCAGGTCGGAGTCTCGGAGCGGAGGCCCAGATGAAAAAGATAAATAAAAAAATAACATAAAGATCGATACGGCGGGACGGCGCTACCTGTTTTTTACCGAGCTTAGAGCTTGAGGCAATTGGAGGTTATGACGCGGTGACCAAATTACTACTTACACATTTACATACGCGAACATCCTCTCTACTGCACATGTGGCGAAATCCGCGAGAAACTAAGAAGCCCGGCCGTGTGACGTGTTGTTAAACCGATATTTTTTACAAGATATCTCTCTAATTCATACACTTTAACATGATGATAGATATTAAATAATGATGTTTAATCGCAATGCATAAAAATGACAGTAAGTGTTAGGAGAATTAAAAAAAATGAATACTTTAGCAACATTGTAGACACTGTTTAGTATTGAATATTTACCAATATTGACACTTAATTTGCTCATCATTAAATAGTACTGATCAATGCATTAAAAATCCACTATAGGAGAGTTTTTCACTACCTGCCTGAACTCGCTTCAACTCAGTTTTAAATGTTACTAAAAGCTTCTTGTAGCTTTAGATATCCATACCTAAATAACAATTTATGGGCCCTCTAGCTTTCAAATTTAAGTACAGGTTATTTTATACTGATTATTATCGGGTTATTTTATACGGATTATTACGTGCCATCGAATGGGATATCGTAAACGTCATTACATATTATAATGCGCCCGTGTAAAAGACACCCGAAGAAACAAATTGATGACGCCATAAATACTCCCTTATTTGAATGTTAAGATACGACACTTAAAAATAATAATGTTGAGAGGTCGCTCTAAAACGAAAGCTCACGAAGTAATTGTATGCTGTGATGTATATTACGGATAATAAAATAAACAGGTTACATATTTAATTGCAACCGACAACATCGATATTATATCGATAGTCGATGAGAGCGGAGGAGATCGGCAATAATTTCACAAATGGTGCGCCACGATAATTAAGTGTTCGATCGCGGTGGTGTGTGCGTGGGCCCACTGGCCGCTGGAGCGGCGTCCGGGCGGTGCGGCGCGGCGCGGCGCTGGGCCGAGGCGCGGAGAGCAGGCATATCAAGTCTGGTAACTATGCGGCGTAACTCCGGTAGCAGTGCAACAGGTCTGGCGGGGCCGGCGGCGCGGGCGCGGGCGGGGGCGAGGGGGCGCGGGCGCGGGGGCAGCGCGGCGACCAGTGCGCGCCATCCGGTTTTGTTTGCGCGTGAGCAGTGTACGGCGTGCGCCTGTAGTGGTGTCTATCGAGTCGATCGATCAATGAGCTCGACATCGGCTCGGACTGCTGCCTGCATGCGACTCATTGATTAACGCTATGAACGTGGAATTGTTTATTCATTCATGATGAATATTTTTATTTCAAATGAACGTTTTTACTGTCCGCAACCTAGAGTTTGACCTTTTTAAAGCGGACATGCGATACTGTTCGCATACGTAACCATCTAATATTTTCTTTTCACAACTGTGGCTACTGTTGAATCTTCTTCAAGTTGCGATGAAATGCGTTAGTGTTCGTTCTCTACCCAAACATTACTACATGTTGAGATAGATAACAATCGATTCGTGGGAATGTAATTGTTTACAAAATTGCAAATCGATGTATAAATCGAATCACATGTTTACTGGAAATGTGTAATCATTTATAACTTATCCTTTTTTTCCGCTGATAAATTATATATTTTTTGTATACAGTCTAATATAATATAAAAAATTTTTCTTCCAGATTTGCGCGAGTTCCCACATAGAATGTAGGTGAGTAATCAAAGAGGGTTTACCCAAACAGTCTGCGTAATGTGAACAGTAATTTATACTTATGCTTAAGAACAGAATTATTTTAAAATTTGTAAAATAAATACTCGAGGTTACTATTTGATTAATGTAGAATAAAATAAGGAAAAGGGAATGATATTTCTTAGCATAATGCAAACCGATAGATACAACCGATTTTGATCTTTAAATTAAATACAAATATAGAATGTAATTTAAAATTAAAAATACTTTCCTTTTGTGTCTTCGACTTAGTTGGTAGTCGTATAAACATTATGTATTTAATCAACGATTGCCTCATAATGCACGGTAGGAATAATTAATTGTCATCAATACATTTAGTATCCATATCTTTTAATTCTTCAACTAAAAGAATCGCATCTGATGAAGGCAATACTATTACGGACGTTAAAAAAAGTGCCCGCGTAAGTCGTTTCCTAACATGAATAAAGTATATATAGGTACTTAAAATAATTGTTGATAAACAAACAATTATTTACACATAATTACGGTTTAAAACTTACGTAATGACGTAATTTCGATTTCCAGTAGCGTTTGATATTTTTAATATAAGTAGTCATTATCCATTTAAAGAAAAACTAGCCATTAAAAGAAAAAAAAACGTAGCATAACTATAAAGACGTATTAAAATTATAGACCTTGAATACTAGCACAATGCCTCTTTGTGAATGAATCTTCCTCATACTCTTCTATGTTTATTTTTTGGGTTAATTATTGCAATAAATTTACTATGATACTTCCGTAAAGCAAGAAATTCAATTGAGATGAATAATAATGTCAATGTCAAATCTATTTATTTTATGTTATGACCGTATTATTTAAATATTCAATTAAACAGTTATTCTATAGTTATATTTGCCTCTCATGTTACGTACTCAAATTATACCGATATTGATAACAATGTACCTAATTTTTATATCATTTGTTCTTTTTAGGAATACTTTTATAGAAATATTGAAGTAATTATGAAAGTATATTTTTAATATATATATATATATATTTCTATAAATATACACTTCTCTTTCATTTTTCGCACTGACCATATCACATACAACGTCAATAATTTCTATAATGTTTGTTTCGTTTTCCATCACCTTATACCAGCTATGTAGGCTTACTCCATGAGGCTTTAGTTCGTGAGGCAACCGTGCAGGTGTGGGTTCGGAATTTGCGTGGCCGCGTGTGTCGCAGGCGTTGCGTGGGCGGCTGGTTCGCCCACGACGCCGCACCTAGCCGCCGAGCCGCCAAACTTCACGTGCACGCACTATAGAACTACATAAGCTTCGATATCATTTTGATTAATACAAATATTTGTCAATACTCAAGTTACATTATGATAAGCAGCAATTTAAATTTTCTAATAGATTTCTTTCTGAAAGTGTTCATTAATCGGTTTTGATACAGCTTCCAATTAAAGTTCACGCTATTTATTGGTTTCTTATCGATTATTTACTTATTAACGTAATTATATTTATTCTTTTAATGTTTAATTGATTTATATATAAATAGGTCATTGAAAACATTGATTATAAATAATAATCAACATACATTATCTTATTTTTTTAAATCGATAGAAATATATCAACGAAATCCTTACAAGAAAGAAAAAAATATAGATTTATATCGTAGTTACATATATAAATTGTGTATATTTTTTTTTCGATAAAAAGATACCTAACTAAGCGTTTAATGCCTAACAAACATCTTAATGTATGTACAAATTCGTAGGTAATATACATTTTCCGGGTGTTGCGTCATGTAAACATTTTGCAAATATTATAATAAGTAGTATTTTAAACGCCTGTCGTGGCGCAGAGGCATAAGCGTGCGACTGTAAACACGACAGGTTGTGGGTTCGATTCCCACTCCAGGAAATGTTAGTATTTTCATTTCCTGGGTTTGGTAACAAGGCAAAGCGCGGCGCTGAGTTCCGCCACTCAGCACGCAATGCCTTAATTTGGTGGAAAGTGGGGAACGGAATTGTTGGAAGAGAACGGAGTGTCTTAACACTAGGTTCTCAGGGTCCCTCTGCCTACCCTGTTATATGTGGGATACAGCGTGAAGTTAAAAAAAAAATAGTATTTTAAAAATATTTAGTTTAATTATTTTTAATAAGATGCAAGTGCTAAAAATATTAATGGCTACATTCGGTCGTACCTTTATTCATATCCTTTTATGACAAATAATATGATATAATAATGAACAATAATTATCAAAATTTAACAAAACTTCATATTTTAACAATCAGTAGTTTCTCTTTCAATTAGTAAACGATTTTTCTTAGATAGATTATGTCTGATTGTGCTCTAATACAATTCCCACGAAATTCTAAATGGTGAGAATATTTACACAATTGAACTTGACTCAAAAAGGTTCTTTAATGGCATGTTATATGCATTGGAAGAAACTGATTATATGATTGCTATCATGCACGATACCTACCGTATACCGTATAGAGTAACGTTCAGTACGTTGTTATTACGATTTAAACAATTTGAACAGAAACAATAATAGGTGATATTGATGAAGCAGAAAAAATATTTGAGTTTACACATGAAAGGCGAGTGGTACATCGACTATGTGATCTATGGTGTGGTCATAGAGTAGAATGTTAGTCCATGTTGGTATGGAAAGTGATGTCATTGGCCCGCTTGCCCGCTAGCGACTGTTCCACTGGCTGTCACAGCTACTTTTGCTTTTTGAGTGAACATTTTACATCCTGGACGCACACGTCATTCGCTTGGAATTTTCTATTCACTTCGAAATTAGATCCTGTGGTACCTTTTAGTATTGAGTCGTAAAGAAACTGATTTAAAAAGTTAAGCTTTTAAAAATATACCTGATACGAATGTATCAAATATTTGTTTCCAGAGTTTCTTGATTATACTTATTAAGTGAATATTTTATGACAGACTTTGATATATTATGTTTTAATACAACAAACGACACGAACAGACTAACTAGAAAGGATTCGAATTAAAAGAAATCAAGTTACAATTTCACTTTTTAGAAAGACGGAGTAATAAAAAGTTAGTTCCGCCTCATTGGAATACAACTTAAGTAGATTTTGTTGTTGCTACAATCTCACTAAATATTAAATAAAGATTGGTTAACTGTAACCTCTCTCGCGAGTGCGAGTCCGCATTTTTTATAGGAGAAGCCTTTATACATTATGACTGTTGAATTTCTGCTGTAGTTTAAGGCAAACGGGTTTAACGCTAGTTTATTTACTTAAAATTTACATATTTGTAAAAAAAGTTGTTCCAACGAGTAATAACTATATTAAGAAATTCAAACACACAGTTATACTTCTAAAACAGGAAAGCATTGCTACTAACCAACTTAGATTCATTTTGTTGTATAGTGTGTTAGTATAAATTGCAAGTACGCCCTGCGGCGTCATGTAACGCGCTGGCATCATTTGAGACGTCAGCAGCGGGTGATTTTCGAAGCGGTGCCGGTGATTAAGGTGGCTTCCTGCGATGCTTGCCGGTCGCCGGTCGCCGGTCGCCGGAGCGCGGACTCGTAATAGAGGCAGCGGACGGCCTCACGGAAGGTCGACCGCCTCTCGCCGCCCGCACCCGCGCCCGCGCCCTCGCCCGCGCCTCTTGCACGCCCTCGCTCGACCGCTACGTGGAATTTTTGTAATTGCCTTCAATTAAAACGAGAAATTCATCTAGCGCGTTCCATCTCCGCATAATAGGCGCTACATTGGAATCGCCGAGGAGCCGAGGAGATGGCACGACGTCGTGTTTTATCATACGTGTCACGTGAGCAAATATTCGCTACACACATCCGCCGCTAAATATCCACATGGACATGGAAGGTCACCGTCGATGAGTGCGTGCCATGAATGGAGTGAATCGTGTGCGACAGCGTCCATTCAGCGAGGTCCTTCATTCTAGCTTTTGTTCTTACGTAATGCTCGTTCATACGCGAGTTATTGTCGCATTCAAATATATCACAGTGTCAATGCTAACACTTAATGAATCTGCATTATTACAAACAATGTACTTGAGTGTAATCTAGCTCAGTACAGTGGCTTACTTGGTTCCTTCGCCTAAAGAAATATAAATTTAATAATGAAATTTTTTACTTAATTTACTCGAGTATATTTAATGGAATTTACACATGATGTTATTTAACACTTTTAATTTTATGTTTTTTCTCATTTTACTTTTTACTATTCAAATATTAGTATACCTACAGTATGACAGTATGTACTACCAACAACATTACAAAAAAATGTCCGCTAAAAACATTTTAGCGCGCGATAAACATATGTTTTTATTTATTTCTAAGAAAGAATATTCGCAGCAATTATTCTGGAGCGTATACCAAAGAATTATATTTTTATCACTAGATCAATATTCGACGTAATACTTAATGTATTTACTTGGATAGTCTGAATCGTCAATGCATTCGCTTTATCAATATCAGCTCTACATCCGGCTTCACTATAAAACGCCTAACTCAGGCCTTCAGTTATAGTATCGTTTTCATACGATTTGGGCGAGCACTAAGATAGTCACTTTAGACAAACAACTCTCATATGAACCGCTTATCGGCTCTCATACTCGCGAAAGATAATTCGTGTTCAAAACAATACTATTTATCACTGTTAAGTAACCAGACAACTTATTTCGTAATATTGGTGTCCGTATAGATATAAACGGTAATAAATTATTCTCGCCTCCTAATTATATTTAAAAAGAAATACGAATAAAATGAGGCCGATAAGACCATTTGACTTTAGAAGGAAGTTCAAAGATAACAAAATATTTTGAGAAAACAATCGAAAGATAATATGTTTAGCGCCACATAACATTTGTATTGCTATTAAAAAATTATGTGTTCCATTCTCTAATTAGTCTGTGTTCAATAACAATTTGTCATAGTAAATGTAGTTATTTTATCTGTAAGTATTTAAGCAATATTTCAATATTAAATATATATATGTGTGTGTCGTGGCTCAGAGGCACAAGCGTGCGACTATAAACACGACAGGTTGTGCGTTCGATTCCCATTCCAGGAAATGTTAAATTTAGTATTTTCATTTCTTGGGTTTGGTTCAAGGCAAAGCGCGGCGTTGAGTTCCGCCACTCAACATGCAATGCCTCAATTTGGCGGAAAGAGGGGAAAGGAAATGTTGAAAGCGAATGGAGTGTCTTAACACTAGGTTCTCTGGTTCCCTCTGCCTACCCTGCTATATGCGGGTTACAGCGTGAAGTTAAAAAAAATTATATATATAAATATTTTTTTATATAATAATTTCATATCCATATATTTTTGAGAATACCACGTTAGTTGATATGTGATTTATTGCTCATTCGATTTTTGATTTATTCAAACGTAGGCAGGGTTAGGTTATATAGACGAAATCTTATAAATATATAAGTATACAAAAGTGTATAGGATCGTATCGATGGTTGAGGCGGATGGAAAGCGCGGCGCTGGCGCAGGCTTCCGCTCGCGGGCGCACCGCCTCCAGAATAACAAATGAAACCTGATTTCTATCGAGGCCCACGTTCGTACTCGCTTTACAATCAAAACACTTTTTTTGGTTCTTATTTGAGTAGGCAGCGCTCTATATACAGACGGATATTGTAATTGTCATGAAATTTATTAAGCATAACAAGCCTACGCGTATAAATAAAATAAATAATGTTTCTATGGAAAGCATCACACACACAAATAGAATAAATATGTTTTATGTATGTACTCGTACTACACAATGTGTCCATTATAACTAGGTATAGAAATTTAAGAATTACATTTAAATATATGCGTAAACTACATGATTTTATAAAAAAAAATAATATTAATACGCAAAGGAAAATTACGCGGATGAAGAAATACTAATTTTGCCATGTACTTATATATTTTATAAGAAGTACTCGTATGTGTAAGATGCTAATATTTTTCAGAATAATGCATAAATTTAAAAAAAAGCAAGTAATAGGTAAACCACGTGTTTAATATACACTTTTATACAAAGTGATACACTTTGCAAAAGCAACGCGTATTTTACGCATCATCGGGGTCACTTACAATCATTTACAAGAAAACATGTGTAATCTGATTCCTATACTATGAGCAAGTATTTCGTCCTAACTAGTTATAAACTATCTTGGACTTCACCTTCAGCATTTCATGAAGCCTTGTGTAGACTTGTGCTTCAATTAGAATTCTGTATCTTTTCACTTACTATACTTAATTATGCCATCTATTATTTAAAAACATGAGCAAATGAAAAATGTTAGTTAAATCGGAATCAAAAAAAACGTCTCAAGAAAAAATTTGAAACAAGAGCTTTTTCTGGGTAAATATAAAAAAAATCTAAACTATTATTTAGTTTTAGTTTGAAAGGAAACGGGACCGTTAAATTAACAAAAAATAGCGGAACCGGATGCAAAATTGGTAACAAAAAAATTAAAATTTGCTAAGAACACATGTCGATCTTATATCTATAGCTTTATTTGAAAATGACTACAACTAATAATATTTTTAGTAACAAAATAGAAAAAATATATTCATAAGGAATTGAAATATTTTGTTATTTCTTATTTTAAAGCACACAATGAGTACCTAATGAAGTTATTCAATCTATTATAATGTTAATTAATTCATACTTTTGGCTTCAATCATTTAACATATAAAGTGTATTATTTATATTTTGAGATTCTCTGAATCTGCTAACAATTTTTACGTCGTCATTGTAATATTTTATAAAATAAGTACAATATTATTCGCCTCTGCAAATTTCAGTAACCTACAAATAATTATTTCTGTTGGTACTTAGTATAATGTTATTTCATTGAAATTTTGTGGAGATGAAATGGAAATTTAAGCGATTGTTATGTGGTTGAAGCTTGCTTCTGGACAATAGGAAACGTTACCTCAGGTAGAGGGTTTTTTTGTCATACCAAGCATTTGTGAATTGTGGTGTCCATTCACACTCGTCATAGACATAGCTCTACCCACATCTTGTAGATTCTAATAAATCTGTTTCTTATGTGACAATGATGACGCTTGTAATATTCAGATACTTTTATAAGGGATATCACTAATTCGCTTTTGTTTTAGTATATTTCGGGTTGTAGGACTTGTAAGTATACTTGGGACTAGAAGTTATTCATATAAATATTTTAAAATTAGATTATTTGATGTATGTTAAATAAGTTACCTAAAGTACGCCGTTTTTCGGTAAGGAGCTTAAAATTATGACAACGTCTCGTAAGGCGAAGCGTTATCGCTCGTCCTTGACACAGAGACGCTGCGTGCACAACGCGCCTTATTGTCGTTGCAACCTTGCGGAAATGATGGACGCATGTACCTATGAGCTCAGCGATAATACGTCTCGTCCGGCGCTTCTCTCGTCCTCGTACACTCGTTGTTGTGCGATTACATATGATGTTCCTCAAGGGACAGCGGTGAATTCACTCGGAGATTTTGATTCTTCTCTTATACTCAAAATTGAGAATTAGTCAGTTCGGTCGTCGTAAGAGTAAAGTGGGCGACGTGGTTTGACTCTCGCCGGCCGGAAACCTAATTCCCGGATGCGGCCGCGGGGATCTCACCGGAAGCTCGATAAACGAGCACATCCGCCACCGTCGCCCGCGCCGCAAAATTTGGCACCGCTCGCGCTCGCAGCCCGCTTCCGGCCCCCGCCCCCCCGCGGACCGCGCTCGCCTGCGAAAATAGCGGCCGACCGCTTCGTGTACGCGGTTCATTCAGTATGGCCGCCTTCCATTCATAAAAAGGCGAGGCGCGAGCGGCGGGGCGCGCGGCGGGGGGCGCGCCGCTCCGCCGGCCCGCTCCCGCCCGACGCCAGTGCGGAATGTGCCAGCGGACGGAACGGTCGTTTCGTTGGAGCGCAGCGCCGACGCTCCCGGTTTTCCATTAAAATGTGTATAAGAATAAGTGCAGTGAATCCGCACGAGTTCGGAACGGTCACGAGAATCGCCGTCGTCGAGATCAGGAGTAGAAATCAACGAAGAACTTCACCGAGGAAGTGAGTAGCGGCCATATTGCAGTGATAACCGCGCGGCGGGCGGACGAGAATCGAGGCCGGTGCGTGGGCCGCCCCCCGCCCGCGCCAGGTGCCGCTCCGGGCCGCGCCGGTCTCGTGAGCCTTCCCGTGGATTTGCGCGGCCAAAATTCGGTGGTTCCGCCGTAGTCTGTGGTGTCAGTGAGCCCCCCGGCCGCCGAGCTCAGTGCCGTGCAGTGTGTGGGGCCGGTCGGCCCGAGTGCCCTTGTGTAGCGATGTGTGTAGGAGACGTGTGGCCGTGGGACGTCACCCCGCGTCCAGGATGTGACGAGTGACCTGGCGACCGACGAGCCGACTGCCACCGTCACACGTGTGTCCCTTGCACTCGCTTTCGCGTTGCAACGGGAATCTTCCCAATTAGCTAGATAGAAATGCTTTTCATTATACTGATTCGAACACCATTAAAATGATATAATGCATGCGACTATGCTTCACAAACGAGAACTAATGATCGAGCGTGAATCCTGTTCTCAAACCTTAAATTTAAGTTATCTCTTCTACTGATCTGGAATTTTGAGAATCGAATCACACAAACGGTCAGTAAAATTATTCCGTTTAAAATTGTGGGATATATTTCGATACGAATGTCGTACACAATTATTATAGCAACAGTAAAACGAATTTCGACTACGTTTGATAACTGAATGCAGATAAGAAAGAATTGAAACGAATTGTAAACAATACACACCGCATATCTTTTAGCAAAGCTGACGACGCTAGTCACCAGCACTTAGACAAAACGTTATAATACTTACAGCACTCGTAGACTTATTGTTAGATTTTAATCGTGGCGAATAAATCTTTTGAAGCCGAAGTATCTTAATATATTAACTTTTTATTAATTCACATTAAAATTCATGCCATATTCAAGCTATTCAAGAATACGAAGACTATCTGTCATGAGTTAACATAATATACTCGAGAAAATTTCTCAAATTAATATTCATACAATGTAGCATTAATGGCCATATTTATGTTTTTTCATCTGAATCCTAATTTTCTTACTGATAACGTATATATTAACGATAAAACATATTATTTAACGCTATATAAATAAGCTGTTTCTTAAAAAGCCTAATGATAGCTATTTTTATGACATTCGGGTCTTCTAAAATGTTACTGCTTGCAAAAATACCTCATAACTCAGAGAAATCGGAACAAACATAAACAGTATATGATTTTATTATGCATAAAATATGACCAAATTTGAAAGATGTTTTTTTATAATACAAATAATTTTAAAATCAAAATCCCAACTTTATTTTTTTTATGTGAATCTATAGTTTTTAAACTATAATAACATTATAATATGGCATTATCCATTAATAATGAATTCAATTATTTTTATTTAAAACTTATCATATTCCGCTTCCATAAGGTCGCTTTTAAAAAATATTTGTATTATTAAAAGTAAAGATTTATCAGTGCGTAAGATGATACTATTATCTGAGATAGGCGGACACTTATGGAAGCCAGATGCCCTCGTCATAGTTTACAAATATGCAAATACTTTGAGTTGAATAATTCTTACCAAGCTGTTATTTTTTAATCAACTATTCGATAATAATCTATTTTCTACATATACATTAGTAGTCGGAAGATGTCACCAGAATTATCTTCATGTTACTTTACCATAAATAAAAATTGCTGGGAGTTTTAAGATGCAATCAATTAACGACGAAAGTAATTATCAACGTAGTACTGTTAAGTTAGTGGAAGCTATCTCCGATTTATAGTAAACATTGGCTATTTCATTGATTTAATTTAGAATTTTGAAAGTAATTGCCAACTGGTTTAAGAAGTTTCTTACTATAGTATGTCAGCCAGTTTCTAACTGATATTTAGAGCCATGGCCCATTAAAAAACAAACAGAATGTGAAGAAAGACAAGTTATAACATATAACTATATATATATAGGTATTTATAATACTATATATATGATTATACCTATGTTGTATTGAAACCTAATGCCACATATAAGAAATTAAATAAAGTATGAAGTATTCTCTTACTTCATTACATTGTCGTTGTTCTTTCAAACATATAAATAACTTGTTTCTTAACTTACTAAATAATAAATATAATACATCATAAGTAATAGATTATCATTAAAGTCACTTTTGAATTAAAAACCATTATATTTTCAAATAGTTTTGATCGTAAACCTGAGATCTGAGGTCGATTGAGAATAGTAATACCAGTAATAATCATCTAAGTCCTAACAAGAACGCTTTATAAAAACTAATAGCTATTTAAATGTATCCAGTAGCTACAATTTATAATAGTAAATATAATGAAACAAAATCTATCAAACATAACGGTTCGTGTGGAGATTATATTCATAGCGTGTGATATAATACGTGTGAAGTGTGAAGCTTGCCTCTATAGTATATTTATTGTAATAATTCGTTATACTTTGTTTAATTCAAAACTTTTATAATAAAATGATATTGTATGTATAAATACAATATAGTAATTTTTATAAATATTATTGAATTGCAAGAGTTTTTCAAAGTATATAAAATGAGAGAATTTCAACTTCCCTTTCGTTTTTATTTAAATATATCTATATAAAAATCCTTTTCATTGTTTAAACGTACGCAAAAGCCGAACTAAACCTTGTGTTCTTTATGAACTTCAAAATGTGATTAATGCACCAGAAGCAGAATACTGTGGTTTACATGATATCTGGTCTTCGCTATTGTAAGTGTTAAAATTATTCTAAGTACGTATTACTATTACTAATTTTCAAAACAAAGTTTCAATAATGAAACAAATGATCAAGTATTTCTTAAAGTTTTGCTTATAAATAAATTAACCATAATTATAAAACTAAAGTTTTAGTCATGATTATTGGACCAACATTTTGTGTTAACAATACACGGGTGTGTTAAAGTTACACGTATCATCAGTTGAAGCGTCATGTCACAAAACCTGAAAATAAACAATCGGCATACATATGTCATACACACATCGCATGCACGCCGTCCACACATGTGCATTTATACTCCGGCCGATACAACCAAAAAACGTTACGACAGATGTAATTTGCATAGACGTTTATTTAATTACTTTGTAACATTCATAAAGAGACTACCTATACATTTTCTATTTTAATATTATAGATTATATAATGATATCGATCTCTATTGAAAACTTCGTGAGATCGAAACTGTAAATATAGTCGGTGATCATAAATACGTTTAATATGTTTAGAATTTATCGAAACGTGCTATTCTCATAAACAAGAACATAATATTAAGAGGCATTATCATTCTTTCGCAGGTGGGGACGATGAGGGAACAGGAAGGCGACGGCCCAGAGAGCCGTTAGCCGGACTCGATGGACGAGTATGGCGGCCGGCGGCGCCGCCCCGGCCGCCCAAGCCGGCGGCGCGAGTGCACCGCTTCCGGGCTCGGGCGCGGCGAGCGGTGGGCGGCGGCGCGCGCCCGCCCGCCGTGTCGTTGAAAGCCGTGGCCGCGCCCCGGAGGCCGAAGCGCGAGCGCAACGCGTACGTGGATGGGCGGCGCCCCGCCGCACGCCCCCGCGCTCCTTCGCGGCACCGCCACGCGCACGCGCACGCCCACGCGCACTCGCCGCGCAGCCGCTCAAGCCGGTGACGGCAGCCGCCGGCGCGGGCGCGCGGACGCGGCGCGCTCCGCTGCGGGAGTCGCATCGTGTGTTGGCGTGCGGCGCTGCCAGCGAGCAGTGCGCGCGGTCAGGCCGCTGCCGTCGCGCTGGCTGTGTGGCTCGTGCCTGTGCAGCGCGGAGGCGTGCGTGGACTACGCGTCGTGCATGTGCTGCGCCAAGGCGCTGTTCTACCACTGCGGGGGCGGCGAGGAGGAGGCGGGCGAGCCGTGCGCGTGCGGGCCGCGGCTGGCGTGCGTGGCGGCGCTGGCGGTGCCGCTGCCGTGCCTGTGGCTGTACTGGCCGCTGCGCGCGTGCGCGGCGGCGGGCGCGGCCGCGTACGCGCGCTGCCGCCGCGCGGGCTGCCGCTGCCCGGGGCCGCCGCCGCTCTCCAGTATTATCTAGTCCCGCCGCGCGCCCGCGTTGTACAAATATTTATTGGCGAGCGGGGAGTCGTGGACTCGCGGTGCCGGTGGTGCAGTGTGTGAGCGGCGCGGGGCCGGCGGACGAGAGCCCCGCGCGCGCCGAGTGATCGTTTCCTGTAAATATAGTCGTATAGTGTGAATGTACGTGAACGTGTCGCCCGAACGCCGAAAGTCTCAAATTTTCTTGAGACCGTAACGTGTCATAAGAAAACGCTAAAATTAGTATTTTGGATTCCACACAAATCCAGAGAAGATTAAGAATGAGATATAAAACATACTTATTAAGATGTAGATAATTTACCATTTATTTATTAACTGAATTTGTATTTATTTGTAAATAAAACGACAACATTATATTATAAATACGAATGTTTACTACAATTTTTGTTTTCTTTTTTGTTAAACTTACCTTATTTTTTTTATTTCGATACGTGCCCTTTTTATTGAACAATATTTGGAATGATTGTTATTTAAGACTATCTTTGTAAAAATTCATATGTACAGGTACTATTACAACAATAATTATAAAATTGAGCTTTGATTGAAAGTGTAAAGATAGTCAAAACTATGTAATATATTGTATAATGTAAAATGTATAAGGCTTATTAACTAGTGACGTCCAAAACCTAAAAGATGTTTCCTATATGAAATTCAATAATAAAAATATATAATTGAATTACAAACATAATTCTTTTTATGTGTTTATTTAAATTAGTTTTGTAAATGACACCTCCGACAAATAATCGTACATAGGTACAGGATAGTTAGCACAGTCACGTAATGAAATATTTAACTGAAGTATAAATAGAGATTCGTTTACGAGTTGGCAGGAAGTGAGGCGCGCCGCTTCCTCCTGTCTCGTTCTTCCTTCCTTCGAACCATGTTTATTTCGTTCCTGGAATGCGTTCTGAAAATATACATTCACATTTTATATTAATTATCAATTTACTTTTTTTTACTAAAATTTATGACTCAATTATGTACATCTCATAAACATAAATATTAACAAATAATGTTTACGTACTTAAGATATAAGTGGTAACAAATTTAAAGAATTTAATCATATACGTCACATTTTTATAAAAATACTTCATTGTAATTACAACAATACCTCGCATTGCGTCGTTTCGTTTTGTTTTTTTCGAAGTTGCGTCGCTGTTTAATTTTTACTGATTTTCACTGTGCGTAGTTAGATTTTCGAAGTTGCGTTGTTTTGCGTTGTTTTATTTTTCATTTTTTTTATTTTTTTTCCTTAAATATGGCAACACTTTCGTTTTTAAATGTGCCATGTCATCAAAATTTGGGGATTCCCTTTCAGAATTACATATATAAAGTTTACGTTACCTTTACGTTACTTTTACGTAACATTTCTTTACGTTTACGTTAGGTTACGTTTACGTGGTGTTTTTGGTTATAAACAACATAAATATTTCCCCAATCTTACGTTGAAAAAAATGCAGTTCAACAAACATTGGACCATTTTTTTACGAAAGAAAGCCGACCTACGACAACAACCACTATGGACACATCAGACAGTGATTAATTCTAATTAAACTTTCATAAATTTAATAAATATGTAGTTTATTTTGCTTAACTGAGTACGTTTTTTGTGTATTATTTTTGTTTGAAAAATTTTACTTGTTCAATTTTATTTTTAAAAGGTTAGGTAGGTTTAGTATTTTCGTAAGCCTGGAACCTATCTTCGATCATTAAATGGATTGCTATAGAAAATCTATTTTCACTTTGCGTCGTGTTTTTTTGGAACGTAACCCCGACGCAAAGCGAGGTATGGGTGTACTTTGCAAAAACAATATACAAATTAATTCAGTGCTTGTCAATGTCACGAAGCTGCATATTACTAAGTATTAGTGTTTCTTACTCTTTTGGTTTTTTTAGCTTAATAATAAACAATCCATCGTAAAAAAAATGTGCCATACTAAATTTGAATTTGTTAGACGAAGTGATAAATAGGCGTATTTTTTATGAATACGTATGTGAGTAGCGACTATTTACTACACTGCCTTAGGAACGTACTTAGCTAGATCGTTTAAATTGGGACAGCAGATGTCGACAAGCCGCCGACAGCATTTGATGGGCGGATGAGCTCTGGCATGGGATAAAAGGAAACTTGCTATATTAGGACATTAAGACGAGTAGTAAACAAAAAAACGTACCACATGCCAGAAATAGAACACCAATATGTGTTTAACTGTCTCGATTCTTTACTTTTTGTAATACTATATGATGTTTTGCATTTTACATGTGTTAACTAACTTGCAAAGTACATAGCTTACGGCGGAGAGTGCGTGAGATGTGTCATGCTTAACCCTACATTGTACGGTCGGTACCACGAAATTGCTCTCGATATATATAGGATCCGCCGTAGAGCGCGACACTCGTATAGGATGCCTATTTATTTGCAGCGTGCGTAAGCGCACCACATCGAGAATTTTAATGTTAGTTATTTGCAAGTGTACAGGATCCTCCTCGCGTCCGAGCACTCGCACCACGACACTTCTGTTAACTCAAACGCAAATGTGTCTAGCTGATGTATTACAATAGATAAACCTGTTTGCTCCGACTGAATTCATGTTTTACATTAAGAAAAAATAATCTCCCGTATAAAATATGTCGGCCCCGCAGATCTTTTGACCTATGCTTCATGGAAGATGGATTATTCGTGTCATTGTAAGGCTGATTCGAGATTTGTGAGAACTCGAGGCGATGGAGGTGCGTCGTGGCGCTTGTATTCGTAAACACGTTATTTCACTGTCAAATCTTGCTATTTATCGATCGCATTCCTTGACCTGTGCCCCGAGATGCATGATGCAGTGGCACTCTGATTGTTCGATGCTCCGTGAATAATGCCCCACTCTGTCTTATTGCAAGAACAAGGGGAGATAACTGCTTTTTACTTTTATAGAGTACTTACGTAATCATATATTATCTGTCAGACGAATCATTATTATAAAATATGCGGTAACATGGGGAATACTCGTGTTATTGAATCGTAATCGATAAGTATTTATGTATATACAATAGAATTTGTAAACATTTATTTATAGTACGTCATTGTTGTACATATATATTTAAAGGGCTTAAATTGTGTTTGAACTGTGGATCATTATAATATACAGCAAAAAGTTTATTTGATAGCTACTTAAAGTTCAAGACGTGGGATATTTTGATAAATAAGTATTCTATTAATAAAGTGAATATTATCATCTGACGCCTCAGTCACGTAGTCAGCGGGTCTGCGAAATACTCTAGCTACTAACACGTGTAGTGCTTAAATTATTTAGTTGATTTTCTTTAAGTTTAAAGTATTTTGGTAATTCGAAAAGAATATTAGGATCATAGTATTACATGACCATAGTTGTACAATCTACCTATTTCAAAATATTTATAGGAAAAATACAGTAATGCACCTCATTTAAAGTTTTAAGTGAATATTAACTTTATTTTAGTTCAACTAATATATAGTCGGATATTCAACGAGCAAGAGACTTTTTTTTTTTTAATTCTTACATAATCTTTTTATACCTAAGAAAGTGTAAAACCTCCAAACAGCAGCCAGCCGTTTTTGGCAGGAGCTGGTACGCATCATCTGCATTATAGGCGCAGGCGATAAGACGGGTCATCGCACAGGAAGCGGCTCTTCAAACGAGCTCCCGATGCGGTGATAACGAGTTGAGCAACCGCCGCGCCTGTACTCATTCTGTTGCTAACCTATCTCAAGACCGAAATTAAACAATTAGACCGTTTGCCACGCCGAAACATGCGTAATCTATTACTCTGTTAGTTGATCTTAATAGGGACAATAGACTCGAGTAACGCGAATTCGGAACACCTGCCGGAGTCAAATGGTTCAATCGTAATTTTACCATATCACAATTTATTTTACGGTCAAATAATGAATTACATAAAAATGATAATCGGTGTAAGATGACTACATAAGTGTTGAATCACCTTGACCTTTACCCTATCACACCATCTCTAAGAAATATCTTCAGATTAAAATTGAGGTGGCAGTTTTACGATTGCTGATTAAGTAAATTGATGAGGCATAAATTGAAACATTATTGGAGATAAGACATTTGCCACTGTAAATGATTCTTCTGTGCGGGCTTGTCGTGCAACATAACTTCAAGTGACAGCTCTGGCTCAAGTAGCAAGAGTTGCCGGGTCCAAGTGGACGTGCAGCGGTAAAGTTCGGTCAGTTTATTCGTTCCCCGTTTAAGATTCCTGACGTCAAGCGAGCACATAAACAGTGTCCGCTCAACGAAACCATAAATCGATTCATTCATACGACGTTTCGCTTCATCAATCAATCGTCTATAAATAAAAGATGAAAACGCGGCACGGGTGAGGCGGCTTCCACTTGGAATTCTGACGTCAGTTACAATGGATAGAATTTTTTTATTCTACTTTAAATATCTATTCGAAAGAAAAATTACATTATATAGAATTCATAAATAAGAAACAAGTTTCTTGCCTATGGACGGCAAGTGCAACTTGAATATATACAGTAGTCTTTTTTGTTCTCCTTTCGTAGTACCGATAAATCCAGCTCGATATCCTGGCAAGCTGAATACGAACGAGTAAACTTAAATTAAATTTATCGAATGAGGATTAAAATTTTCTTAATAAATTAATGTTTACGCCTACTTAAACAATTTATGACATGACACCACTAGGTATTGAATATCACTGTAATACACTATTGAATAATAACGATATTTACATAAGTGCAATCAAAAATAAATAAAAAGGAAAAAAAGGCAAATAAAAATTTCTATTACAATTTTTTGTTCTTGTCTTGTATTTAAGATTAAGATAGACGTACTGTCCGTACAGCACATACTCGCAATTGTAACCTTCACCTCAACAAAGTCTGTAAAATATAATAAGAAATAATCATTTATTAAACTTATATATTATATAACATACGTAAAGGTACGCATACTTACGTAAAAATGATAGACTGACTAAAAATAATTTCCAAATCAATTCATATTTTTAATAAAAGCGTACTTCTGTTTTCGCAAACACAGTACAGTATTGATAACGTACACATACTACCCAGACAGCTTTACGCTTGACACCATTAGCTTTAGAGATATTGTTGAGATATTTGTGTCAATCTGGCTGTCGAAAAGTTTATCTAAGCTGCGTATCTATACAAATTGGCGACGTAGAACTACGGTCATTGGTCGTGAGTCGAGAGATAAAAATATGTCCTCATTGTCGGCCTACGCGATGTCGTAGGTGTACGTCCTCAACTCGCCTACCCATTCATGTTACTTGTTTTGCTCTCTAATATAGTAAATAAGTAAAAGCAGACGCTATCCTAACGCAGTGGACCGGTGTTTGACTAAGCACACAATGAATGTGGGTTCAGTTCTAATACAGGTGAATGATTATATTTCATTTCGTAAACACTTCCCCTGCCTGCTCAACTATATACTTACTTAACATAATAAAAAGTTTGTTTTTTTTTCTTCATGCAAAACAGGTAGAGAGCGAATCCAGTGACATTACCTCAATTAACCCCTTTTTATTCTAGACATATGGCGGAACCTAACGCTGCACTCATCGTACTAGATGGTATAATTTTTTTTTTAAATATCTAACTCACAACCACTATGCGTACAGTAAGATATTTCCTAACTACAACGTGATGGTGTTCTGAACCTTTTTTTTAACTACACGCTGTATCCCGCACATAGCAGGGTAAGCAGTAGAAACCTGAGAATCTACTGTTAAGATACTCTGTTCTCTTAAGATTTCCGTTCCTTACTTTACGCCGAATTGAGAATTGTCTTTTTGTGTATTAAAATATTTCTAAAATACATTTATATAAGTAAACTAAGTCAAGTCAAATGTATTCCCTAACAATAAAATGAAAACTGTATTAATCTTTTAGAAAAATAAACAAATGCCTTAATATAAATCTCAGTGTAGCATCGTCTAAGTCTAAAGTTATTATAAAATATGTCGCCAAGGATATATGACGGCGACAGCAGACATACAGTAAATAATTAAAGATCATAAGAAACTTAAAACGCTACTTGTGTATGGATACAGCAGATTTCATTGAATACATTAAAAATTTTTTTACCCTTATTAAAACCGCTACGAAAGTGGTTTTACTCCTTCACTTAATATTTAAAATCTTAAATATGCCTATCGTATAGATATAAATAAAATTGGAGTGTCTGTTTGTGATATTAAAATACCTTTTTAATACTTACACATTAATATATTTATGTTATATTTACCAAAATATTTTTTTTTCAATTTTTATCTGCCTGTTTGTTCCGGCTAATCTCTGTAATGGCTGGACCGATTTTGACGGGACTTACATACGCTTTAACGCCAAAATTATTAAACTGCTTTTCCTGAAACTTTGTACACATACCTATTCTTCATTCAATAGAACGAACTTTTTAATAAAAAAATTATAGAATATTTTTATATAAAACAAAATTTAAAAATATAATACTTTATTCAAAAAAATTTACCTAAAGACTCAAAGCCTTCAAATTAACGCATATACGCACCATACGCTACCACATGTACTATGGACTGACATTGACCACGCGAGCGAAGCCGCGGGAAACAGCTTGTAGGTTATAGAATCGTATACTCTGCTATAGTATAAAAATATCTTATTAATTTTTTTTTATAAGGAATGCTACCTATATAATGACAAAGATTATTTTAACTTAATATTAGGTTTGAAAGTGTTTTAATTTTAGTATCAGCTTTAATTTTCCAATTTAATTTAACAGAATATGTTTCAGGTTCCCTAAATTTCACAGATAACTGCGTCTATTTCTTACGAAAGAAGTCACCAATAAAGTAATAAAAAATATTTTCACATAACATTAACAAGTTTTCAGGCAAACTGCATTCATTACTTGTCTCTAAATAGCATTTAAGCAAAATCGCAGCCAATAAATTGCGTCTATGTAGCAGTCCATATTATATTTATCTTTATAATTAACGGCTTGCCCACTACGGAGTGAAGTTAGTTCGACTACGTGGGCCGGTGTTGCGCGTGCGCATACTTGCAGCCATACCTGTACATACTTTACTTGCCATAATTTTAAAAGAAACATTTATGTATTTTATAGACGTCGTTGGGTCGTACTTCTAATGTTTTTGTCTGGAAGCATTACGAGCTGGAATCTTATACACATATTAGACAGTGTAACACAGTCTATTCAGAACTCTTTTCAAACAAAAAAATATGATTTGCTATAAGGTTTATCATGCCCAAATTTCCTTTATTTTGTAATTTATTAAATCCGTTCCAAGTAAAAAATATGAAATTATTCAATATTTATGTATTTTCAAAACAAATTTTAAAGCTATAAAGTATGAATAAACGGTATAAACTCAATAGACTCTATATGAGTGAATATAATACAGTAAGCACAAGGATGTACTTAACTACTTAACATCATTATGTTCCCGCTAAAGTAGTCATACTTAATGTAGGGAAAACAATCGGCCATTGTCTCCACTGATAGAGCCGAGGTTCCCATTTACAAGCAGGTAAAGGTAACAAAGAAAAATACAAAGTTAAAACGAAAATAATTTTATGATATTCTATTAAGTTTAAGTTGCATATTAACCACATTTGTGGGATTGTGTGTAGTGTAGTGTTGCGGTGTCGTGTGGCGCGACAGGAAGAGCTCACATTGCGGCACCGATAATGGTAACAGAACTCAACTTTTAACATGTTTTATACATCAATGGTTTTAATATTTATATTTCTATTTTGGTTTTGAATACATAAACCAAGGGCAATGTCCTAACTGTATAATAAGATTGGATCAGCTAAGAGCATAAATATTGAAAATATATAGTCTAAGCCCCGTTTACTATTAAACCATACTATACTTCTTCTTCTTCTTCTTCATCTTGGCATTTATCCCGGCTAGCCAGGGTCTGCCTTCCTGTACCATACTATACATCATAAGTTAAATCTACATCACTTAACTTTAATATAACACATTTATATTGTATAAAAAGAACTTGTTATAGACAAAATACTCTTTCCAAAAAGTATCGCTAGTTCAAATACAGCTGAATTTTATAATGCACCTATACGAGTACATAAAAATAGTTATCATCAAATGTTAAGTCTCCTTTCTTTATTGACGGATAAAGTTTGTTTTTATAATAATTTCGTAATATTTTAATCTACTAGAAATACCATAAGTCTAAAAATAATATTAGGTAAAATTATAGAATAGAAATAAAAAAAGCCGCCAACTCAAGTTGAGTTCTTTGGAAAGCGGAAACGCCTTTAAAATGTGATATGTTTATGTTTAATAAAATGTAGTCGAATTACAGGAAATACTCCACGACTAAAAATAAAAAGCATTGCTTGTGATTTGACAACCGGATCCATGATTTTATTTGGGATTATAAGCCGCCGCCGGTCTCGTATTAGCTGCAACAGCGTTTTTAAGCCTACGTTGACAACATTTTGCTCTCTGCTTTCCACATTACGATTACGATTATTTCAAAGTAAAAAATATATTTTATGTTTTTTTTTTATGAAACGTATGGTTAATCTTAACTTTAAATGTACATTCTTTGCAGACACAGGATCTTTAATTGTCCATAACGTAGATTGTGTTGAAATACAAACTATATTCAAGAAATCAAAAAATTACTTATTATTATTAACTAGCTTTCCGCCCGCAGCTTCGCCCGCGTGAAATTCGGTTATATCGCGCGATATGATAAGGAATATCCTATAGTCTTTCCCAACGTCTAGACTATTTGTCAAAATTGGTTAAGTGGTTTATGTGTCAAAGTTGTAAACAGTTAAACAATCTTACATGATTTTATGTTTGACAATAAGGAACTCCATACAAACTTTTATCCCCTATTTCAACCCCCTCTATCATTTTTTTCGCGATAAAAAGTATCCTATGTCCTTTCCCAAGTTTAGTTCTATCTTCATACCGAATTTCATCAAAATCGGTTCTGTGGATTAGGCATGAAAGCGTAACAGACAGACAGACAGAGTTACTTTCGAATAATATTAGTAAGGATTTTACAATTTATAAACTTGCCTATTTCTTGTTCATATCGTTCCAATTGATACTACATACGTCCTACCTCCTAGTGATGTACCAAGGACAAAAACGTCAGTTCTAATTTTCAATTTGCATAACATTCGAGATGGTTTCTAGGGCAATCGGACATCCGCCACTATACGTCAGATAGAACATCCGCTCACTATCATCGCATTACAAAACAGATTTGTTTATTTATAGATAATACAACAAGCATTTATATTTGTATGAGCTTAAAATAATAATGTGTGAGAATTAACTATTAGTTGGTCACAATAATACCAAAATCTATACTTACGAACGTTAAATGTAGAGTTGTGGGTTTCGTACATTCGTTTATTTATCATTCATAAAGAAACAAGTTTGATTTTATAAGATGTAATAAATGTGAATTAATATAACATAGCATAACATTCGAGGCGGATTCCAGAGCAATCGCTCGTGACGGACGTTCATCCGCCGCGCCGCGTCGGTGCTGCACGCCTGATAGCGCATCCGCCCGCTATCAGACCGCCATCGTTCAACTAAATCATGTTATAAGCTTACAATTTTTTATTACTTTTATATGAAAACTTCACTAAAAATAATGATAGTTCTACTTACATTATTTGGAAACCAGAAACTTACTTATCTTCTGTTTTAAGCATTAATAAAGGTCCTTAAAGTTAAATGATTTATATCCTTGCGTAAAAAGATAGATCAGGTATTTGAAAATATTCTGTATTTCTTTACAAACTTTAAATTCCTTTTTAAACGAGATTACATATGAAAATAATATTAAAATATACGAGCCTGCGAAACATTTTAACATAAACTATAAATAAAATAGAGTAAACGAATACAGGTAGTGATGCAGGTGGTAGATTCCAGCACAGCGGACGCACGTCCGGCCAGATATACAGCATCCGCTTCTAACTTCACCATTGTTTCGTATATTTTAGTTTCTAAGAATAATGACGCACCAAACACGAATCATTTACGGACAATAAGTAGATACTTAAATGACACAATCGTAAATTACGTATTTTTAGATTTTAGGTATGACTTTGAGGCCATCGTGGCACAGTGAGATAGTCTGAATAGTTGCGGGTTCGATTCTCACTCACCGGAATATTTAAATTATATTTTCATTTCTCTGCTTTGGTAAGACAAAGCGCGGCGTTGTCTTTCTCCACTGTCATTATCCACATCATACAATGTCTTGAATTTGGACAGACAGTGGGAAATAGAGTATTACGATACTAGGTTCTCATTAGGTTTTTTTAGGTATGATTTTGACATTTCGTAAGCCGACTCTGTTTTTTTGGACATACAAGACTTGGATATGTTCCTGTGGAATATATAAAGTTTTTATATTACTGTGGAATATATAAACCTTTTTATAATAAGCAAAAATGAAATTAAGAAATTATTGGAAAGTATTAATTAAAGGTTGTGTTTTGTTCAGTTGTCGAATATTTATGATCTGTAATCTTACGTTGCAAGTTCTGCGATCGCAATCGTGTTGAAATTATCATTTATAAGGCATTCTGTTCGCATTGGCAGTTCATTCATTGGTGGCTACCCACGCGACCTCACCCTCTACCTTCCCTCCCGCCTCCACACTTACGCTGAAGCTAAACACGAACTAGGACGTTCGCTTGTTATCCAAATTAGGCTATATCTATGCTTCGTATTGCTTCGTAATTAGATAAAATGTCGATAAAGATATAAGAACATGTCTTTAATTAATTTAGTTCTATATCCCACGCTTTCTAATATCACAACGTAGAACTAATATCTATACTTGAACGTTATTTTCCTATTTGTGCATACTTTTATATTTCCATATTGTAGAGGAAGTTATAGAAAAATTAAATCTTAATGACTCAATTAATTTGGTGTTGTAGGATTTGAAAATTAAATTACTGTACAATATTGAAGTGACTTATATAATATAGAGTTGGCAACATCAGCCAGGATAGCGACTCGGCGATTTGTCTAGTAGCTAGTGTATTACGTCACGTTTGGACCCATCCATTAATGAAGTGGCGTTGCGTCATACTACCACGCAACTTCTGCTGGTATTGTTCCATAGACTTTAGTGGAAAATTGAATATTACGGCATGCTAAAATATAATTAAGTTATTAACAAGGATTTTAATGATTATATATATTATCAAAAATTCTTTAAACACAGTTTTTTTACAATATAGATACTCTAGCGAAAGAAAATTTTAAAAGAGAACGGAGTGTCTTAACAATAGGTTCTCTGGTTCCCTCTAACTACCCTGCCGTATGCGCGATACAGCGTGAAGCTCTAGCGAAAGGTCGAATAGATTTAAATAGTCAATTTAAATATAAAATCCATATTAACCAAATAAAAGAAAAAGTAGAAAGTAAAAAAATTAAAGAAAATGTGTCCCCTGCCATAGCACATATACAGGAAAACATTTATGTAGAATATCTACCGACATAACAAAAAAAAAGCATCAAATACATACATAGCTATTGAAATATGTAACTTCTGGACAGTACAGAGCGATTCATTCACACTTTAGAATATTTAATTGATAACTCAAAATATTTTTATGTTTCGCAACTTGAACACGCTTCTGAATATCATTATGCAAATAGTTATCGTAACGAAGTCGCCTGATTTTATGAATGAAGAGTAGGCAGGGGTGGGTGGATACCTCACCCCCACTGCCGTTACGCTGAGAGCGTGAAGACTCAATTTTGTAACAGTGGCGACGTGGCCTTATTAACCCCAATAATTTCAGATATTAAGTTTTATTGATATAAAGTATGATAATTTTTTAGCTTCACGCATATTCCGTATATAACTTCTATATAGATCTGGGTGGAGGGTATCTAGTTTTAAGACAATTCATGCTTCATTATATTTCACTAGCTTTCCGCCCGCGGCTTCGCCCGCATGGAATTCGGCTATATCGCGCGACGTATAAGGAGTAGCTTTCCCAATGTCTAGATTATTTGTGAAAAAAAATATATAAAAAATAAAAATATTTTTTTATAAAAAAATTTTCGCGATAAAAAATATCCTATGACCTTTCCCAAGTTCAGTTCTACCTTCATACTGAATTTTATCAAAATCGGTTCAGTGGCTTAGGCGTGAAAGCGTAACAGACAGACAGACAGAGTTACTTTCGCATTTATAATATAAATAAGGATTAACACATATTGATATTTAAAAATATTACTAATAAAAATGTAGTTAGCAGCGTATAAATGGCTCTACAAAATCATTACGAAGTTCGATATAAGGGCCATGTTGTATAGTAGGTACTTGTGCAATTTAATTAATTTCACGTACGAGTCAAACGAGTCAGCCGCCGCAATTGGTCTGTCTCCTCAGCTCCGCACAGGATTGACACAGAATATAAAATAAATAAATACTTTTTATCGCGTACTATATATTTAATAAATAATTAATTATACTGTCGTGGCGCAGAGGCACAAGCGTGCGACTATAAACGCGACAGGTTGTGGACTCGATTCCCACTCCAGGAAATGTAAAATTTAGTATTTTCATTTCTTGGGTTTGGTAACAAGGCAAAGCGCGTCGTTGAGTTCCGCCCCTCAGCACGCAATGCCTCAAACTGGCTGAAAGTGGGGAACGGATTTGTTGAAAGAGAACGGAGTGCACTAGCTTCTCAGATTCCCTCTGCCTACCCTGCTATATGCGGGATACAGCGTGAAGTTAAAAAAAAAATATAAATGATAATGAATTTAGTAATTGCTTATTCGTAGTACTTACCATTACAACGATCCACTTGTTAAATCCTAATAATATATGGTTAGGTAGAGAGAGGAGCGCGAACAGTAGAGGTGTACGTTAATGCGTATTTTAAAGGGGCCCCTTAAACCTACCTACACGTGGGTCGGAGGTCCCAGGCACCCTCCAAACTCCTCTCTCTCTTTGCAACGCGATGGGCAGCCACGGTGATTCAATGGATTGCTTAGCAGTTTCGTTTCCATACTAATTGTAATATTTTAAATATAATAATTGTAATCATATTTATTTTATATGACGTAATAAATAATAAAATCCTTATATACAATAATATAATTCGGCCAAAAGATAACTGAAGACAGACTCGTATGAAGTAGCATTTTTAAGGATAAAATTACTGTACAAGCAATTTGATCATAATTTAAAATATAAAAATATGATTTCAACTATAAAATTAATTATTTATGTTTGTCTTTAGTTTGTAATTTGTATCAAGTGTCATATCTATAAGAGATGATCGTCGAGCCTACGCTGCAGGGCCCGTGGCTGGCGTAGGCGAGGCGTGGGCGACGGCCGTGTGGGTGAACTATATTATACATACTGGTACGTACGAGTATGATATTCATATTTGAGTAATTAATGTGTGTCGGCTGACGACTGTCGCTATTGAATGGTGGATGACGTCCTTGCGTACATTTTAATTAGTCTAAAATATGTTATTTACGCTTCCGTAATCAAAGTCGTTTTACTAATTTAATGAAGCACTTATTATTCATTATTTATTTCCCTTTGCATAATTTGCTAAGCAAGATCAACCGGGAAACTCTATCTGTTTTTGAGAACAAAAGGCTCATCTTTTGGCATTCGTAATATAGGTATATATTTTAAATAAAATCTATAATTTTAATTATGAGCATGGAGTCTTTGCTAATGGAATAGCAAGTGATATGTTTCATTTTTATGTTTTATATACATGTAAAAAATATGGTGGACAGGACAAAATATCTTGCCTACTGCTGGAATTTATTGAAGAGTCCTCAAATATGCCATGTGATTTGGCATTGACCCTTGTAAATTTGACCTTTATACACCATGATGTTCTTCCTATTGAATATCGCTGATCTCTTTTCTTAAACTATTGTCTACAAATTATCCAACTTTTGACAATATATCTTTCAATTGAGCTATTTGTGTGTATTACTATTCTATTACGAATGCCTCACCATTGAAGAATAGAACGTTGTGTATATTCTTTTTTATTTAATAGCAAAATTTTTAATATCAAAATAAGGCTGTTTTTCTTACAAAATAATTTCTAGCTACCGTCTTGACTTACTAGATACAGAAAAACCTTTTCCGTAGGTACCAGTGGCGAAGCATCCATATAACATGGTTCCCACCGGCTTGCCCTTTGTAAAGGACAATAAATTATTGGCGGATTATCAGGGATACTAAAAATTTAAAAAAAAAATTGCAAGAAACCAAGCTCAACAAAAGTATCAGAGCTATAAAAATTGTCGCCAGCACAATTTCAGTGTGAAATTACTAAAAAAAACTTAATATGCTATAACAGCTTTCCTAAATATACCGGATTCTCTAAATCTACCTTTAAAAAATTTTTTTTATTACTTATTTTAAGTTGGGCTATAGGTAAACATTACGCATAAGCATATCAAAAAACACCACGTTATCACGTTACATAAGTTAAATTAATGTTTGTAATGATAATAGATTTATATTTATTACTATAATATAGTTAGATAATTTATTAATGAATGGCATTTGGGGAAGATAAGGATAGTTAAATTACATATAACCTAATTTTTCTTTCCATTAAAATATAGATACGTTTCTAAATGCAACATGATTTTGGCGAAGTGACTTGTGCTGTACTGTCGTAATCGAATCGCCATAATTAAGGAACTAAACTAGACATACTTAACTAGTACATTTGAAAACCATAAATGAATAAATGAACTGAATTGAAAGAGAATTGCACCATAAACAAATTCTGTAACACCAATGTTATTTAAATAACCGTTTCTTTCAGTGAAATTTGTGTCTATAACAACTGCATTCAAAGATACGTCTTAACTATTCAACCGCAGCATAAAATGCAGATTAATATTATAACAGACTTAGTTTCGCATCCTAATGTAAATTCAAACACGTACGTAGTAAGTTGAAGCTGTCGAACAAACAAGTTGCATTCAAAGCTTCATGTAAATGTCAAAGGTCAAAGTTATGCAATATGAACCCGACAACGTTTTTATTTCTATTTATAGTTGCAATAACTTGTTCAGTCTCTGCGCAAAAGAAATTCTGTGAAATCAATGGTTGCACTTCGTTTGAGAATTGTCGAGGCGAACTGGATTCTCGATAAGGCATCGCAATTTGAATTATGACTCCTACATTTTTTAAAATTATCTTTTAAATGATGCAAATCTTATTTATAAAATATATTAATTTACAAATATATAAATATGATGTATAATTCTTAGGTATATAACATTCTTTTACAATGTCTTTCATTCATGTTAGTATTATTGCGATGTTATCTCCTAGATCATTATATTTACGAGAAACACATAAATTTGTATGTGCTAGTTGCTTTAAATACATTATTTAAATTTAAAATACAAAATAATCGCTATGGCAAAGCTAAAGTAACCCAGAATACGTAAGGATAGATTATGGCAGATACTGGTAGATAAGAATATTCAAATAAACACGAGAGGCCATCGTAACGCAGTGGGACAGCGGCTGACTGTGAACAAGTTTGGTTGTGGGTTCCATTCCCACTCGAGGTCATAATTATGTCTATTTTTTTCACCGCTCTGGTAAGACAAAACTCTGCATTGAGTTCCGCCAGTCAATATGCAATGTCTCGCGTTCTGGCGGAAAGTGGAAAATAGGGTGTTTTGACTTCGAAGGTTCTTCTGTTTACCCGCATAGTAATGCGGGATAAAGCGTGAAGAAGAATATATAGAGTAAACTATTACAATTTAAACAAAATCATAGCTGATTAATATTTTTAGTTCACATTTCTCGTTTCGGAAGATTTTCACCTCACGAATAATTTATGAAATACTTTTTTATAATAAATTTATATATTTTTTAACATTTAAGAATAAATAGACTTGTTGAACAGTGATGCAGAGTCGGGCTCGCTCGCGCATGGTCGATCGCGCTCGGCTGCGCGTGCGCCGCAGGAAACAGGAAGTGGACTAACCGCAGGCTTCCGCTCCCATTCGTTCGCCGGACGCGTTGCTGTGATAGGGCTGCTGGTGTAAAATTCTTGAAAAACCAAAAAACATGCCCTATAATATCCAGAAACGCACAATACTATGTGGTTTGCTATTTTGAGACCTTCTTTTGCTAAAAATCTATTCTGTTCTAAAAGTGGTATAAAGTGTCTTTAGGGTCCGTTAATTTCATTTATTTAACAAATAAGGTTTTCGAATGCCAATAAATATGAAATTTATGTATATATGTATTATATGAGCTACTACTTGCTTTGAAACAAAAAAGATTATAATGATTATTTTCATGATTAAAGTTTTCGAGGCCACTTAAGATATCATAATTTAGGCTTAATTAGACTAACAGTTTTATTATTTTCACACGCCGCTTCAATTGTTTATATGCCATACAGTTAGTTTGAGTCATATTGCTTGTATATATAGGGACTAAAAAGCAATATCAAAAGTAAATACTTGTTTTAGTTACAATTTGTATCTAGATTGCAGAAACGATTGCATTTCATAAATTTAACTTTTAGTAAGCGTGTCAGATCGGTTTTACCTGAAATTCAACTTATGTTATTTATTTACAGCAGAATTACTTAATATTAATTATTTAATTATATTATATACCTATAATATGTCACCTTAGGAATATTATTTATAAGTATGAATGGTAGCTAGAAATGTTACTCATCTCTATTGTGTAGTTCATTTTGTGACTTTGTAACCGAAGCCCAATGTGATTTTTGACATTAACCAATTCATCACTAGATAATTAGATAACACCTTTATGTCTCTACTATGCAAAACACATACAAATCTTATGTTAAATTTTGACAATAATCCTAAAGCCTTTGTTGCCTGATTTCGATTTTAATTAAGGCTTTTATATTAAAAATATTTATTTCATTGGGTGAAGTTAATATTCGCAAAAAGTTAATGTGTTGAGTACATGTATACTTATTATGAAGCGATTTTTTTACTCGTATATCATATTCATATGTTTTAGCGAATGACAACATCACAGCTGATATAAAGGTCTGGGCTACATAGTATCTGGTCTGAATGCAACAGTCACTCGGCACCCCTGTGCAATAGCTCGCTCGGCGTATTTCGTGCCATTGAAGTAATATTATCTAGTTGGCTGACAGAGTACCTACTGCCGTGAGCTCCGCTACCGGATACGCGCGTAATACGAGATTGTGCTCCTTTTGCTTTGCGCGCTCTTTAATTGTTGTTTATTTTTATTAAAGTCACACTGTTTGTACTACAGACCTTGACACTTTGTATTTAGAGTTCGAATTACAGTCTGTTCTCGCAAATGTACACTTTGAACGACAAGTTTCAGTTAAAAATAGGAAACATAGTTTTATAATATGACTACAAAATTTCATGAACATAGAAACAAAGTCAAAGCCCGAAAATAGAACTTTAAGATAAATTTAGAACTGAAAAATAAAATAAGTATGGAAATATCTCATCTTGCATCAGAAATTGAATTGGAATAATCCACGGATTTATTTGGCGAGGCAAATTGCCTGTGACGTCACTCGTGGGCGGGCGTTGCTTGAGGGTGGGGGTGAGCTCAATGAAACTAGGTTATGTCATCATACTAACTTGCTGTAGCTACACGCTCCTTTGGAGTTAATGCTACAGTCTAAAATAGCACTGATTTATTTATAGCTTATTAATATTTTAATAAATGAGTAGAATTTTTAAAAATGATATATTATAAACTTAATTTTATATAATATTAAATTTTTAATATATATTTATTTCATGGTGATATATTTATTTTAACAAAATATTGTTTTTATAATTTTATAACAAAGTTTTTATAGCCGATTTCTATATGAAATAGACATGTGTACAATATTTTTAAGAACTTCTAAACCTTTTATAAAGTTATCGATTTTTATTACCTATGTGCAAAAAGTTCATCGTCTCGTCAAGCGACTTAAATGTAGAAAGGCGGTCGCGTTTGCACTCAAGTTCTACGCATCAGCTTAGTATGAATATTATACAAACCGTTTAAAGACATTTTGATTCTTTCATAACTAAAAACCACTTTAATATAATAAGGATGAATTGTTTGTAATAAAATCCCTTAAATTAACTAGTCTGTAACTTAAATTTACTAATTTCATAACTGAATACTTGACGGTTATTGAGATCTTTTACGTGAAGAACTCTGTTACAGGCACCAGTTCGACTTACGAATGGAACGAGTTGTGTAGGACCACGTCAGCGTCACAATGCTCCTCTTCGATCACCACTAGCCGAGGCAGAGAACTGCCTCATATTCCTCATAGTCTGCATGGCAGACAAGGCTAAAATAGAGGGGGAGGCTAATCATGTGCCTCACTTATACCACATGACCTATTACAGCCAACCAAGACCATTCACCACGGCCGACAGGGAGAGAACGTTACCTATGACTTCACGCAAGGCGTGAGTTGATACGTTCAAGCTAAGCACTACTGCAGCGTATGCCGAGTCGTCTCTTCGAGGCAGTTAACGCAGTGGCAGTTCCAGACACGACACAGATATGTCCCGAAGCAACCATGCCTCGAGAGTAATTTCATAAGGCCAAGACCCCGTTACGTCAGCCTAACTAACAAAAGAGGAGACGAACTGCCTCGTTAGGCCTCTAGTTGGCGAATGGATTTGTCAGCCAGGTTCCGTTGTAACAACGTTGTAACCTTCTTATTATATTCAACTAGATAGTTACATGTAATTATTTACCGTCCACACCATTCGTATTCTTCACTAAAATTTGACTCCAGTTTTCACATTTATGTTTTTGATGGAATATCATATAACTCAAATCGTAACATGATTACATCACTGTACATTTACTACGGGTATATACAATTCATTAAACAGAAAGGTATTGCGAAACATGTATTAATTAAAATATTCATAATCAATAAAAAAGGATAATGTGGTGTGGTATATTATTTTAATTCTAAGTGAAATGTTCACTTTATTAATGTTACGTTGTAATTTATAAATTTACTTCGTCGCTATACTTAATAATTAAGTTGTATCACTATTTCCTATTATACAATAACCAAATTGGAAACAAAACAGACAAAAAGCGGCATTTTTTTCATGGCAATGTAAACAGTGTCAATCTTGTGTTCAAATACTACGTTTTCTGCTTTCCGGCGGAATTCCGAGACAGAACTCATTGCTTCGCTTTGTATCACCAAGCGAAAAAAAAAAAACAATTTAAATATAACTATCGAAGCACCTCGTTTACAACCAGACAATGAAATGCCATGACGGTTTATAGAAAATAAACAAAACAATAAAAACAAAAAGTTGCATCTTATAGTCGCCCCTTGCCTCGACGGAAACATCAATGAACAAGCCCGCACCATTCTTACCCCACTTCCGCTACTCATCCTTATCACACACGCTAAAAATAAATTAGCGTAATGAGACAGATATATATTGTGCATTACGTCGCGAATATAACAATTTCATTGATTGTGAAAGTTGTGAATCAGATTCAGTTTCGGTGTATTTGTAAAGGACTTTGCAGCTTTAAGGTCGAGTGATGTCAATGGAGTTCGTTTTATATAAGCTTATATTATTGAAATAGAGTATTGTATTGTAATTACTTTTTTTGGAGGTATTTATATGTCAATATATGAATCTATATTAACTAATTCGATTATGGCTAAGAAAATAAATGTATACATTGTCCTTTTACATTCGGGGTATTACTATTGATTCATATATTTTAATGAAAAAATAGAGAATGACCTTAAGCGTGCTAGTTCATTTATTTATATCTTCTATTAGAAAATACTAATAACAGATTACTAAATTAAAAAAAAAATAATAAAAAAATATTTTAGAGCGATTCTGTTATGAAGTATTCAAATCTTGCAAAGTAGTATAAACAGTAGCAGTTAAATAATCTTACACGAGTTTAATTACAGCCGCCCCCAAAGGAAACACTAAGTAGGAAATAATAATTGACGCGAACAGGGAACGTACATATCCGGCGGCGGACGGAAGTAACGCCATACGCCTCTGCAAGGGAAGTGGGCCCCTTTCTTTCCTGCCTCTTCATCGTGCGCTCGCGCCGCGCTCCGATCCCATTCACGACCGTGGGAGAATCATGCCGAACCACCCGTAACGACTAATTTATGAATGAAAATAAAGACATCACTTTAAAAATCCCTCTTTCTTTAATAATGCGTACTGTTAAACCATCAACACACTCGGTCGGCTTATCGTTCGTAGCAATAAAGAACAAGGGGAAGTATTTTTACTCGAACTCAAGTACCTTGAATTTAACCTATTTTTATAGATATTATCTAAATAGCTCCAGAGGAGATCGGTGAATATGAGTGTTTCATATTTGTTGCTACTGTATTTATGATTTTTTTCGGAACTAAAATAAAGACCGTTCGTAAATCAATGTTATTCACGAAGTGGCTCATGTTGGCAGTGGCCCAAAATTATAAGCACTCGGACGATCTCTCATTCAGATTTAGCGATGTTTTTTTTACACTTTTTTATCTTAAGAGATCTTTCACTTTTGCAGGCTACTCAGAGAGAATCCAGCGATATGATATATCTGTTTTCTACTATGGGTTCTTATGTTTATGGTGAATGAGCGTTAGTAAACTCTTTTAACTTGGTTTTAACCCCAAGACTCTTAGAATACAATCAGACCAGTTTCAACTGCACCAAAACAGTGTCTTATTATTTTTTCTTTTTTATTTTAAAACACACGAGAATTTTACATATATTTCACAAACATAAAAATGTAATAATTACCTCTTTACTTTCATCTCCTATCAATAAGTAGATCTTATCGATAGAACCAGTATTGATGGTCTAAGTAATTTGTGCTGCAATAAGTAATGAATGTTTGCTAAGCGCATTTGGTATGCGTACCATTAACATTGTGGTCTGGACAATCTAGTTTTCCATATATTCTACAGCATGTCAGTAAACGCAGACTTCTTACATGTGCCTGGGAAAATCGTTCAATGTGAGAGGTAATCAAAGTCAAGTCATTACCTTCCCCTTAGAAATCGATTCTTTTTTTCATAGAGTTCAAGTAACTTTATAACAAATGCAAATATTTATTTGTTAGTCAAAGTCAAAACAATTTATTTAAAATAAGAAGTCAAATGCTTCGTTTTTTGAACGTCAAATAATTTAGCGGTAAACAATATATCGGTTTGTTTAATATTATATTGAACGTAGTATTATTTTTTAAAAGAAATATTCAGTAAATACCTTGATTTTCATATATACTCTATATTCATATATGTGACAATATTACAAGACAGACATTTAATTCTCGAAATTTCGTTTATTCCACGATAGCGTTAGAAGATCTTTTTTATTTTTTTAATACAAGCTGACACGATAACAATAAAATTTAGATCTTTGAAACCGATTAAAAAGATTATAAAATATTTATATTTATAAATTTAAAAAAATATAAAATAAAATATTATAATCATCTATTTTTTGTTTAAAATTAACAAAATATGTTCTTAGCTCATTCGATACTATTGGCAAGCAGCAGCTGCTTGTTCATTCATATTAAAAACAATATCGATCCCAAAGATTAAAAGAAAACAAAGTTGTTCATTTCAATCTTGAACCATATTTGCTAAGTGTTAAGATTGAAAATTAAGTATAGATGAAAATACATATATTTTATGAAGCTGGGTTTAGCAATAATTATGTAAGCTCCGTTACAGGCTCACAGCTTCCACCTCCACAGCTTTCATTAAGAAACTAGTAGATCGATGAGTATTAACTGGCAAGATAAATTACGGTACTTAGAAATTGTAGCCTTTATTGAATCTCTTTAATCTCGGCCACTACCAATATTAATTGCATTCTAATAGTGACATTTCTAACTTTCTTTATCAATTTAACTGCTTAAAAAAAATAATTTGCTTGTAAGACAGTGCAAAAAGTAACTTTATAACTTTTTTTATGTTTATATGTAGCTCAAATGAACTTGTATGTAAAACAAATAGAAACATATGTAATATTCATTTAATGTAATGATAGTGCAATTATTACGAAAAATATTGACTGCAATTTCTCCGTGTAAATTTTAATTATCTTTGCCAAATAAAATCGTAAAAGGAGTGGAAAGTTTTTCATTTACCTATTAATATATATCTACAGGTGTGAAGGAAGGTCACGTAAAATGTACGAGGGCCCTGTGGGGCATGTATGAAGGGGTTAATGACAATGGACAAGTTAAAAATACTATGCAGAGACCGTAGCATATGGCACTTCGCTCTCTCTGACTATACCGCTAGATATAAAGCGTGAAGCTAAGGTAGTAAACTTCAATCGACGGATCTACAGTGGCCCATGAGGGGGATACTATCGCCTTGACGACAACATTTAAAAAAAAACCTACATTTAAAGTATGAATTACTAGGATGACCTACGTTAAAAACGACTTATTCCTACTATTACCTTTATATTTGCAATTTTTATCGATCAACTGTAATCTGTATTTAGGTAGCAGTGAACACGAATAAAATATCTAATGAACCACTGAAAATTGCTGAACGTATAAGAAATGATATAGATGGGTGAGTATTGAGGTGCTCCAGCACTAGGCAACCGTTGATCCGTCGTTGGACAAACACACAAATATCTTATATACTTATTTTTTAGGTATCAAATTTTAAGTTGACAAATAAAAATTTTACAAAATTATTATTTTTTTATTTTCTACCTCAAAAATAATCCATTGGGAATTTTACTCTATAACAAAACATGTAGTCAGAGTCTAAAATGCTCCACGACAGCGGCTTGGAACATTTAAAATTATTTAATAGTGATAAACTAAGCTGTAGAAAGCATCTACTTGATTTATTAAGATTAATTTTAACAGATTTTTCACATTCATTTACTTCTATCTAATGTAGAAGAAGATGTTCCTTTTAACAGTTCTTAAAAAAGCATTTTAGTTAAAAATATATACAGTACGTAAGTAATTAATAATTATGAATATAAATATATTACCCACAATCATATGGAAGCAGTTTGATAAACGCTAAATGTAGATCATTTTCGACTTCAATAATAATCTCTTATATATAACTAATGTCATATGATGTCTCGTTATCGCGGAAATTATGAATGAAACAGACAGAGATAATGATGATATTGTAACCATTAATTTGTTTTTCGACTAGTTCGAGTGAGGAGTAACAAATAGGAAATTTGATAGGAAGTTATATTTCAGATAAAATAATGAGTATATAAAAATTTTAAAATTATTTAAAAAAATAACTAAGAGGCAAACGCTTTAAATTGTTTTCTCTTTTTCATTCCAGTCTCTTACTGGAATGGCATCAGGTTAATGCTCTCTGTTCTCGGCTCTGGACACAACTGCAAATTTTCCAACGAATTGAAAGAACAGTGGGTCAAAGTAGCGAGTACCATTTTAACCCTCATTAAGGGGTGTAAAAATAGAAATGATAAATAAATACTTACTCAAATCTTTCATTTAGCAGAATAAGCGGAAATAATCTATTAAAATATTATCCAATACGTATTACAAACGAAAGATGCACATAATAAGTCTGAAAAGGTATTTGTACCTTCAATTGTCGGGGATAGACCAACTGTTGACAAACTCTTCCATCAGTCACTGAGTGACTGGCAGACAAGGTATACTCAAAGCTACTGGGCGTTGAAAGCTGTAATTTGAAATGTAGAATACTTGGGGAGGATTTTCCAACATAGTTTCACACATTTTACTGTCAAAACTATGGAAGATGCAGTAAAAAATTGAAGCTCGATTGGCAAAGCGATGACGTCACTGCAAGCGACGTTGCTGTCAAAAACTAGATATTTCATTGATACATCTATTTATTTTATTTTTAATTTTTATTTATTTTTTTTTCTTCTTCACTTCACGCTGTATCCCGCATATATCAGGGTAGGCAGAGTTAAGACACTCTGTTCTCTTTCAACAAATCCGTTCCCCACTTTCCGCCAGATTGAGGCATTGCGTGTTGAGTGGCGGAACTCAACGCCGCGTTTTGCCTTGTTACCAAACCCCGAAAATGAAAATACTTCATTTCCTAGAGTGGGAATCGAACTCACAACCTGTCGCTTTACAGTCGCACACTTGTGCCTCTGCGCCACGACAGACGTTATTTATTTATACACAATAAAAAATAGAAAAAATATCAAATCTATGCGTACACTTATATTTTAGGTAAACGCTGCATCCAAAACAAAAAGTGATAGATTTCAACATTAAAAATAAAAAAGTTGAAACATTTTAAAAACACTACATAGTTACAAAAAATATAAATCGCTTTGGGTAAAATTAAATGTCTTAGCTTTTCTGTGATAGTACAAAATATATAAAATTTTGTACCATTTTTATTATGAAGCTTACGCATTCGTGGAATAGGTGAATTGGAACCGAAGACAATTTTTTTTTAAATATAAATATATCTGCAATAATATGTTAATATATTTTGAATTAAATTAAGTCTACTTTATACTACTGAATGGCGGGACTCTACGCAACATTCTATCGAAACAGAGTTTAACACACTGAACATTCTTCCAAATCCAATGTTGGACTTGAATCCATAACCAGTGAGTAGGCTGAACTGATTTGCAAGAGAAGAAAAAATGAGATTGGTAAATTTTGGGATTGCAAAAATTTCCACCCTCCGCCACTGTCCACAACAATCTAATAGTAACAATCTAATAAGTGATAAATTTAAATATATTTTTAAACAATTTAACTGTCAATGTCTTAGTCACTGTTACTGTTAGAATTAAATTATAATACATATAATGAAATAAAAAAACAATTTGATAATATACAAAGGAAATATAAATAACTTTTTGTATTATATATTTTATTTTCAATTGTAATTTGCACGAACGTATAAACATAAGGTCTATAAAAAACTCGATGAATGGGGCGTAGCGTCCGCAATTGATAAAACTTAATAGTGAATTTGAATGGAGTCGCGCATCTGCCGCGCCAGGTGCGCCCGCGTCCGCCCGCTGCTCGCCGCCTGCACTGCCTGCCGCCGGAGAAACTGCGAACCGTTCGATAGATAACATCTAAACAGATAAACTGACATCCTGATTGAGCCCTAATTCAATACTCACACTCTCACCTGCATAATAAACTGACACTAAATATTTCTTTATGCAGTTTGTTTTATTAAAGCAAATTAGATGTAATCTTTGTATTTAAGCATTTCGCTGACTGATTTTATCTTTTGATGTGCAAACGTTCTAAAACTACCGGTCTTGCAAAGAAAGTAACTACGCGGTTTTTAATAGTCATCGCAGCCGACGAGCAATCAGCCGCCATCAGATATAACGACAGACATACATAGGTTCGTGCGCGGGTTTGTATTTTTACGTGGTGTAAACTTAAATTAATTAGTATCCGTCACTTAATCTGTGGAGTGTAGGTGCGTTCCCACGGTGCGCCCGCGCGGCCGGAAACCACCTCTCCCCCGCGCCTCTAAGCCGTGCCCCGTTCCGTCGCTCACGCACGCTCCCTACAAACTCATCACGCTATTCACAGCAGCCAAACTAAACTGAAGGCACGTATGGCAAAACTACCTTTATTCAATTTTGTTGATATTAAGCACACTATTTCCGCTGCCTTATGTTGTTAATACTCTTACAATACTAGGATCTGCAAAGAATAGAGATTACTTTGTATTTGCGTGTCTATGTGCCATACTTCCGAATGTAACTTCCTGTTTCCGATTTTTTGTATCGTCACGTGCAAACGTACGAGTCGTTAAGCTTATATTATAAAGACATCATGAATCATTATTCTTTTTTTCCTAATAAGATGTAACATGTTCTTTTGCATTTAGTAACCGACAAAAGCTGAAATAAGATTCCAATTTAAACGCTACAGCTGCTTAATATTTTGTGCAACTGCAAAATAAGCATTTAGGTCTAAGTACCATATAACATTTTTTACGTATATATTTATTAAATATACGATTTAAGAATATTTTTTATAATCGTAAAATATAGATATGTTTGACCAGAATTGTTTCTGTAATTTTCTAGAGGCTCTGGCTAAATAATATTTTTGGACAGAATTTTTTTATTGTTAGAAATTAATCTACGACAAAGTAATTCAATTTAAATTCATTACTTTCACTGTAATATGAGTGTGAGGACATGTCCCATTTGTATTCTTATACCTTCTTATATTGTAGATACTATATAAAACGTAGGACATATGAGAAGATTTAAATTTATATAATGGTGTGTTAGACCATAATATCAGAATTCGTTTTCTGGCTTTAAACTCTTTGCTGAACCGAAAACATGGCACACTTGTTTTATATATACAGAGCCAGCATTTCTGTCTTTAAGTTCATATCAAGTTAGGACATCTCAATTTTCTCACTTGTTTTATCATTACGGTACAGGATGTAAATGATAGCGGACGTAGTTGTACTTTTAAGTACCCAAAGTGTAAGACTGGTTTAGTTGCTCTTAAATGCGATTCTAGTTCAGATAACATAATTATTTTGTTTAATTGTACTCATAAATCGGGGATTATTTACTATGTGGCATATCGTAAGATTTACAGGAGAATTAATTGCTTGGTTAGGTATTAGCTTTTATACAAAATTCTATAAAATATGGTTAAATTTTGAAAAGTTAATAATTGAAGCTTTTTTGGCGGTATACATTATGAACCTACTCTAGTCTCTATATACGATGTATTCAAGAGGATATTAAATTAGTGTTTCTTATTTATAATTAATATTAATTAACAGGAAAAGTTTTCAATACAAAAAAAATACTTCTGAGTGTTAGAATAGTTTCTGCGAAAATAAAACCTATTTATAGTGACGCATTAATAAAACATCACAATTTGAAACGAAAGAAAATCCTTAACTGCAATGCTCTAATCATTTTATGATAAAATTTCACTGTATACATTATGCCAAATGTGGTGATTTCACAATCGCATAAACATATAATATATGAGTACGAACACCTGATTTATTTTATAACGATAATTAAATATTTATACAGCGATAAAACTTTGCTGAGTTACCATGCATAAAAATCACAATAATGTTTTTAAAATTAAAAATAATAAAAAATTATCACTTTTTTACCTACACTTCAAGGCGACTCAAGAGGTTTTTTGGGCGAAGTGACATGTCTAGTACTTGAAGTGTTTTAACAGCGGGATGTCTGCTCTGGGCGGAAGTCGGGAACGAGATCGACGTATCGTGAGAACTCTTTACATTGTCTATTTGTATAACATTTAAATGAAAAAATAAATTACAGGTTAGCGCATACATATATGTCATACATTTTTAAACAGCTTATTTTATTGGTAATATATTTTTTTATTGTCAAAATATTAAATAAGAACAATATATATATTCATATGCAGTCATTTTAAATATAATAGAACATATCAAAATGCACATATATATTGTATATTTTCATAAAAATACTAGTTTGTTCTATTTAACCGTATAAAATATTGTAAGAGACACTTATATAAACGAGAACATTTTCAATAGCTTTTATTTAAATAATGTATTGAAAGTGTAGGTCTACAACATTAAATAGGAGACTTTATGATATAAATTTACTTCCTACATTTCAATAAGTGTTAAATAATCTCAAGACAGTATGTTTTGGCCTTCCATTGCTTATTGGACAGAAAATATATTGTTATTTGTAGTTTGTGTATTATTCGATCTAGTTTTTTTTAATCACGCTGTTTCATAGCGGTAGACAGAGGGAACCAGAGAACCTAGTGTTATGATACTCCATTCTCTTCAACAACCTGTCTCCCACTTTCCGCTGAATTGAGGCATTGCGGCTGAGGGCGGAACTCAACGCCGCGCTTTGCCTTGTTACTAAACCCAAGAAATGAAAATACTAAATTCTGCCAATTCCTGGGAGTGGGAATCGAACCCACAACCTGTCGCGTTCACAGTCGCACGCTTGTGCCTAGATCTAGTAAGTTAGTACAATATAACTACTTTCTTAAAGCTTTTGTTAAAGTTTGCTTACTTCTAAAAATTATTCCATGGCGAGAAATAGAAATGCTTTGTTATAATGTGGCATGTACATGTATTAAACCATAGTACATAGCGATATGAATATTTAAAATAATTATTTTCATGCAAAAGTCATTCATACAAACAAGCAATAAAATTTAATTGAAGATCACATAAAACTTGTTTAACATCATATTATCTGGAAGATTTAGTTGCGAGATTAACTTTATGTTTTTTGTTTTACGGCCACATTCATTAGGCTGACATTGGTATACATGTATTGTGTTTTGATTATTATTGACCAAAATACTGACTTTACACCTTACTCTACTCGAAATTCTTTTTAATTTAAAAATTGCAGGTAATTGATGGAATCATGAATTTAATAGATGTTGGTAACATATTAATTTAAATATTATTATGATATTGCCAATGCCATCACATAAAGTCACGAAATTAGGCGGAAAGTGAAGAACGCGGTGTTAGAAATACCGATAATATAGAAATATATAGATATATGTATAATAGAGTTTTGTCTTGTCTTTCCTGTTGTAGGAAAATGTGGTTTAGTTATTGTATGTAACAGCTTTAGTAATTAACAGTATAGTCTTTCTTTTAGCTTCACGCTGTATCCCGCATATAGCCTGCTCTCAGGTTCCCTCTGCATACCCTGGTATGCAGAGGGAACCTGAGAGCCTAGTGTTAAGACACTCTGTTCCGGTAGTTTCGTTCACAGTACAGTCTAATACTATTAATAACTATAGCTATTAAATTTTTCTCACAAATTTGTTTTACGTGTTAATTACTTATTGTTTGTACGAAGGTGAAAAATAAAAACAATGGCTTATTACTTTGATTGCTAAATCATATTTTTGAGAGCTAGATCATTTGTATGGAATATATTCATATGTTTCTTCTAGTTCTTATAAAAAATATAATAATATTGCGTAAAAACAATAAGCTCACAAATTATAATAGCTTAAAAGTAGATAATTTTATAGTATGACATTCATATTTTTGATTTATTTTATTTATTTTTTACAGGATATGCAGGAAAATCAAGTGAGATTCTCTACTCTCTACAATGTAGAGACGTTGGACGATAGAATTTTATCCAATTAGACCATAAAAATATTTAATTACATACGATATTTGAATCGGTGAGTGCAGAAACAACGTAAGTCACAAAAAATGCCAAAATTCGTAATCGATTTAAACTAGCCTAAGCTAGTTAAGTTATTAAGCTAGTTAGCTAAGGCAAGATACTTGTTGGTTTTCTCCCTCTTGCAAAATTTGAAAATCCGGACTTACGTTGTTTCTGCACTTTTCGATTCATTTTTCAAAGCAATATTTACTTAAGATAAAAACCGTTGGACGCTTATAAAGATTTCATACAGCAAGATTTGAAATTACCTAAATTATAGGTTCTTATTTCGTTATATCGAAGTTCTTATACACTTGTTGCAACTTATTTTTGTTATGAGAGTAATTTTTATACGCTTCTAAATATTTTAAGGAAAATCGCTGCTAAATATTGCGCCGTGAGAGATCTGAATCTCGTTTGTATTTTCTCCTATTGAGATCCTTACCCTGAAACATCACTTTGCGGCTTTCAATAATTTTGACAAGTATTTTTCATTATAGTGTAGTTTTAACCAGACATTGCAGTATTGCAGCAAAATGTCATGTAGTATATAAAAAATATAGATTTGGTGCGGTGTGCGACCGAAGCCGTGCGAAGGACGGAATGTGTCGGCAGGTGTGTTCCAAACTAACGTTGAAATCATATGGATCTACTATTATAACATTATTAAGATAGAAATTATTTAAATTTAACCTAAATATATACTAATAGTCTTTTTCCCATATGATAGCTTTGAGATATTAAAATGTTATGTAAAAATATTTCTTTTAAATAATTAAAAAAATATAACATTGTTTTGCCTCTAACGACTTGCGATATAAGTCTTTCATTTTGTGAAAGAATTTTATCAACTAACAAATATATCAATTTTAATATATTGCTTTTACATATTAATATATTTTAACTAGAAACGCAATTACACTCTTTATTTGGTATCAATGATAGTCGCTTAAAAATCAGTGCATTAATCTATAGAGTCATATCCTCTTAGTGTTATTGCAGGCAGATTTCGGGAACCACATGTCATTTCCTTTGGAGCCATATGCGGGGTAGGGGCGATTGGGACGATTTCAATACGCACGAACATTAAACGAAGGGGTAAGTTGCAAAAAATACGCCCGCACATTGCTTTGTCCAAATTCGATTCGCCTTCTGCATTGAGTTTTTAATTACAGCCATATGTTTACTTAGAAAGTTGGATTGTTGACTGAGAGAATGGACTTCAAGTAAAAGATGTTTTTTGTTTAATTATTTAATTCAATAGTTTTTAATAAGTAACCAATCTATTTTCGTAATTTGTTAGAGTTTATACGCACACTGTCGACTAGTCGCCGACAATTCGGTCGCCGGCGACCAAAACATGGGCAACTATGGCCAGAGGACCGAACCCAGCACTCACGGCGACTGACGACCAATTGTGCAACCACCCATATTAACTATAGTAAGATACAGTCGCCGGCGACCGAGTTGCCGGCAACTAGTCGACAGTGCATATAGGCTCTTAATGAATTATTGTAATTAAAATGTTCTTATTTTCAAAAACTTTAAGCAGATATGTATTTATTTGTCTCCCTCTTTCTTTACAATATACGTAAAATATATATGTAGGTAACCCGGCACTCAAAGTCTCCGCCACTATATTGCTTTCTTCAAAACGACATTTCTTTAAAATTAACTAACCTTTCTCTATTACAGTGCATTAACAGACTATATACCTACTTTGTTTTGTGGTTTGGGCAGAATTTGATGGCAATTCACTGCGTTCTCTACCTATGGTCTATTAAAAGAAAATAGAGTTTCTGTATCTTCCTCTTCTTAGTCGGTTTCTTCATTTTTGAAGGTCGTGCCCGTTTTGATATGGGGTCGTGGCCATTTAGACAAGCTGTTTCCATGCCACTCTGTCTGACGCTTTCCTTAGAGCTTCGGTCACCGGGATGCCTAAGATGTTTCTTATGGTATTAGACCATCGGGCAGGTGTTCGGCCCCTAGGTCTTTTCCCATCTACTTTGCTCATCATAATTAGTTTATCAAAACTATCCGGCAGTTTACGTGCTATGTGGCCAAAGTAAGACAGTACTTTACTTTGCTGTCCACGGTATGCGCAACTCCTCCAGTACCATATTTCGAAGGAGAGAAGAACTTCTGTATATGTCACTTTAAATGTAAGTGAAACGTATGATAGTGTCTGAAGCATTTATTTTATATTTGAATATATTATTATAAAATCATTCTTTCTCTATAAAACCTTTATCTGTGTCAAATTTCATACTCCTACGGTCACATAATTATAGCGAAGAGGGTCAAAAAAAACCCTTATTAGTAGATAACGCGCTGGCGGCATCCAACGTTGCTTTGATAGGAAAGAACCTATAATATAATTTACTTATTTATATTTATATTTGCAACTTTGCGCTTTCCCCACATAGAGCAGTAGCCAGAGAGAACATAATCTCAAGACACTAAGCCAGTTTTTATTTGCTCCATAAAATATATTTAAGGTAATAGAGCATTTTCTTTTATATATGTATTTTTTTTATTTCTTCTTCTTCACACTTTATTTCGCACAGCGAAGTAGAGACAACCTAGTGTCGACATCCTTATTGGTGAAATTTTAAAATAAGGGTACTAAGTATATAGAAATACTATAGTATCCTTACTAATATTATAAATGCGAAAGTAGCTCTGTCTGTCTGTCTGTTACGCTTTCACGCCTAAACCACTGAACCGTCAAAACCGATGAAATTCGGTATGAAGATAAAACTAAACTTGGGAAAGGACATAGAATACTTTTTATTGCGAAAAAAATGATAGAGGGGGTTGAAATAGGGGATGAAAGTTTGTATGGAAGTTTCTTATTGTCAAACAACTGTTTATAACTTTGACACATAAACCACTTAACCAATTTTGACAAATAGTCTAGACCTTGGGAAAGACTATAGGATACTCCTTATCATATCGCGTGATATAACCGAATTTCACGCGGGCGAAGCCGCGGGCGGAAAGCTAGTTATATATAAATTTAATCAAGACAATAAACAATTAATAAGAACAATAAATTAACTCATCATAACAACTCAAAGCTATCGGTATTCAAGGAATGCTGGCGTGACTGACATAATCGTCGACTTTCCCGACACAATAAGTATGCTTAACTATTGACTGCTTGCGTTTTTGTCTATAATTACATTTAAACGTAACGATATTTTAGATATTTAAATTGTTTTGTATAAATAAATTTAGTATACTTAAATGGATCGGATATAGTTGCCTTTATACATTATGTAATTTAATATGACACACAAAATTTACCAGTTTATGAAGGCTTGCACTTCATAAACTGGTAAATTTTGTGTATTTAAATGATACATTGTCAAATATAATACATCTTTTATTTACCATTAAAGAAAACCGCATTTTGCCAATTACCAAATTAAATGGTGGTTACTTGTCAGTAAAGTAACACTAAAACATTGTGCATTGTCTTGTATAGTTCTGCGATATGTAAAGATAATGTGGCACTAACAATGATACAGCTATCGATACGATTTACATCGGCTTGTATAGTTTGCAAAACAATAGCATTGTCATTGAATGAGTATTATCGCGTTTCGAAGCTAAATTTATGGGTTTATGCGAGCCAAGAAGCCGGGCTGTCTATCTAGTACCTCACTCGTGACGAGAATAAACTGATATCTTTGCTAATATGGCGTTAATAAAGTTGATGTGTATAGAAAACTTTATACTGTACTATAGAACTTAACAAATTATACTTTTAATTATAAGTTTAAAATTTACACATAAATATATTAAATGATATTTACCCTTGTAAGAGAATTATCCTAATAGAGCCAATGATATGAACGGACAAACTACGGTATGTATATGTTTATCATATTATAAATAGACATTACATAATAAATATTGATAGGGCGATGTTATCGCAATTTACTAAGTGTGACAAAATTTCACTGCGGATCGATCCAGGATGGGTTGCGCGGGCGCAGAGCGAACATTAGCATTCAGCAGCACGCGCTCGCCGGAAGCCGCGCGCGGTAACATGGCTGCGCACTTACATCCAAGATGGCGGCGCACCTACACTGAATCGATAATTAACGATCGATTTCATATTTCAAATCCGTCGCCATATAAACCAGATGTGATGTAACCTGCCCCATACCGGGAGCCTAGCCTTCCGAGTGCGCACCGGCTATCCTTGACTACCCAAAAGGATCCACCATCTCATATCGTAATATTATTAAGGAGCTGTCCCCTTTAGTGGGAGGTCAACGGATACCTTTGCACGTGTATGTAAGCTTTTTATGTGTGATTGTCTCGATTCTTTGAATCGCCGATGATCATTGTTATTAATCGTGATTGAATAGGACCTTTGGTTGAGCATTTGCATTTTTATTGCTATCGTAAACAATATTTACTCTTTCCAGCTAATATGTATATGTTTTCATATCTTCGTTCTGCTTAACTGTTACGATATTAATACTTATTATTTTTAAAATATAATTATTTATTAGTACATAAAAAAATCAACGTCGCCGTTGTGGAGCTGTTAGGACGTGGTTGATTCCAATTGATGGTATCTTTGTCACCATATTATATAATAAACAGATTTAAAATAATGAATATTACATGTTTCAGATTTGTAATATTTATCATTTTATATACTTTACATTTCCCTGTTGTTAACAAGTTAATGGTTGTTTTATACGCAGATACTCTTAAGGTTTTCTCCCGCATAGCAGGACAGCCAGAGAAAACCAAATGTGGAGTCACTCAAATAATTAATTAAAAGCTATGTCTTTTTTAAAAATTGATATGCATATGTGTTTTATAGAATATTTAATTTATATGCCTTATATATAACTACCTTTAAACTTAATAAAGTTTTTAAATAATTGGTTAGGTACAGCAAAGTATTTTAGTAATTATTTCTTCAATTGTTCACTGCAGGGGATTTTAATATGAAGTTTTTTGAAATTTCCGATAGCTTCTTGTTAAGCTAAGACAGCGAGTGTAATCGCGGCTATCCAAGCGCGTCTAGTTTTTACAGCTACCCGCTAAACGCTTCAATGCGTCTCCCCCGAAGCCTGTCACGACGACCACTACCTTCGACAACGAATCGTAAACATCTACTTTTTGTACTGACCACTCTTTTTGCTGAGTCTCGTGTTCCGCGCCATTGCATTAGGATTTATTTTCATTTTTAGTATCAACATTGTCTTATAATGATTTGTTACTTTAATAGAAATATTGCTACTTATGTCACGTGTTATTGTATATCAAATGATATATTTGTTATAAGAAATTATTTATATTTTTTATACCTGTTGACGAATATTTGAGACAAGTTAAAGGCTTGTCAATAAGTAATAGGTTTGGACGATTTAATGGGCGATTTTTAATACTCACACTACTTTTATCACTTTTAATCTCATAAAATATAAGTTAATATAGAATATTTATACATTTATGTTATTAATACATTTTGGTATCCTATTTAAATAAAGCCAACAGAGTATTTTTTTATCAAATCAGTATTTCCCCGGTATATTTTCATTTATTCTTATAAAAAATAATGTATGTCGTAGAGGCACCGTTAAGTTATCCAACTTAGCATTGCTTCATGGCCCTATAACTATTATTTGGTCAAAAAACCTAGTCCCGGGCGTGACGTAGCGGCCGTGGAGGGGGAGCGAGGACGCTGACCCGCCGACCGAGGCGCTCCCGGTACTCGCTAGCCTGTTAGTGTTTATATTGCTTTTTTAAGGGAACTCTACGCTCATGTTAGTGACAATTTTCAATAGCACGCAATAAGAGTACGTATATATGTAAAGTTAATTTAAATGTACTTATAAGTGTGTAAGCATTATGTAGAGATACAAGTTTATTGTCTCTACGAAGTGCTTTCTTGTATTAGAATTAAAAAAGTAGTCAGACAATAAGGACAATAACAACATATCATTTGATTTATTTTTTAATGTTTGTAAATAAAATTGTTAAAGAGTTTCTCATTTACGTAAATCTAGTTAAAAGTAGTAGTTCTAGTAGTTATAAAATCATAAATACATATATCAATTTAAATGAGACACATCAAATTCGTTACCGTAGAATCTAAGTGACATGGTTAAACTCCAATCATCATTAAGATCATCATCTTGAGCATTTAATTTAAAGCTTAACTAATCCGGATTTTTATTACAAATATGATAAAATAATTACATTTACTATACCAATTCGAGTTCGATCAAGCCATTTGCATGTCAACGAAGCATCGATATTAATTATTCATCACTAATTAGCTGTTTGGTGCGGCGCAGATCAGAGCGGCGGTTGCCGGAAACAGGAAGAGGGCAATCAACAAAGCTAAAAATATCACGCATTTGGTGTTCATCCGGCGAGTGTACGCCGCGCTGCCGCCGCCGTCGAGACGCCATCGCCACTCTCTACACTATAGGGATAAATTTCAACTACATTCCCTAATCACCTAGCAATCACCTACAGATTAATCCTTGTAATTGAGGAATATCACAACAAGTACTTTCTAAATCAAATGTAATTACAACATCCGCTATATAAATAAATAGCTACGGGAAACTATTCAATTAGTTTATACGGGAAGCTATTGCTTTTGAACACAAATTAATTTAATTCGATGCTTATTTTTCTTTTTACAAACTAATTCCTCGAATTAGGATTTTATAATAAGTCATATTCATTTAGGAAATTTCTTGATTTTAGATTTATATTGTGTAAAAGAATCAAAAGTGACTGGATGAAATGGGTCGACCAAGTGTCCAAGTTTACACACAATTAGACAGCTTATCGTCCTATTACAATGTGTAATAGTTGGGTAACCGATAACGTCGACCTTCCTATCGAAAAAAGCGTTTATTTATCGGAATGTCACCGTAATTATTATTTAGTGGGCAGATATATTACGATTCCCAGCAAGTACGCGGCTAGCACTCGCCGGTACATAATTATATAATTTCTATTATTTATATGCGAAGTTGGTGCGTGTGCCGCGCATCGAAACGACACGGCTTCCTTCGACGGCGCTCTACGAAGAAATCAGACGTGGGGTTCTCGTTAGAGAGGATGTACCGCCCGCCACCGATCATTTAATTCACAAAAAGTTCCTGTCGTGGCGTCCGTAGCTTTTCCTGCAGGTGACCACGCTCCGCGCTTCCTCTATGGTAATATTGATAAACGTGTCAGCGTACTAATAAGATACAGTGCCGAGTCACGATTTATCGATACTTCGATTGCTGATTGGTAATAGATGCGCTCACTGTTTTCAATCAATGAGATAATTTCGATTAGTTTTACTAAGTAATATTAATGAATATGTTTATGTCGTTTAAGTACCTTCTGCTTTGTAATTTTTATTGCAAATAGACCAACATCTGTCCTCTAGTCTAGTCAATTAGCGTTCATCATTAAATAAGTACAAATAAATGTAATTGAATTAAATATTAATTAAATGTAATCTAATAGAAGCATTTTTTTTGTTTAAATCAACTACACGATTTGTAAATTCTATTTATTATAAAATTACAATTAGTTTCGATTACAAATCTGAAAAGTCAGTTACTAAGAATTTCAGTTTGTCGTAAAATACTTTAACAAAAATTATGTACCTTATACGGTAGTTTTATGTGCGACTAAAGATTTGAAATAAAAGATAATTTCCGTGACAAATTTTATTGTAGATATTTAATTAAACTACATTGTAATAAAAGTAAGCTTTTGCCTAAGCTTTGATTATGGTGAATGAGTTTTTAATGTTACGCCATCTGTTATCAACAAAGTGAACTATTATAAGCAATTTTATACCTACTAGCTAGTATTTTATACCTATATCCCGCCACTTCATTGAGTGCACATTCATGCGTGGACTATAAAATCTAAAACTTCATTATTTCCCGTTTTAGTATGAATTTCGAAAAATCCTCTACATGCCAAATTTTAGTTTTCTACGGACAGTACTGTACTTTGTCTATCATTCAGTCAGATACACAAATGTAAAAAAAGATCTATGAATGAAAAAAAAAATCAGATTCAAAACCTTCATTAATATAGAAATGCCATACATTTATATATATTTCATACATAGATATTCACACATAGATGTACAATATAAAATCGTGTTTACTTCGTGAGAAAAGAGAACGGGAACTAGGAAATTTAACATTTTAAGAAAATAAAATGGCAAGGATTATAAGATTGGTTAGAGTAATAGTAATAATTATAAAGACATAATACAAAAATCATTGAAGAAATTTAATAAGCACTATATTTAGACAAGGGTTAAGAATTTCATGTGTTCATATAATCACAAATAAAAGGTTATTAAAGTTTAATTTAGTCGTGCAATACTAAATAAAGACAAAATAGTGGTACATTTTAATTTTCCATATAAGTAATGATAGTTTTGGACGGACATACTTGTAAAACGCATAAGAAATCAAATTTTTATTATTAACTAAAATTATTTATTGTTAAAAATCTAACATACTAACAGTAATGTGCGAAAATGGTGTTAATATACAATGTCGTTGTTAAAATCTAATATAGCAAAACTTAGATGATGGCAAAATTTTGAAAAATGTAGTGAAAATATGTCATTTTTACTATTCTAGTGCTAAATCTAGGTATTAAAATAGTAAAAAATTTTGTTTTTTTTTTATTTTATAATAAATATTCTAATACACAGTACTTACACGAAAATCAATACTTATTTAAGATAATAATAAAAAATAAAACTAAATGAAGTGGCATAACTTGTTTGAAACAAAATAGTACACAACAATTTAAAGAAATAAATGGAATAGCATTCATAAATACATATATAACTTCACGCTGTATCCCGCATATAGCAGGGCAGGCAGAGAGAACCTAGTGTTAAGACACTCCGTTCCCCACTTTCCGCCGAATTGAGGCATTGCACTTTATGGAATAGCACTTTTTTAATTTTAAATATTCAAATTAATCACAAATGGGCTTAACAATTTAAAACATTAAGTAAGTGAAGTTACTATAGAGCGATCAAAGTTTATATGTTATTTGAATATTGATACAATTTTGTACTTTTAGAAAATCCTGAAATCATCAAAACAATATAAAAGAAAAAAAAAACAAATTTTGAAAAAACTTTTTTAAATTGACTTATATCTATTTTAATTAGTATATTTAAGTGCCAATTTATATCTCAAAGTCATGACTAGATGTATTTATCATTAAGATATTTATTTAAAAGTGTACATTTAAATGCGTAATATTTAAAACAAATATTTTCTAAGTAAAATAAATGCTGTGTGGTACAAAATGGTGATTACACATAAAATAGTCGCACACGCGATGTAGTTATCAGGAGATCAGCATCGAAGAATTTTGTTTCAATTACGACATTTCCACTGAAATAAAAAAGGTATTTTTTTTTAAAAATGTTAGATTTATATTCATTTAAATTGAAAATAATAATCAAGCTAAAGCTTTAATCTTTAATGGTACAGGAAATTCTTTTTCTATGAAATATTTCGAGTAGAGTAATGTCAAATGAATGCTACTATAATTATTATTTATAACTTTTAATGTACTACTATTTAACAGTCCAAATTAATTTTAAGTTTAAAACTATTTTTATATTCAGCTTTTCACTTTATCTTGCATGGAAGGGTTGGCAAAGAGAGCCTATGCTCTCTTACACTAGTTTCAAGATATTTCATTTTCCACTTCCTGCTCGGAATTGAATTTTTAATTGAATACATTGTGTATTAAGTGGTGGAAAACAACGCAACACTTTGTCTTACCAAAGCAAAGAAATGAAAATTTAAATTAAATTATTTTTATTTGAAAATAATTTTTTTTATTTTGAATTTTTTTAAATATAATGAATGGAAATCAAACCCATAACCAATTGCATTTAAAATCATACACACGCACAATGGTGGCCTCTAACTAGAAACTATTAATAAGAAATGAGGTTTTTTATCTATTGAATAAAAGTGTGATAAACATACAGTATAGCAGTCTACAGATTAAATTTCATTACTACATTAAAAACTTGAACAAATTAAAAAATAAAATAAAACACTATTGTTTGAAATAAGTTTTCTTATACTTACTTCAGTACATTTGCAGGCATCATTTGAGACTCGGGTGCTGATTCAATTATAGATTGCCATGTGTTTGTTGAGTTTGGTATAACATAGCCAAATTCAAAGAACCATTCCTCCAAGCATCTCCCCTTGAATAGTACTTTCTAGAATGTAAAGAAAATATTTAATAGCTAATCAGATTTTTTAAAACTAATAACATACATATATAAAAGCAATAAGTAGATAAATGCATTAGTAATATAGCAAAAACATTTTATTCTTTTAAATGACTATTACCATTTAAATGGAAGTAATAAAATATATTGGATATTTGGTCCAATTTTTTTTATTGTTACTTAACAATAAATAATAATATATCTAATTTTCAATATGTACTTCTATTTAGTAATTGACGAGATTAAATATATTTGCCAGATTTTAATACCCCACTTTTTTCTGCATCTCAAGGAGAAAATGAGTCGTGTGACTTGTAGTTTTCATTTTTATTTCATTTAATTCATGGGATATATATGAAATTGAATTTTATTAAAATTATTATATACATTCAATTTCCACTTACTTGTTCCAATCTAAATTTTTCAATTGGTTCTACAGAACTGAAGTTCATTTCTCGAGAGACAACTCTACATTTAAGAATGCGCTTTGGAACCCTGGCTTCATGTTCAACATCGGGATTAGACATATCTTCATTGTGTTGCCAAATTACTTTGCCTAGAAACATAGAAATCACAATTTATATATGATTATTATTTAAAAAAAAATGTTAACCATTAAGCCATTATAATTACTATCAATTGTTATACATAGAAACTTATACAAAAGTAAATATGTACTTGAAAAGTGATTTGATTTAATGCACACCATTAATATTTTTTAGTCTGTTCCAATAATATAATTATTAAAATCAAAACAATGTTCATACTTTTTAAATTATGTCATAACAGCATAATTACCTGTATCAACATCTCGCAGATTCATATAATTTCTGATAACATATATTAAAAAAATATTGTACAACTATAATGTTATAGAATATTAAGCTAGAGAGCTATTAAGAATATCACTACAATTCATAAAAACAAATATTGATACAAATGCTAAATAACATATGGACAAAAAATCGCATCTTAAATAATAACTTAACACAAGTTGTATATTATTAAAGGATACATTTGAAAGCCATTGAGCACCGACTTCACCCGGTCTTGTTCAGATTCTTCAAGTGGCATAAGCTCCGTCATGTTTAATGTAGTTTTTCTGATTTCTGCTTATAATTTTCTTAAATGTATAATAATATGCAGAACAATTTACGGTAAAACTACATATAATATGATAATAAGTTAGTGATTTATTTTTTGGAATGTTTATCTGATATATGACACCATATAAAAAATAATTGTAAAATATTCACATTCATCAAAATTTCACAAACAAAAAGAATGTCAATTTTATAGCAAACTGTCAACTGTCAATATAAAATCTTAGGTGATTCGTTAGCTTACGTTTAGTAACAATAATAATTTTTAAATCATCTGTTAGTAAAATTGTACTTATTGAATTAATAAAATTAGAACCAAAGTATATTATATGTAAAAAATTCTTAAATTATTATGTTAATTACGTTATATATCAGTTAAATATATCATTAATCAATATCAGTACCAAGTAATATATTTTTAAATTTTATAATCTACTTTAGTAACTTCAATACATGCAGCCTATTCTTAATATGTGATAATGAAACATTTACATCAATTTCAAAAATATTTAAAATTCATTTATTTACATACATAGATCAAGTAACTATTTGTTTCGTTATTTTTGTTCTTGATTTTTATAATATCGTAATATGTCAATATAATTAAATATATGTTTAAGTTTTTATATTTCTGTTCTTATCTTGTGTGAAACGAATATCTATGTTCAAAATGGTTGACAGATTGTAGAAAGAGAACAATTGGTGGTTTTTTGTGTACCTGCTTAATTTGTTTTGTAAAAACATTGCCTTAGAAATTCAGCAAATAACGAATGTTTTTCTGGTGCCTTCGCGTTAATTATATTAAATGATTAGAAGTTGTTAAGTATTAATATTCATTTATTTCTATGAACTCAAAAAGCGAAACTGACGAAGCTTCAAGGTAAATAAATTTGTCGTCATTAACTCTTTTATTTTTAACTTCAAAATAAATTACATCTCTTTGTATTGGTTTGTGCGTATGATCCTGCACATTTTGTTTTCTATATTACAAATTGCGTAGTTGGAATAATGCGAAAGTTAGAGGTTATGCATTACTTGCCATTTTTTCACTTTTGTTGACAACATTTTTGTTTGCAACAAAACTTAAAACCTAGTTTTTCGAATTTTTCAGGGGGAGCGAAGCATCATCGTCAAATAACGATTCAACCCCAAGCAATTCTAAGGATCATTCTGCACCAGGTTTATGCGCCGATTCAGGTTCAAGCAATACTCAAGACATTATGAAGCGAGCTGCGGCGAGACAATTGATTGAAAGATATTTTTATCAGTTGTTGGATGGTTGTGGTAACCCAAATTGTGACAACCAATACTGTGCCTCAAGTGGAGAGGTAACAGCTTCATAAAAATTATTTTCTATGGCTGGATATACAAATCTAATTAGTATTAAAAATTATGTGTATATTCATGTACCCTCAACAATATAACAGTTTATAACAAAATAATTGATTCAATAACAAAGCTTGACAAATAAATTTATTATAGGCAAGAAATTTAACCCCAAATGAAGCAGCAGCTGAAGCAATAAAACTTTTCTATAAGGAAGCACGCCTTTGTGATACTTTACCTAACAAGGTGCCAAGAACAGAAGCTAGTACTTGTGACTCCAGTGCCAGGTAAATTAAATATTAGTTTAAATCTTTAAAAAAATTTGTGATAAAAGTGGAACTATAAATTTTGTTTTTTTTTTATATACAAAAAAAAGTGTTCATAATAAAATTTCTTAAAGCTGTCATGACAACAGCAATATTTCATTTACAAAATATACATCAAATATTATTTAATATATTTATTTATATAGTCACCATAACTTATTTACTTATTTGCTAAAATCTAATTAAATATTTCAATCAGACTACTATTTTAAATTAAATGAAAGAGCAGAACTGTTGTAATTAGTGACATTATTATTATATTGACATTATTATTTATTGACTGTTTATAATAAGCAATTAAATCATTTACTAATACATACAATAATATATTTTCTCATTTTTATTTTATAAGAAAAAACAACAATAATATTTAAAATTTCAGCACAACTTGTACAACGTCGAGCCCAAAAGACAAATCAAATGAAAAGGAGAAAAAATCTGACTCTGCATCTTGCAGCACATCACCAACAGGGAACAAAGCGGAAGCAAATCCTGAAGCTAGTCAAAATGTATCTCAAGAGGATTATAAAACTATAAGTCATAATAGTAAGTGATTATGATTATTTTTAAATGTTAATTTAAATTTTGCACTTCTAGTATTGTAAAAACAATATAATTTTTGAGAAAAACATGTAAATTTCTTTCTAATTAATGATTGTTAAACAAACTAAATTACCTAATTAGGATATAGTAATTAAGAATAAACTCATATATATATTAAAATAGAAAAATCATTAGTTAATTAATGAATCAACCCTTTATATAGTAGTATTTTTCACTTCTACAATATTACTTTATATTCAGCAAGACAAGAAACATGTCAACATCTAGTGACATATTATTGAGATTTCGGCTAAGATCTAAGTGGCTGATGGACACTTTAGATGATTTGCTCTCATCATTACTTACAGATGGTGTTCCACTAACTGAGGAGCGTATATATGAATTGTGCAATGATTGTCTTCAAACAAAAAAACCACAGGCCCTTATAAGAGCTTTAGGGGAAGCGTTTACACAACCACCAATACTAGCTAGATGTTTTCAAAGGAAAGTGAAAGATAGTGATAATGCAGAAAGCAAAAAAGGTATGTTCACAATTTGTTATAATAATAAGAAAGTTTAATTTATTTTCCTTCATTGAAAAAATTAAATATTGTATAAGATTTGTGTTTTTTTTTGCTTGCTATTTTCATTATGGATTCCATTTTAGGCCTCCTCCATTTCCTATGATTAAGGCATTTTACTATATTTAAAAAAAAAAGGTATTTTAGACAGTTTAGCATAATATATATGAGTAAAATAATAAAATACAATAAAATATTATAATGCTTACAGATAAAGAATCAAAAGCAATGTGTTCGTCAAGTGATCCAGATAAAGACGTAGACAGTGTGACCGGACCAGGACTAGATGTAGCATCATGTCGGAGAGCATTTCAGTATCTTGCCAAAGTAAGAATACTTGATTGATTTTTTTTTTAGTTCACGCTGTATCCCGCATATAGCAGGGTAGGCAGAGGGAACCTGAGAACCTAGTGTTAAGACACTCCGTTTTCTTACAACAATTCCATTCCCCACTTTCCGCCGAATTGAGGCATTGCCTGCTGAGTGACGGAACTCAACGCCGCGCTTTGCCTTGTTACCCAGGAAATGAAAATACTAATATTTCCTGCAGTGGGAATCGAACCCTAACTAACTTTAGGTTTCTAACTAACTTTAGGGGGCTTCTCAATTTGATTGCATTTTTATACTGGGTGAACTAATTTTGATAATCTTGTTTTTATATGATAGTGCTTTTGATGTGGTCCCATTTAAATTTAGTCAAGAATATTTTTAGTTATTTCTAATAATTTGACTTATTAGTGCATTTTATTTGAAGTCAGATTCTTTTATTTGTTAAATTTTAATTAATAATTATTTAAAAACTTACCATAAAAAAACTACTAAACTAAGCTTTTTTTAAACTTATTGTCCTTTTTCTGTATTTAAAAAGGTGCCATCAGATTATTACAGTTCAGCATTAGTCACAGCTCTCACAACATTAGCTGAAAATCTTGAGATAGATCTTCGGATAGCTAAAAATATGAGTATGGAGGATGCAGTGAACTGTTTTGTTATTGCTTTTGAAGTGCCAGACTTAGGTTGCAATGATTATTTGGAAATTGCCTTGCGTGCTTTGTGCCATGCCGCTGAACACTTACCTGTGAAAGGTGTGTATGATTTTATTATTATATTGTTATATGTTATTGTTACATGATTTCATCATTTGTTTACCTTTTTATGTAAAAAGTTAAATCAAGTGGGTAATTGAATAGTAATTGTCAGTGTGTTACTTTGTGATTTGCTACCGAGCTCAATATATATTATGTTTAAATAATACCTTAAATGCTGTATTATTAAAAATAATATATATTGTATTTTATATAAGTGTTGTATTAAATATGTCCATTTTGAATTGTTTTTTTATAGTAATAGTTGAAATACTTTAGGTAAAGTTTTTGGTCAATTTTCATATATTTCTGTTCTTCTAATTTTATTTTATTTTGAAATTTGATACTCTAAATTTAGTTTTGTTATAAAAGACTATTGTTATGAATCATTTTAGTATTTTTAAAGTGTTATTCATCATATTCAGAATATGATTTGTCACAAATTTATATGAGTAATATAGCTCGAAAAGAACTTTTACTAATCCACTAGAAAAAACCGTCCAAGCAGGACAGGTTTCAAGAGGCTCAGTTTCGAGTTCTGAGTCCTGTTTAAATTTGCGTATTTATATATAATAATTTTGATAACTTTTCCAGCACAAGCAAAATTGGCTCGAGTATGGGCCCAGCACTGTAAAGAAAGTCTTCGTCACATATTAGAAACATTACAACAACTTATAACATTGAGGGTCATATCAACAAATTATTCTAGACATTTTCAAGTCCAAGATGATGAGAGTGTTACTATGGCTACGAAATTAATGAAGGTATTTTAGTTTTTTAAAACAATCATTGATTGATTTAGTTGTTTCTGACCAAACACAATAGTAGTGGTATGTCGAGGATCTTACTCTAAGAAATATTGATAGTATGAAAGTTTCTCTTCTTTGATTAGACTTTAAGATTACTTTGAGTTTTTAATATCAAATCCACACTCATTGCATTGTAGTGAAGCAATAAGGACCACCTTTGCATATATATTTTTCTTGTTCACGTTTTCTCAATTTTTTTGTTTGCAGTAAAAATATTCTATTGCCATTATAAAAGTGAAAAATATCGTAAGTAAAACATAAATTTAAACTAATTTCAGATAGTATACTACGCGAATATGCTAGCGGGCGTGATGGAACCCAATACGTTGCGAGAGGAACCCGTAGTCATCGCGAACCAACTGGATCCGTTAGGCGACGCTTTAGATCACTTATACCCTTTATCTTCTATTAAAAATTCTAAACAAGCACAGCAAAATGATCCTTTAGGTAAATAAACAGAAAATAATATACTAAAATGTCCTTTTTTTCTTATTCTACGTAATTTTTTTTTTTTTTAACTTCGCGCTGTATCCCACATGAGGGAACCTGAGAACCTAGTGTTAAGACACTCCGTTCTCTTACAACAATTCCGTTCCCCACTTTCCGCCAAATTGAGGACATTGCGTGTTGAGTGGTGGAACTCAATGCCGCGCTTTGCCTTGTTACCAAACCCAGGAAATGAAAATACTAATATTTCCTGGAGTGGGAATCGAACCCACAACCTGTCGTGCTTACAGTTGCACACTTGTACCTCTGAGTCACGACAGGCGTTATTAATATAATGTATTGAAAAATAATTATAATGGCGACTTATTTAGGATGCAGTTGTAATATATAGAGATTAATGAGATTTGGGAAGAAATTTGGGTAGCATTGAATTCTGCTACCTCATATAAAATGATTGTCTTCTTACCCTTTAAAATGCGGGAAATACGTAAAGATAAAAAATATGTCCATTATTTTATTTATTGTATCTCTAATATATATATATATATATTTTTGTATTTTCAGCAATTGAATTAGATATAAATGTATTAGATGCTAGAAAACCCTATTTGCCATTTGAGGAGTTCTACAACGAGCCACTCAGTGATACTATAGAAATGGATATAGACTTAGCTAATTGTAAAACTGAAATAGGTAAGATCACTTTTGAATATAATGAGAAACTAAAAATAACAAAAAATTAAAATGATAAACGTAATATGAGAAATATGAGACGAATTATAGACGTAAGTGATGGTTGAAACGGATGTTTTAAATTATTTTATTTCTTTACTTGTGTAAGATAAAACGTAACTTCTAGTTCTGCCACATAACATTTCCTGTGTTTTGTTTTTGTTTCTGCCTACTGTAATATGGGGAATGTAAATTGTTAAATGGCGAGTTTTAATATTTTTTTAGTTGTGAGTTTGAGCTTATTAATATTTTAACTAAAAAGCGTTTACAATATTTAAATTATTTTTTATTTGTATGTGTATAGGTAAAAAGTTTTCGTTCCTGAAGTACCCGTTCATCCTGACGGCGGCCACCAAGTCGCTGGGGCTGTACTACGAGAACCGCATCCGCATGTACTCGGAGCGGCGCGTGTCGCTGCTGCACGCCGTGGTGGGCGCCGCGCCGCCCATGCCCTTCCTGCGCCTCAAGGTGCGCCGCACGCACATCATCGACGACGCGCTCGTTGAGGTACGCAGAGCGTTGTGGCGTAATGGAACGGTGTCTGAATTGATACTCATTGAATTATATATGTAACTGTAATACCTGTAGTATATCGATAACCTGTCCCTATTAATAATGCATCTTATATGCATTTTTGCTGTCAACTTTTTATCCATTAATAACTCTTAAAACTTTTTTTTTTGGTATATGTACCAAAAAAAAAATAATAGTATTTCACTTCAATATCAATAAATTTCCTAGGTAACCAGACCCATATATGAAAAGAAAACCTCTCCTATAAAGTGACTGATTTTCACAACCAACAATGTTTATAGAGATAAACAAATTATAACTTTAATTATAACAATCCATGATATAACTTGCAGTTGGAGATGATAGCGATGGAACGTGCGTTAGACCTGAAGAAGCAATTAGTGGTAGAGTTCGAAGGAGAGCAGGGCGTGGACGAGGGAGGCGTCAGCAAGGAGTTCTTCCAGCTTGTAGTAGAGCAGATATTCAACCCCGACTATGGAATGTTCACACAGCGACCTGATGAAAGCACCGTGTGGTGAGTGTAGAACAAATAACAGTTATATTATTGACGATTTTTTTTAATATTTTGTATACGGTGGAAAGAATAATAAAGATATGCAAATTTGACTATTTTCTAGAAGGCTTTATCTTTTCAAAGAGACATGTTATAATACAAGTCCAAGAAAATATTCAAACTTTTACTTAATATTTTGAATACGTAAAGATTAGAACGACATACTTTCTTATTATACTTTGATCTATAAGTCGAATCCAAGAATTATCGCATATTGTAAATAAGTCCTTAGTAGCAGTAAATTTTTTACAGTTAAAGTTCATATATTAATATATACTAACTATACAATTACTTGCTTATATTTACATAAAGCTACAATAATTTTTGTATGAGGTAAAATTATATTTTTACTAAATATTTTGTGATAGTCAAAAATTAAACCTGTAGCATGTTATGGAGGAATATTATAATAATAATAAATAAATATTTGTTTCTAAATATATTTTATATGGATATTTATTTCTACAGCATAATAAAATATTTTCAGGTTTAACCCAACGTCGTTTGAAACGGAAGCTCAGTTCACATTAATTGGAATAGTATTAGGTCTTGCAATATATAACAATATTATATTAGCTGTTAACTTCCCCATGGTTGTGTACAGAAAACTTATGGGGAAGAAGGGTTCCTTTGAGGACTTAGCTGACTGGAATGCTGTAAGTTGTCCTATATACATACTTATAATTTTTTTTTTTTAACTTCACGCTGTATCCCGCATATAGCGGGGTAGGCAGAGGGAACCAGAGAACCCAGTGCTAAGACACTCCATTCTCTTTCAACATTTACGTTCCCCACTTTTCGCTAAATTGAGGCATTGCGTGTTGAGTGGCGGAACTCAACGCCGCGCTTTACCTTGTTACTAAACCCAATAAATGAAAATACTAAATTTTACATTTTCTAAAGTGGGAATCGAACCCACAACCTGTTTTAAATATTATCTCACCTCTACAGAACCAACATTATGCTCTTAAGTGCTCGTAATAGTGGAAATATTTAAGTGTAGTGTAATAATTAAGTATAAACCGAAAAAAAAGCTTAGTTTAGTTCACATTTGGTATGTGACCCATTCAATTAACAACGAAACAAAATATATTAAATATCAAGTTAGTTTTATAACCTCATAAAATGGATTACGTATTGATGTATAAATAACATATTAAATTAATAAATCTAAAATTAATAAATCTAAAATTTTTATAATAGTAATACAAATATTATTTATAGTTTTTTTTTAACTTCACGCTGTATCCCGCATATAGCGGGGTAGGCAGAGGGAACCAGAGAACGCAGTGTTAAGACACTCCATTCTCTTTCAACATTTCCGTTGCTCACTATTCGCTAGATTAAGGCATTGCGTGTTGAGTACCAAAACCCTAGAAACGTAAATACTAAATTTTTAACCCTAGAAACGTAAATACTAAATTTTTAACCCTAGAAACGTAAATACTAAACATTTCCTGGAGTGGGAATCGAACCGACAGCCTGACGCGTTTACAGTCGCACGCTTGTGCCTCTGCGCCACGACAGGCGCTTATAGATTAATTTTATTTTTCATATAATAATTTAAACCTTTATTACAGACGCTATATAATGGCTTAAAGGATATGCTGGAGTACACCGGCAGTGATTTAGAAGACGCCTACTATCAAACTTTTAGGATATGCTACACAGATGTATTTGGCAATAATATATTTCACGATCTAAAAGAAAATGGCGATAACATATTTGTAACGCAGGAAAATAAACAGGTACTTTTTAAATTATATTTTTCTTAAATGAATAATTTATTAACTATGTACCTGGCGTGAATAAGTTGATAAATCGAAAATAATAATGCATACTTTTCAGGACAGGCATTTGTAAGTTGTAAGTTTTATCTGTAAATTATTTTTTTTTTCTTTTAATTTAATTTTATTTAAGAAGCATTTCATGTTTCTTAAATATTTTTTTTGATCTGAAAGTATTTTATTTGCTTGATGTTTTTTTAATTGGTAACTTATTTGATCTTTATGTGATAGATATAAGAACTTTTCCGATTAGCATATTAGTATGTTTTATATTATATCCATAATAATAAGTTTGTACAACACATTACTTATATATGAAGCAAAGCAGTTTCACGCTTATTTCTGCGTATATCATAGAGAAATTAATGTCAAAAATCCTTCTTGTGTTTTTCACCCGAAAGACATTGCGTGTGGAGTGACAGAACTTAACACCTCGTTGTGGCTTATTAGAAAGGAAATGAAAATTATATAAATTTAATCGCTTCTCCTAGTGGGGATCGAATTTATATCCAATTTATCATATGTTACGATGGTCTCTCCCTATTTTTGTAGATTCGTAATAAACGCCATATTTATTATTTTTTTGTTTGATTTTAAAGTAATAACATAAACCTATAAAAATATTAAATTTACTCATAAATTAAATTAGTTGTTTGCAATTGTTAATATATGATAACCTTATAAATTTTATTATTTTTTAGGAATTTGTAGACATGTATGCGGATTTCCTTCTCAACAAATCAGTGGAGACGCAGTTCAAGGCGTTTCGACGCGGTTTCGTGATGGTCACTGATGAGAGCCAGCTCGGCACGCTGTTCCGACCCGAGGAGGTTGAGACCCTTGTGTGTGGGAGTAAGGTATGGGTATTAAATATGTTTTATTATTTTTGTTTTATTATGTATGGTATTAAGTATTATTTTCGATATAAGAAAATGTTTGTGTTACGTTAAAAATATGTTTATAAAGTAGATTATTTGTTTATTTTTGTTGATATTTTTGATTCCTTTATAAAATAAAAATTAGTGTAATAAAGTTTTATTACAAGGCAAAGCGCGTCGTTGAGTTCCGCCATTCAACACGCAATGCCTCAATTCAGCGGAAAGTGGGGAACGGAATTGTTGAAAGAGAATAGAATGTCTTAACACTAGGTTCTCTGGTTCCCTCTGCCTACTCTGCTATATGCGGGATACAGCGTGAAGTTAAAAAAAAAAGTTTTATTATATATGACTTTAGTTGCATTTAATAGTCGTTAATTAGAAAGACATAACGTGTATTATTTTATTATGAGTTGCAAGTTTGAACAATATGTCGTGACATGTATAACAGAACTTCGACTTCAACGAGCTGGAGAAGTCGACGGAGTACGACGGCGGCTACACGGCGGAGTCGGCGACGATCCGCGACTTCTGGTCCATCGTGCACGGGTTCTCGCTGGACGACAAGCGGCGCCTGCTGCAGTTCGCGACGGGCTCCGACCGCGTGCCCGTGGGCGGCCTCAGCCACCTCAAGCTGGTGATCGCGCGCAACGGGCCCGACTGCGACCGCCTGCCCGCCGCGCACACCTGCTTCAACGTGCTGCTGCTGCCCGAGTACGCGTCGCGCGACAAGCTCGCCGACAGGCTCATCAAGGCCATCAGCTACTCCAAGGGGTTCGGCATGCTGTAGGCCGCCGCCGCCCCCGACGCCCCGACACCCGCCGGACCCTATTATATTGTTAAGCCACTATTTGGCCTTCTGATGAATAAAGTTTTGTTTTATTTATACATATGTGTGTTTTATTTTTTTGATGGGTTGTCCTAGTGAAGTTCGTATCGATTTTTTTTTTCTGTCGCGGAAATACTTTTCAGTAAATTGAAAACAGTTGAATATAATTCTATATATTAATGTTTGACTTACTGCAAGTGATTAAGCCCTCAATTTAAATTACCAGATTGGTTATTATATTGACAGAATTAAAAATATACTTTCATATTTTTTTTAAAAAAAAACTACATTAATGAAAATACAGAAAAACAATAAATACCCAATTTTATTCAATTGTTCGTAAACTCTCACATTATATATGCATTTCAGTAATTCATTGATATATATGTAAATAAAACTCCAATTTGGTGGATATTTAGTTTATTGATAACAAATCGTATTAAAAATATATTTGGTTTACATTCTTTTATATTAAATTTAAATGTATAATTTAAAATTATATATAAAGCTCAGCTCACAATGGCCATAATAATATTTTAATTTAAAAATAAATATTAAAAACAGGATCAGTTCAATTTTATTCATACATCATGAGAGCTGAGTTTTATATAAAGTGTTATTAAACCACAACTTTATAAGAGGTGACGTTTTTAAGATGCAAATCGTGTACTACGAGCGGGAAGGGGCGTCGGCATGGCGGGGAGGAGGGCCTCTGTACTGTAACATCGGCGGACGCGCGGCGCACTTTGTTTAGGGGCCTGTAATTGATAATTGTACATGCTTTAAACATATTCGAAATGTTTTTATAGTGCATTTGAGCCATGTGTTCAAGTCCCGCAAAAAATAAAAAAAAATCAATTAAAAATGATTCAAAAATATTCCTTTGTATATATATATAAGTGGCGGATCTCAATGCTACGCCTTTTACTAGAGCGCAGAAGTGAAATAATTTAAATAGCAATAATCATATCTATAACACCTTGCGAGATCGAACCCACAAACAGTCGTGTTTAAAGTTGGCCTATTCCACTGTGTCATCTAATCTAACCAATTTACTATTCACACATGTTGCTTTTTAATTCTTAAATCACCAAATCATTTATAATTGATTTTTGCTTGCCTTGAAAATTTCAAATCAATTATCATATGAATCATACCGGTGCTTAGCATCACAAGTACAAGAGGCAGCAGTATATGCAGCGGCGGCGGCGTGTCGTCTCGCGTGCTTAGAGCACACTCGCACAGGTTCTATTCCTTCACCGGCCTCGAAGAGGCAGGCCGGCGCTGAGCTGCGGCGAGAGCGACATAGTGAGGCGTATGTTGGTGCTGCTACACGTTCTACCTGTTAGATGGAGGGTAGTTATATATAGATAGAAAACAGGAGGCTTGTACTAGACTTGTACTAGGTACATTTTAATTTGAGATTGGGATAAAATATCAATAAAAATAAGACTGGAGTAAAATTTGTATGAAGTGGGGATAAGGGTATTCTGATATTGTTAGCTGCGAGTGCATCAGGGAAAATGCGCGCTATTGCTAGGCATATTTATTTATTATAATTTTATCATCATAATTAATAAATAATCATTTGAGATTTGTATTTTCGAAACCATAGAAATATTTTGCAAAGGAATATAATAATAATTAAATACTATTCCTTGTATTGGGGGATATCCCAGACGTAACATGGTCTGAACTTTAGAAATATAACTGTATGAAGTTGTTTTGTTTGTTGTTTAGTTGTTCATCAAGGATGAGCAAACAAAACAAGTAAGTCGCCACAGCTTAAAATAAATATAGAATTAATACACAAAAAAAGCTAGCCTCAAAAGTGATATTCTTTTTCCTCCTTCTCCTGGGCGCGACGACGGGTTGCTCGTTGCGCTTGCGTCGCTGTGTGGGGGCACTGCCGAAGAGACCGCGCTCCTCCGCCACACGTATCATGTACTTAGCGTCTAGCCGAGTGATCTCCTGTGTGACGCCTGACGTAATATATATCATACCGCCTAATATAATTACATACGTAATATGTTGTGTACTGTAGCTTTATTATAGGTCATTTGACAAATGTTCAGTGTTCATGAATTAAAACCTATATAATTTATATAGTTTTAATTCATATTTTTTTATAAATTCATTCCTAAATTTCCGATTTTCTGCGTGTTTATTAGAGCATTATCGAATAAAAATAAATATTTCTAGAATTTTATTTATTTAAAACTGTCTGCCGGCTATAATGAGAAAATCGTTAAAATTATTCAAGCCAAATCGCTTGAGTTCTGTTAAGGAGTAGCTGTGGCAAGTCATGATTTATTATATTTAAAGTCAAAATTCAATATGATTCAAAATAAATTTAAAAGTATAAGATTTTTATCACAAATTTTATTGAAAAAAATGTGTAACGCTGAAGTGAGTATAACAGGTATGTACATTGTATGCCTAAAGTATAAAATGTGTAGGTAGCTAACCTTTCTTTGTATGAGCCCCAAATAGCATCCATCGCGGTCAAGAATGTAATTAATATCCAGACCATTTCCAAGACTGGGTAGCATTTGTATTTCAAATAAATCACAGTCTGGGACCTAACAAATACATAGATAATTCAAAATTAATTTATTTACTGTATTACTTAATAAAATATTTTTAATTTTATAAACTTAAAAACGAAAGTAGAAGGAGTAATAACATATTTATGATTTAAATAATTATTATAAATTATTATTTTCACGTTTACTATAACTACTAAAATAAAAAATAGCCACAAAAGCCAAATATAAAAACAAAAGTCTTTCAACTTACGACAACATCAGGGCTATCCTTATCCGGGTCTCTAGGCACAGGGTCGTTTTCTATAACTTTCATTTCAGGTATCGGTCGGGCCTTATTTTGTCCCGGACGCCAACCGACATCGGCACTTTCCGCTCGTTTCTTCACAACAGTTTCCCCACTTTCTGACATTGTTCTTGCCGTAGTTGGTGGGGACGACATTGGTCTCTTTTGAGAACGATTAGTGCCACAATCTTCTTTTTCTTCATCATTATTCTCTTTATCGAGGTCGGATCGTGAGCCAGTTTGGTCCAATGATGTGCATGATTCTGTTATCGCCGCTTCAGTTGGTTCTTTATGTTTCGGCGTCTGGTGACATGATTTTATTAATAAACTAAAAAGGCAGCTTGACGCTTTTTTCCGCATTTCAGAATAGTCAGAGAAAACCAATTTGAGTTATTGCGTATTATGTGCGCTTTATTTTTCTAGAATAGACCAGGGTAGAGAAATGAGAATAATTTAAATATACCTACCCCCGAGTGGTTGTCGAACCTACAATCATTCGCGATTATAGTTAAGTGCTGTCCCGAACGACACTATAGCCATGAAATATATAAAAATTAATAATAAATTAAAGAGTTACTATAACAGTACTAACATGATCCCTATGCTTCTTTTTAAGCAATGCATGTCTTTCCCTCGCAAGTCTGTTCGCTTCCGCCACCGCGCGAGTCACTTGGGCCTGATTTTCAGCTTCCAATGCTGAGTGTGTTTCGTACAGGATTAATTGTATCTGGTTTAAAAATATTTTAAATATAATATTACTAAATTCATATTGTTATGTTACTTTTTTAATTAATATTAAACATTATTCTAACCTGTGGTTTCGACAAAAGCGTCTTCAAGGTCTTTTTCTGTTCTTCTAATATAGACTGTACTCTCGCTTTGCCACTAGAGTCTATTTCAGATTCCGTCAAAATCTAGAAAGCGTTAAGTATATATTAATACTGTTAAAAGAAAATACTTTTATTTACCTAGATTTATATAACCAAATTAAGCGATTAACTTTTTTTTTAACTTCACGCTGTATCCCGCATATAGCAGGGTAGGCAGAGGGAACCTGAGAACCTAGTGTTAAGACAATCCGTTCTCTTACAACAATTCCGTTCCCCACTTTCCGCCAAATTGAGGCATTGCGTGTTGAGTGGCGGAACTCAACGCCGCGATTAAGCGATAATCCACATTAATCGATGTGGTTATGAATTAAACACTACTCTGAAGAATGTTTGTTCGAACTTTCGATTTCTTGTTTAGAAAGGTAGATCACACTTCAGTTTCATACTTTTTTGTGCAAAGCAGGACACTCAAGACCACCCAGTGTAAAAACACTGTGTCCTTCACTTAATGAATGTATGACTGGCCTTTGAATATCTAACCCGTAACCCGTTTCATTTGATATGTGTGTGTCAAATATGTGTATGTGTGTATAGTAGATAACTTTTCATGTACAGTCATACCTCAAGCATTGCCAAATCGCCTCCCCTTCCACACACCAAGTCAATAGGATCGGTAACCGCTGAGTATGAGTTAGGCGGAGTTGCCAGCGCTGCCACCACCCCGTCAAGTGCACTCGCTACCAGCGGCGTGTCGCCATGTACGGGCTCACTCAGAACACATACCGCTGCAGCCGATTGAGGCAGCTCAGATGCCTCAATACCAAGCTCTCGTAATGCACACACGTAGCTTTCCACTCTATTATGTGTAATTTTACTTTACAATTAAAAAAGTATTTCGAATGAAACTTAAATATATAAAATTTATATTATTTCTTCTGTTAAATATATACAATTTGTATTTTCAAATTGGATGCAATACACTAAAGTGTCCTTAATTCTAATACTATATTTTTGTCATTAGACACACCTTAAATTGATTTGCTTTCTATTAACTTTTGGAATATCTATTGTCGGTTAGATGATATAATATAAAGCACCAATTTATCTAGTTAAATTTAAAAATAGCCCCGAAAGGGCTTTGAGTCTGTAATTATCGTGTACGTTTCTCAAATATGCTACTAACAATTATTTACAAACAATAAAATTTAGACATAATATAACTTTATTTCAAAAATGTATTTTTTATTCTATTTATTAATTTATTATATTTTTTATTTACTTGTCTCCAGCTCCAAACACAACAAGTTTTCCCAATTCAGGCGTTGCGGGTGCAGCCGGGGTTTCAGCTTTCAGCACAGCTGCTAGCTCTTTCAACTGAGCGGCTAAGTATGCGGAACATCGAGGGGATGATGCATGCGTTTGCGCTACTACGCCGCGTAGAGCGTTCGCGCGTAGAGCCCGGCACAGAGTCGATGCGCCTTCGCAAAATTCCCGCTCCTATTAAAACCATAACGATTGTGTTTATGAATACATTTATTTGTTTTTAAGATAATAATGAGTACTATAATATTATTTTATTTGTTTGTTTTGTGTTTCATTGTCAAAATGTTATTTTACTATTTTTATTTTCTATTCTTTTCCAACTTCACGCTTTTTACAGCGTAGGTATACTATAGGTCTTATTATACGTTAAGAGTAAAGTATAAAAAATATTTCTATATTTATTTATTAATATCACTAAGTTACTAATAGCGACAGCTAAAAATAATAATAATTTACTTAGTTGTTATGTTTAGTGTGTATAATTTAATTTTAATCATAATTACCTGTAGAACTATTACACCTTCTTTAACCAGATCTATTTTTCCAATGCTTATATTATCTGGTGGGCGTATCGTTATAAATCTAGGGGAAAAAATAATTATTAGATTATTAATTACTTTAAATTATGTAAAAATATTCTAATTTTATAAATGCAACATACCTAGGACAAACTCGGTCAAACCTGTACTCTCCAGCACAAAGTTGACGTGAATTGCTGTACGTATATCCCAGATCGGAGAAAGTCTCTTGATCCAGTAATGCAACTTTCCTAAAAATTAAGATAATTGAGTATTTTTCTTTTTAATGGACAAATAATGAGATTTTTTTTTCATACTTACTTTTGCTTTTTGAAAGTGTTAACCCATCCCGTAACCGAGTCCTTGTTAACACACGCAGATATTCGTTCTTCCCGTAAATGATTTGGTAAGAGATCTGACAACCTGAAATATTTTATTGCTATTAATAAGAGGTAAAAGATGTGCCATATATATTATATTATTAATTAGAAAGAAACTAATACAATATTAAAAAATTATAAGTTTTTACGTGAAAGCTTTATTTTTGATGCGTGTATTCTGGCAATCGCTGCGGCAAGATGAACTCTTTGTTGTTCCCATACAATGTTCTCGACATCTTTAAACGGGTACCCAGCTTCATTTCAGAAGACGATGTAGCTCTCTCTACCTCGCTTCGAGCGCACGAGACATCCAACGGCGGCGTGCTAGTTCCATTAGAAATAGCCATAATGTGTGTCGATGTTCTATAAACTGTAAATATTGCAATAAGTATATCATAATGATTGTATAAGAAAATATATATGTAGTCTACTAAAGTAGTATATTTTTAAAGAATTGTGAATCAAATACATTCGAATGGAGCAGTTGTTCTTATAATTAATATGAAATAATTACCACGGCACGTAAGGCGCCGTATCTCGACAATCGCATCAAAACTTGAATGTCATTTCACACGAAGCATCGTGTTACTATTTATCGAGCTCGCATATTTATCCAGATGTAAAGTCTGCAATGCCGATTTTTGCGAAAATAAGCCCTCCTGCAAATACAAAGCTCGTTTTCGTGAGCGTCCTCAAAGAAAAAGAAATGGCTTCGGTCACGAGAATGCCATAATATGAGCTAGATGGCTTATACTTTTTGTTGTTACATCTTGTCGAATCTGTTTTTACAAAAGTTATTGCCTTTCGGTAATGACATTTCATTGCAACCTTGCAAGATATTCAAATCCAATAAATAACCTTCGATAAAATATAGGCACAAGTTCAGGAGCGCTATAAAGTCAAATGGAAGACAGGCCTAATACAGGTTTTAAGGTTATTAGGCCGAAATGTGCATGTAGCTAATTTCTAATTTGATAGAAACAAAATAGCAAAGAGTAGACTGTTAAAATAAAACACCATTTAATAAAGAACGCTCCAGAAGCGAATTTTTCATACATAATTTTAAAGTTTACAATTGAATAGGTAAGGTAAGAAATCTACAATACTTATTTATACTTGCTCGTAGGTATGTTCAACATAAGTAAATAAATTTAGGGCGGAATAAACGTATGCAAACAGACAACACACGTAATATGTAATGTAGTTTGTATATTATCTACTAAGGAAAAAAAATATTGGTTCATTTTCCAGTCATGAATAGGATAAAAAATAATTAAAATATGATCATGCCCCCGAGTGGGAATCGCTCGCGTTATCAGTTCAACGCATTCCGTTACACCACGATAAACAATAACAAATGATAATGTTGATTTAAAAATATAGCAATAGTATTACTTAAAAAGCAATTAGCTGTTTAATCACGAATTCAAATACACTAGTATTTACTTGCCACAAAATGTATAAAAAAAAAGCTTAATAATTACCTCGTAGCCTACCAACTGTAACTAATAACTGTAAACTTGTTGCGATATTTTCAATTAATTTATTTCAACCCAAAACAAATTTACCTGAGGATAGTCACCAGAAAGAAGTCGATATCTTCAATAGCTTGGTCTAATACAGATTTATCTGAAACAAATATTATGAAATTAAGTGTAAAATTTTAAAAACAGTGGCATTTTTATTTTATAAACAAATTAATATTCATCAGTACAATTTGAAAAACTCTAATTTATCACTAGGTACTTTTTTGGTACCTACATAAATCACCGCCGACTTTTTAGTCAAAGACTGCAAACTAGAACTTACAATGTCATATTAACATTAGGTATTACATTATAACATACATAGCTTCACGCTGTATCCCGCATATAGCAGGGTTGTCAGAACCTGGTGTTAAGGACACTCAGATTTCCCCCCACTTTCTGCCGAGACTGGAAGAGCATTGCATGTGTTGGCGGAACTCAACGCCGAGAGCTTTGCCTTTTGCCTTATTACCAAACCCAGGAAATGAATGAAAATTATTTCCTGGAGTGGGATGAACCCTGACCTGTCAGCCTTTATTTGTGCTCTGCTTGCCGCGACAGATACGTTTGAATAAAAAAATATCTATTTTATTTGAGGAAAAAGTAAAAAAGTTTAAATATAGCTTAAAATTTAATAAGCTTTAATTTTTTTACAATTTCTATACTTGACACCCCTAAGTATGTAATTTTGAAATCTATGTAAACCTAACTACTGCTTTGTCCTAGCTAGATTTTGACCTCTATTGTTTACATAAGTTCATTTTTAAAATGCCTACTGTGCTTATCGTGATAAAACGAAAATGATGTTGTTTTGTGATAAAAGTTAAATAACGCTTACGAAGCCTCGTAAACTAGTTTTCAAAGATCGCGTGAGGTAATTTTTTCTACAGCAGTTGCACAATTTCACGCCTGCTTACTATCATGACACTCACTTGCAAATGTTACCGCTATCCGGAACTCACATTTTAGGGCACTTTATCAGAAGAAGGGGATTTAGAACTTTACGACCATCGTGTTTAGTGATTTACGACAAAAAAGTCACGACAGTATTCGTATAACGCGACAGTAAAAACATTGTCACTTTATAGCTGAATAATAAAATTTTGGGACTTATATTTATAGGATGTTTAACGATATCATATCGCTTTGGCAAGTTTTTTCTTTTAAAAATATTGTTTAAGTTTGTTAATAAGAATTTTAACATACATCTAAAGACGTCGTAAATGAGTGAGTAAACACAACGCATTTCCTGTTCATCTTCGAAGTCTACTTCTAGTGGTGGTTTGCAGAGGAGTCTGGCTGCTTTTAAAACCTATTAAAATAAAATAATATTTCAAAAAAACTTATAAAAAATATAATGTATACTTATATATAATAATAGCTTTCCGCCCGCGCCTTCGCCCGCGTGAAATTCGGTTATATCGCGCGATATTATAAGGAGGAGGAGGATTTCCCAAGGTCTAGACTATTTGTCAAAATTAGTTAAGTGGTTTATGTGTCAAAGTTATAAACAGTTAAACAATTTTACATGTTTTTATGTTTGACAATAACGAACTTCCATACAAACTTTCATCCCCTATTTCAACCCCCTCTATCATTTTTTTCGCGATAAAAAGTATTCTATGTCCTTTCCCAGGTTTAGTTCTATCTTCATACCGAATTTCATCAAAATCGGTTCAGTGGCTTAGGCGTGAAAGCGTAACAGACAGACAGACAGAGTTACTTTCGCATTTATAATATTAGCAAGGATAATAAACAAGGAGGTTTTTAATCTTAACGAATTGATTTTAAGTGTAGCTTTCGGCTACGTTAAAATTCAAGAAGTTAGATAACCCAAATATAATTAGATATAACTCTTATATATTAAATTGATATATTATATATTCAGTTATTGAATGCATACTTGTCCGATATCCCAGGCTGGTCCGGAAGCAGCTTTAACAGAGACTGGTGGAGGTGCATTGGGGTTCTTTGTAGATATAACCAAACTCCAAGGCGCCCATTCTTCTGCAACCTCCTCCATGATAATGTTCTCTTTTTTAACATCTTCTTCTCTAAATATATTTATATAAATAAATTAGTTCACGAGATGTTTATAATTTTCTTTTCTTCGGTAATTGTATTATTAATTTTTAAAATAAAAAAACATTATAAGTACACAAAAATAAAATGAAAGCTTAAGATTATTAGATAAGATTTTTAGATAAGTCATGCTATTTGGCTTAAGTTTATAATTAATAAGAAATTACATGCAAAATTTATACATTTACTTTTTTGTCTCACCAGATCCATCAATCATTTCTTTTATCCATGCAATGTGTAAGAGGTCATTATTTAAACTACATTATTACTAATTAATAGACAATAGCTAAAATCATTTTCATTTTAAAAAACATTATACTTCTCTAAAATAAATATGTTAAGATATATATATAAAAGTACGATCTAAGAAAAATTTGGTAATTTTAAAATTTGATAGGGGAATGAACTGACAGATATTTTTTATTCTAACAAAATCGGCCTGTAGGTAAGTTGTATTTATGTCAAAAGAATATTTTTTTGTTAAATATAAAAAAAAACTGAATGTTTTCAGAACGAAAATATATAATAACTTTATTTTTACTTCTTCATCTATACGACGACAACATAACTTTGTTTACCTAATACCTTAGACACACATACGCATACACATTCTATTCTTTACCTTCCTACTTTAGTATGACTTAGTAAAACTTTAAAAATGTATGTTCTAATCAATTTCAATGTAATTAGACATAACAGTTAAAAAGTATGTAATTTAAATGTTTAAATCAATAATAATTGTAGGTAGTCTATTAGTAAATGCAATAAGGTCACTCATCGTACTATTTTCTCTCCCCTGCCTGTCACTGGATCTGAGCTCTAACTATCATTGCGATAGTTTCAATATATCTGAGTATATAATATTTTTAATAAGCTGTTTCACATATATCGCTCATACTGAGAAATCAATTCAGAAACGTTTAACTTTCAATTACCCAACGACCTCCAACATAGACTCTATAACACTTTCTTGCCTTGTGAAATTGGTTCACGCAATCACCTAACTTATTGTATGTAACCATACTGATATGAGGCACGCAAGCTACATTACTACGGCACAGTTTAAATAGTTGCAGAAATATCTTTTAGCTTTTATTATATCTGTTTTAGTGTGTGCGTAGCAAGAGAAGTTCTTGTAAAAAAGGAAATTATGTAAAACAGCTTTGTCTAGGTCATTTTCTTATGTAATTTTTTTATTATTTATAGTAAGTAGATTTTGTTTTCTTTTTCTACTTGTTTTATTAGCTATATAATGTTTGGTGAATTCAATTATAGTATTTGTAAAGGCAATCGTGGTTCAGTGAAACAACATCCGACCTAAATGCAGCGATAGTGTGTTCGTAGTCCCTCCTTAAAAAAAATAAGAATATATAAATTATTCTAATTTTTCTTGCCATGGTATGCACAGCAATGAGTTTTACCACTCAATCTCGAGTTGAGGCATAATTGGCATAACAGAGTGTCTTTACACTAGACTCTCTCTGGTTCCCGGGATGCAGATGCAGGAAAAAACGCGAAGCAGCATTATTTTACTGTTAAATTAATAATGTGAAATAAAAGAAAATTATATAAATTATAATATAATCAAGGTTCACGAAGTATCAATTTCATAAATTGCATCGTAATAACTTAAACGCGTAGAACTATAACTGGCTCAAGTTCACGGTCACATATACCTATGTGTAGGGTTAATTACCATAGGTACCTATCTAATAGAGTGCATTTACGTCAATGATTTTTCCTTTAATAGGTATCTATTAACATTCTTGTATAAGTATGTTGCTATTAAAAAACTTGATTAATACCTATTTAATATCGATTATTGTAAGTAATTCTCCATACACGATTTTTTTATTTTATTTATTTATTTATTATCATTCTACAAATTAACGTACTTATTAATATAATTGAACATCTAAAAACCCGACAAGGTTTGAGCCGATGTTACAATTTAATCTTACGTCTAAGTTTTTAAGTCTGTCTAATAGAAATTTAAAATGATAAGCGACTATTATTATTAATTTAAAATCAAAATATATTTGAGAAAAATATCACGATTATATAAAATACTTGCTGATCAACATCCAAAGTCTTCTGCATAGCTACAAGATTGAAGTACTGAGTGAGTCTCCACTCCTTATCACTTGGTAGGACCAGCTTTTCCGCTTCACTAGTGTCGCCATCCAACCTCGCCGCATCTTCTTGCATTAGGAGCTCAGCCAACAATTTAGGATATACATTGAAGAGGTTACCATCGCTACATTCGCTGAGGGCCACCCACAGAGCATTAGGGTCATATCTATTTGTCATTTTGTATGTGGTATTCACTATTGTTAATAACTTAATATGTGCTTTAGTCTATTTTTCTTTAAGAATTCCTTTTTAAATATTCTGAATAAATATACTGTAGTTAAAAATCATAAATAATTGAAATGTTGTAATTTATTTTATATTATATAAATTTCAAATAGGGACTCCGATATGAAGTGCGTTATATGTTTGAATGCCGTCCGCCAACTGAAGACAACCTTAAAGAGACAATACGCTCGGATCCCAACCTGTTGCACTGTATCGTATTAGTATATTATTGTATATTCATGGCTGATATTATTTTATCTATAAAATAAATACTTCAATATGTATCTATATATTAAAAATAAAAATGTCATTGATGTTGTCAATAAATCTTAACAAAATGAACCGATAAAAATGTAAAAAAGACGTAAAAAAACGGCTCTCTTCAAAACATAAAACTTCAAGGTATTCGTAGTAGAATTAAACCATATTTAAATGAGAAAATACGGCAGTGTTGTAAAGAGATGGATCAATTAATGTCAAAAGAGGAAAGCTATGCGGAACGTAGGAAACTGTTTAAAAATATTTGGAACACTTCTCTAAATTTAGATGAAAAGGATGATATTTTCAACAAACCTAAAGTGATTAAGTATGTATTTTATTTTACATATATACATACATAGCTTCACGCTGTATCCCGCATATAGCGGGGTAGGCAGAGGGAACCAGAGAGCCTAGTGTTAAGACACTCCGTTCTCTTACAACAATTCCGTTCCCCGCTTTCCGCCGAATTGAGGCATTGCGGGTTGAGTGGCAGAGCTCAACGCCGCGCTGTGCCTTGTTACCAAACCCAGAAAATGAAAATACTAACATTTCCTGGAGTCGCACGCTTGTGCCTCTGCGCCACGACAGGCGTATTTTATTTTAAATACAATCTAAAAAAATCATGCTTATGTAAACATTTACTGATTTATTAAATAAATAGATAGGTTACATACCATACAGTAGACTTAGAGATATTCTTTACATTTTCAAATGTAACGGTCAATATATATAGGCTTGGTTAGTTGTGGCGTACAGCGCGACAGCGATTGTGGGTTCGATTCCGACTAAAGGAAATGAAAATATTAAATATTTATAATAATATTTAGTAATTTCATTTCCTTGGTCTGGTAAGTAGGCAAAGCACGGCGTTGAGTTCTGCCACTCAACGCGCAATGCCTCTATTCAGCGGAAAGTAAGAAATGGAAATATTAATTAATTAATCTCAGGTTTCGTCTGCCTACTCTGCTCTATACAGCTGGATACGCTTCACGCTATATCCCGCACATCCGCGTAATGTGAAAAAAAAATGTATTTTTGGTATATTCTTATAAAAGCGCACTGTTTATAAAAATAATATATTTTTTAAAAAATAAGAACTTATATGTTTACATTTTCCATGATACGAAAAGAGAACATGGTTCACTTTATTTTGTACTTTCCGCACAACCACTCCAAGTAGGTATTATTATTTTGGAAGCAGAACCCAACACCAAAACATAAAATATTAAATCACTTAATTAGCGAGCTCACAATATTTTTAAAGAATATATATTAAATAAAACAATATAAGAATGGTGATCGGGGCCCAGTGAGACTGCGCACTGATGATTGTGGGTTCAACTCGAGAGAATGATTATTTACTTATATTTAATTTATTTTTGTTACCCCGCATTGGCAAGATAAAGTAATTGGGTTCGGCCATTCAACATGCAATATCTCAAAACTTTTTGAACATCAAAAAAATAAGGTTCAGTCTATTTACCTAATACAATTCAATGTAATATGTTTATGTGACATTCGATATCATTCAGAACTCTTCGTTTGGACGAAATGGATCGGTGCTTAGGTGGAAAGAAAAAAAAACAGAAGATCAAAAATCTTAGGACAGTTTGCAATAAGTTACTAGACTTCTGTAACCGTCAAGATGCCGAAGATGTATTTTATGAGCAGGTCCATAATTTATATAATTATACATACATTTCTATTTATTGTCACAAAACAACAATTTTTTTATTTTATATTAATGAGTACATGTATCTAAATATACAATTTTTTAGTTAATAGCTCAAGGCAAAGCTCCCTTACTTAATGAAAATATGAAATGTAAAACACACAAAAAGAAAATAGCAAGAGCGAAAAAGAGGACAAGGCGAACTAAAAACATGAATCCAACTGACAATATAAACATTACAGAAAGAACTACAACATCCCAATTTAAGGATTTACAAAGTGCTTCCGCTAAAACTGTTTCAAGAAACACATCACCTATTAAAATAAAAAGAGCATCTATCGCATTTTCGACTAAGAAATCTTCTTTATCAAAAAATCGCAAAATTATTGCCAAAAAACTAAAAAAAAATAATTCTGTTTCTAAACAACATGATAATTAATATAATTTTTAAGTACTTTTATGCAAAGCTATAGACGCGATATATGTACGTATGGTAGTAGCATTGTCTATATTTTTTCCTTTAAATATTATGCAAGCTAGTATATCTCTTGAGACTAATAAATGGCAACGCAATTTTTTTATATTTTAATTTCAATTTTAATTTTTTTTATCAACTTCGTACCTACTCTTTTTGATAGATTTAGATCCTAAATTCTGCAATTAATCAAACAAAAACAAAAACAAAACATCAAGGATTGAGATATGAGAGATTCAAGTTTTCATTCTATATATGCTATATTTAACTAAATGTTTTATATGTTTGTTGAATCGTTTTCAGCGAGCGAAGTCATCAATATTAATATAATAAAATATAGTTTTTTGAAATAGGTTAGTATATAACGATATTTATAAGCTTTAAGTCAAGTTATTTTCATTTAAGACATAATTTTTTTATAAAATAATTTAAAAAAGTGAAGAACAGAGTGTATTGACACTAAATACTTTTTGATTACCCCGCTATGCAAGAAAAAGTATGAAGTTAAAAAAAATCGTGACGATTTCTAGTTAATTAAAGACATTAAGAAAAATATATCTGTTTTTAAACCTAATAAATTCTAATTCACAATTAAGTTAGCATTATAAAAAAAATAATCTATTAGGTGGTACCTAATATTTTTGCTATTACTATAGTGTATAAGCACCATTATACATATCGGCATAATGTTAAGTATCTTCGTATATTGTTTTAAAATTAATAATCTGTGGCAAGATGAGAATCTGAAGTTAACAATACTACAGCTGAACAAAAATTTAACGTATTTAATTTATTTATCAAATAGTAATTAAACTACTATGACATCAGGATCCTTTCTTCGTTAAATACAAATATAGGTTTACAACATTCAACCGAAAACTATATATGAACGTACTTTTTATTTGACATACGCCGAAGTGTTTTGTGTTAGTAGCAGTGTTAAAAATGTTGTGATCATAACAGTGAACATATAAATGCAGTTCTTCGTTTTTTTCTGGAATTACATTTTAGACGACACTTGAGGGCTGACCAATAATGTCAGAATACGATCTGCAGTTTCAAGCGGACCTAGAAAAAGCCCAGGCTCTTAGTTTAGAAAGTTTGGCATTGGAGCAATTTCGAAGGCAGAAGCAACTATCTAGTTCAGGTAACTGACGTAATATTGTTTACTCTACTAGATAAGATGATCCAAGGTCTTTTCTTGTTTTGTATGCTGGCTTTGTATCATAATTGTTATAAGAATAAGAACACATTTATCAATTTATTGTACTCGATTTTCGGTTATTATTTCCTTTAAAGTCCGATTCCGAAGTAAGAGATTATTTATAAAAATTATTCAAAAATTTCTTTCCCGTGATACCTTTAAATTTGCTTTAGTATTAAATGTTTTGGTTGCAAAACATTCAGTTTAATCTTATTAAATTGGCAACAAAACAAATCATATTGTTATAATGTATCAAATTGAACACAGAACAATTGATAACAAGGTTATCTTACTGAAAGGAAATAAAGTTCATTAGCCTTGTTTAAATTTGTATACAGGAAGTAAGAGATGTAGCTTTTGTTCTTTCTTAAATTATATAATTCTATACACATGTTTATTTGTAGCGCTTCCTCATTTCTCTATAAACAACATCTAAAATAAATACCATTTTAGATTTTCATATACAATTCTGATATAAAATATATAGACAATAAAATATTATACAGGAAATGATAATTTTAATATTATAACATTTACACAAGAGTGATAATTATATGTTATATGTGTTAAAATTAGTTAAATTTATGATTTGTATTAAACATATTCAAAATATCTATATCATGTTAAAAACATAAAAATGCTTTACGCATTAATTTTTTATTTATAACAACCAAATTATGTTAAAAACTTATATAGGATCACAAATTTTTAAATGCATTCATTTAATACATTTGACTTATTATAGACAGTATTATAATTAATATGTTTCATAGGTTTAATTTCTCATAACTTAAATATAAAGATCTAAAATAAACAATAAAATTATTCAAACTACCTTTATAGTAATGTTTCTTTCTTTTGTAACACAGTGAATATCTCACAAATTAAATTATAGAAAAGGTTATTCTAAAAAATTCTATATGTTATTGACATTTTATTCTAATTAGGTTAAGCAGAATCTGTGTTGATAGCCCTATTTGATATCATTATCTTGATATATATTATAAACCTAATATTAACCTAAATATGGTTTTTAAAGCCTACATATGGTTTACCTAAATATGGTTTTTAATATCTAAAACAACAAGAAACACAAAAACTAAAATACATAATTTAAATTAAATTATAAATATTTTTTTAATTTATATTGAATATCTTTATATAAATATGTGAAGCAAAAACTTTGTACCCCTTTTTACGAAAATTATGCGGACGTAGGTACTTGAAATTTGGCACACTTATAGTTTATATAGCAAAGGAGTGCAGAATGCTAATATTTTTTTTTAATAATGCATAAAAAATATATTAAATGAATAAAATAAATGTTACAGACACTTTCATGGTATAACATCCATGTTTATACAAAGTGACATATACATTACTAAAGACACCGCGTTGTCAACGCGTCAACGGGGACACAAGTTATATTTATATATACACTGCAGCCAGTTCTTATTTATTTAACATTGCTTCATAGAATTTAATTCTGTTGATGATTACATGAGGAGATAAAGTTGTGTAAAATGAGTTGCATTACTTTGGCTCTGCTTAGCAGATATACCATTCTAGATAGCTCTTGTATTGTTGATGATACTGACAATATTTCTACTGAAACATAAAACAAGTTAATATTAACTTATTTTAAGTTTATAATTTTCAGTAGATTTTTTTTTAAAATGGCTTACTCAAAGAATATTTTTTTATTTTTTTGTGTAACTGTGTAAATGTAAATTCTGTATATATTTTTAAAAAATATATATTATGGTTGTTTCATTCCTATTATTTTATAAGTATATTTAGTGATTACAAAAATGCGGCGTTGAGTTCCGCCACTCAACACGCAATGCCTAAATTTGGCGGAAAGTGGGGAACGGAAATGTTGAAAGAGAATGCAGTGTCTTAACACTAGATTCTCTGGTTCCCTCTGCCTACCCCGCTATATGCGGGATACAGCGTGAAGCTGAAAAAAAAAATAATAATGAGGGCAGAGAAAAGTAATGACATGAAAAAATGATGATAAAACTAATCTTGTTATATCAACAATGAGATTATTTAAAAGAGATACATATATATATATATATATATATTTTTAACTTGACAACATAACGATAAAAGTCATAGATTACATGCGAAACTGATGAGGACTTGTTTCCGAGTCTTTAAAATTCAATACATATGTTCAAATACATTAAAATTCATAAACATATAAAAATATCAGAATGTTATTGATACATGTTGTGATTAGGGCATGTTATCAGTTTAATATATCTTTTAGATAATGTTCGCGATACGGGTACCGCTAGTATACGCCGAAGAGAAGAAAGCGACGGACCGCCGCCAGCGCTGCCGCCGCCTCCGAGGAAACCTCCGCGGCGAGCTTCTAGTTCTGAAAGCTCTAGGTGAATATAAACTGTGAAATAAATCTATACTTAATAAACATTCAATATACGTTCTAATACCTAATCATTGAAAACTATTAAAGTTAAGTAATTGTGATAGATAGTTAAAGATACTTTAATAAGATCTATTTTTAAAATATGTCGATCTTTTACTTTTGTGCTTATTTTAAAATGTTTTTGTATTTGTAATCTCGTAATTGGTGATTCGTCATTTTTGATAAGCAATGATAAATGTAAGTGATCGTATAGCCACCGGTGCAAATAGATTTATTTTGAAAGTACTCAATATACGCAACTGAGTTAATAATTATTTGTAGCGTAATATGTGACCGAAAGACATTGTGTGCATATAATGGGTAAAATTATTTGTATCACGGTAACTTAAATATATTATTTTTAAATTTACAGGTCAACAGGGACTAGTCCGACACGGAATACTAACAGCGAAGTAAATCTCATATCATTTACAAGCCCTACAAGTAAAACACCATCAAATGATTCTCATGCCTTCCTTAAGGAATATATTGATCAAATCAACAAGTATGTATTTTTTTCTAATGTCATGTTTTTGTTCTTACTTAATAATTATAGTGATTTTTTGATACCACTTTGGTTAATCACTTTCTTTTCTTATGCCTAAAAGACAGACATAATGTTTTTATCTATATAGTTGTGAATAGTGTGACTAGATTTTCCATCTCTATATCTTACTTATGACTTGCTAAGATATAGAGATTAAATACGAAATATAAATGATTATCTTATTTACCTTTTTATCCTAACAATAATCATGTTGTAAGATGTACTTTCATTAAAAATTTTAGTATATAACATAGTTTCTGATCATTTATAAGGTCCCCCTATAGAAAAGGAGAGAAAAGCTAGAATGCTTCCTCCATCTTTTTCCAAATCACATTACTTGACTCATAATTACATACTTTTTTCCAGATCGGGTCCACAGGCAGAAGAAACAGTAAACACAGAACAATCAACAATGAATAACCAATACAACCAAAGACCAGGCTACCCATACAATGCTATGTATAACTATAATTACCCTCCACCCCCTCCACCATATTCAGGGGTACCACCCTACCCTACTTCCACTCCATATGGAATGCCTATCCCTGTAGGGCCGGTACCTAATTATGGGTATTACCCACCCATGCCTGGTCAAGACCAAACTTATGTAGCCACTAACCCTCCTATGTATGCCCCATCAATACCCTACACACAGACAAGAATGGCCACTAACTCTCCCTATATGGGATATCCCCCACCGAACATAGCACCCCCGTCATATAATTACAATACTACCAACCTTATAACAAGACCCACTAGGCCTTTATATCCACAGTTAAATCAAATGCCAACATATCAACCGCAAACTAAAGTAACACATAATCAAAATTTAAACAACAATAATAATAATAACAATAATGTCAACATACAACCAGTTGTAAAGGAGCAGCCTCGAGATAGTGTGGAAAGTAATACATCAAAGTCTTCTGAGGTTATTATTTTATTCATGTTATTATGATATTTTTTTTCTTTAACTTATTAGTTAGATTCAGTTAGTTTCGCTTGTTTAAAAATTATTAAATGCTTATAAAAATTTTTTTTTAAAAATAATGCTTCAATATAAAAAACAAAACACAATATAGAGGCCATCGTGGCGGAGTGGCATAGTGTGTGACAGTAAAAATAAGTGTTTGAAGGCTTAATTCTCACTCAGCCTATGCAGCAAATGATCATGTTTAAATTATTTTTATTTCTCCCTTTGGTAAGACAAAGTACGGCGTTGAGTTTCGCCAATCATGCGAAGCTACAATAAATAAATAATATATAAAAAATATGATAATTTAATTTCCAGTTGAACGAGTTAAATGATGCTCTCGACAGTCTGCCCAAGTCACTAAATCTAATCGACTTCGGTCGCCAGTCCAGCAGTGGGCAAGGTAGCGTAAGAGTCAGTGTGCTAGAAGCGTTTGATCCGCTACTAACTGAACAGAATCATCCTGGTGAGTGGTTTGTGTTGCATTCTCATCAACCGAGCTTGATGGCAAATATTTATTATACTATATGTCGATGTATAAGTATGAAGATTATGCTATACAATACAAAGCCTTTATTACTGAATTTTTATATAATTTACAAAAACAATTTGCACATCAGACCGGTTTAATTTCAGTGTGTCCTGCGACACATAGGCCTCCTCTAACATTTTCCATTTTTTCTTATCTCTTGCTGTTCTGAGCCACAGGGTACCAGCAATCTTTCTGAGATCATCAGCCTGTCTCTTGAGCTGTCTTCCTCTTTTTCGCTTGGTACTGCAGGGTGGCATCCATTCTGTGGCAATTTTTGCCCATCTATCATCTGATTGCCTCAACATGTGGCCAGTCCACCTCCATTTAAGTACCTTGTATTTCACAGTTACATCCTCGAACATGGTGATCTTGCGTATGTCAGATGTACGCATTTTGTCCATCTATTTATATTCAAGGATACTTCTTTCTATGCTTCTCTGTGTGGTTCTCGATTTGTTTAGTAGGATTTGAGTTATGGCCCAAGTTGGGCAGCCATAGGTTAATATGGTTATTCATATTCATATTACCAATATGAAGATTATAATATGTATTTATCTAGAAAGTTCGTTAACTTCATCTATACTCGTATAATATTGAATTTAAAGTACAATTTGCCATCTTACTCATTGGGTCTACAATTTCATTTGTATTGTGTCATTGATTTATGTTTTAACTTCTTTCCATTTGTATGTGTTTTTTAATTAAGTTTTGTGTTACCCTTCATGTGTTTAAGGTTTATGTGGCTAATAATATGTATCTATAATTTCAAATGGGACGAACATATGTACAAAATCACCTTCATTTTGTGTTAGTAATTGTAACAAATGGGCTTATGTGATGTCTGTTTATATCTCGTTTTGGTCGTTAGATTTCAATATAATTAACAGAAACAGTAACTATATACCAGTGGCGAGGAGTGAAAAATATTAAAAAGCTAAGCGGTAGATTTAGGGACGCCGGTAAATAGAAAGCGACGTAAATAAGTATGTATGCAACTTCACAAAATAATTTTGCTGGCGACCTTTCTTTTAGTTGTCAAACTTTTATTAACCTTGGTTTCTTGCAAGATCACTCCCAAATAACATTTACAAAAGCTAAGCCGGTGGGTACCGTGTTACATGGACGCGGTCCCCGTACTACATTGACATAACGCAGACGCTCGCGCGACGCCCGCAGACGCGGCGGCGAGGTCGGGGGCGGGCAGCGTGTACGAGGAGTACGACCCGCTGGACTTCCTGTACGGCGAGACGGAGCTGCGCGAGGCGGTCAGCAAGCGCGACGCCGCCGTGGTGCCGTCGCCGCCGCCCAAGCACATACCCAGCGTGCCCGCCGTCGCGAAACGACCCACTACGGTATGTGCTTTGACATTACAACTAGGGGCCATCCATTAATTACACGAACACGAAATTCATCATTTTTTGACACCTCCCCTGTCCTTGTCACAGCTGGTCACATTTGAGAGACCTCCCGCTACCTAGTGTGACGTCACATACTTTGCAATCTTTAGTAGGTAATGTACCCAGTTTGATTTAGTGTTGGTTTATATATATATATATATATATTCTGATTTTTTTTATATAAAAATGTCACAAAATATAGGAACTCTTACCACATCTTGTCACACAAGGTCACACTTTGTCGATCCCCTCCATTTTAACGTGTGACATAATTTATGAATACCCTCTACGACATATTGTGGTAACGTTTTGTAGTTATGTTTTTACGTATATACGTGTGATATTTTCGTATGTTTTCTTCTTGCGATATGCATTAACGATGAATGAACTTATTTTAATTATCATATGTATATAATTATTATTTTTTTAACTTCACGCTGTATCCCACATATAGCAGGGTAGACAGAAGGAACCTGAGAACCTAGTGTTAAGACACTCCGTTCTCCACTTTCCATCAAATTAAGGCATTGCGTGTTGAGTGTCGGAACTCAACGCCGCGTTTTGCCTTGTTACCAAACCCAGGAAATGAAAATACTAACATTTCCTGGAGTGGGAATCGAACCCACAACCTGTCGTGTTTACAGTCGCACGCTTGTGCCTCTGCGCCACGACAGGCGTATATTAAGTTGATAATATGAAACCGTAGGTAAGAGTATAAAGAGAAAATTACACAATTTAATAACAATATTTGAGTCCCTCAAGACTAATTGTTATAATTGACGAGCAATTGAATGAATGACATTAGTATTGGTATCATTTTATTTATTTGCATATAATAAGTTATGCTCTTTATGTCGATCGGATTGGACACACTTTGGGAAATTTTACAAAATTAGAATAATATATTTTTACTAACTTTCTTAGAGGATTTAATGTTTTGAATAAAAAAATAGTACATTGGTTAAAAAATATATATATTTAAAAATTAAATTTATAATATTGTCTTCTCACAGCAATTCTCTTCTTACTTTTTGCTGTTCTCACTTGACTTCATTTATTTAATTCTTATAAGGGCTGTCAAATAAATTTAAAAAATGCTTCGTTAAACCCATAAATATATTTTTTTTACCAAATTTCATAGGAACATAAAATTAAATGTTTTTTTTTATCCACAGAACAAGTTATATGACTGCATAGTACGAACTCGCAATAAGAACTACGACAGTGAACACAAAGCGTTTTTGAAAATGGTTCTCGATGTGAGAAGTAAGTATATATGTTAAGGTGGCATTTATTTGTCATTTATACTCTTAACCAAAAAAAGGCTTATACTTCAAATGTGAGCAGTTTTTCGAGCAGAGACTCATAATTACAGAAGAAATTGTAGTTGTAAAACAAAGAAGTTGTTTATATGAATTTATATTTGTTGTATAAAATAAAGCGCTGCGGTGAATTCCGCTGTCCAACATACAGTGTCTTTGAGGAAATGGGCAGAAAGTAAAAGGGTAATCTTTGATTGTCTTGTCACGAGTTATATTTTCTCTACCTGCTGTTTCAAAGTGCAACTTCTTTAGAATCGTTGTGATTTCGTTTGTAAAGAAAATACGTCACGATAAAGGAACAACCACATAATATCAGCAAGAGAATGAGATAGAAAATACATTCTAAAGTATTTTACAATCTCGATTTCCTCGACATTGTATCGTAGTTTGAAGTCTCTGCTGTGTTCGAATTGCACACACAAACAAATTAGTTTTAATAAGTAAGGTAATTAATTTAAATTGAATGTAAATATTTCAGAAAAGTTCAAGCACACAGACGAGCAGTCGAACCCCGGTCACGTGGTGGCGGCGCGCTCGGGCGGGAGGTACCCACCTAACACTAGTATTAAGATTCTAGTCTACAACTCCCACACCGACGAGCCCATCACGTTCACTTCTGATGGTAAGAGAACATCAATCTTATTTATAGGATAGAAAAAGCGTTTCTATCCTATTCTTCTATTCTTTCTATCCTATATAGTAAACAATTATTTTTGTATTAGGTTAGGTTGTATAATCTAGGCTAATTATAAATAACATTTTTATTTATAAACTAAATGTTCATTTAAATTATTTTCCAAACTTTAATTTGTTATAAATCAATGTAATAAATTCTTAATTTTCTTTACATGTCTATGAACAGTTAATATTTAAAGCCATCGTGGCGCAGTGGAACAGCGACTGATTATAAACGTAATAGTTGTGGGTTTGACACTCCACGGGGGAATTCTTCTTATGTAAATTATTTTTATTTTTCCAAACTTAACTTGCCATGTCTCGAATTGGGGCGAAAAGCAGATACAAGGTTTTCTGTGCCTATTCTGCTAAGGAAGGAAAAAGCGTGAAACTATGGTTTATAGTTTATTATTTTTATTTAGTAGACAATCAGTATGAATACTTTTTTTAAATATATTTAATATTTAAAAAAAGTATTCAGATATAAAATAATGTGTATTGTTACAGTGGAATCGACTGTGGAACATGTGATCTTAACAGTGGTTTGTTCTCTTGATGAAGATATAAGAGAAGATATGTCTGAATATATGTTGAGGGTAACTAATTTTGTAATATAAGTTATTTTTCCATTAGTTTGTTTGAAAAACATTTGAAACATAATGTTAGATATAAAGCGAATTAAGTTTTTTATAGTAATTTACATATCCAATTTACTGCTTGCAGAAAGTGTATTAAACATTTTGTTTTATGTCCGTTTTAAAGCATTATATTTACAACAAAGTTGCACAGAATAAAAAAAAAATACTAAAAGTATACATCTTTACTATATTTTCTGTATAGGTATGGGGAGCAAAAGAGTATTTAACACCAGGCAGTTCGCTCAGTGAATACGACTATATACGGGAGTGTGTGCGGTTAGAAAAGGACGTACGATTGTGTCTCAGTGAGGGAAAGGATACATCACTAGCGAGGACAGAGAGAGACGACGCGAGAGACTCGCATCTCACTTTAGATGATTTGATACCCACACAAGGGTCTTTACCCATGTTGTCATTTGATAACTTGTCCATTTTGCTTGGTAAGTGATAAAAGTAAAATTAACTCTTTTGTGTTCTTAGCGTGCTTAATAGACATAGGTGTGCTTTAATTTTAGTAAATGATGTTGATACAATATTTTTTTTAAATTGTAAGGGTTATTTTCTCATAATAGGGAAGACAGGGAGAATTCGACATTCGTTTTTTTCATTTTCTGTCCGAAATTAAGACTGTAGGTGGAATTTAGTGAGAAAATGAACATAATATAAATATAATAATTCCATCTAGTGTGAACCAAACTTTTAACTACTTGCATTTACAATTAGATGCTGCTCTACTATGGCATGATATTTTTAAATATGTTATATAATACTTTATTTTGATTCATAAATGTAAATTAATATAAAGTTTATAATTATTTCTATATTTTTATATATTAATAATATACACGTTTGTTGTAAAGTTGATTTAATTTAAGTAAAATAATATTGTTTCCAGAAACGCTAGAAGGCGAGCTGTCCCGCGCGGTGGGCGTGGTGGGCGCGGAGGGCAGCGTGTCGCCGAGCGCCGTGTTCCAGGCCGTGAAGGCGATCTGCGCGCTCGCGGGCGGCCTCGAGACGCTGCACGTCACGCACACGCTCAACGCCTTCGCGAAGGCCTGCACCGCGCAGGTATGCCTGTCTCGCATAGCATGTTGCTTAGAGAGAATTTGTGTTAAGTAGTCCTATGCGTTTGAATTGCGTGTTAAATAGAACTCAATGCCGCGTTTTAATTTATCAGAACGGAGAAGTAAAAATGTAATAATGAAAGGAGAAATAAAAAAAAATAATTGGTAGAAATTTAGAAAGATGTATCGTTTTTTATGTGAAACATATATAGACGCGGGTAAAACCGACGTTGTTGTTGGTGTGACGTTAAGTGTCGTCACGCTATATGATAAAAGTAGTCATTAATACTACCGGGATCGGATTGTTGCAATTTGAAATATTCTTGCATTTAATGAAAATAATAAATAGTTTTATATAATGCTATATTTTGCTGTATATGACGTGTCCGAACAATTTTCACGGTTCACGACTGCCAAAGGTTTTGCGTAGGCGGCTTATATTTTTTTAAATATAGATCAAGAATATTTAATGTTTATTCTTTAGATTATTTATATAAAAACTATTTAAGTCTTTGTACATTGTTTATATATATAGGCTAATAAACTATAGAGTAGTTGACCAATTTATTACCTATAAATTAATGTATCAATTAGTGTGTATTGACGTTACGTAACGTATGATCGTGGTCAGGTGACGGGCGCGGTGCGTCCCGAGATCGTGGCGGACAGCGGCGCGTACAGCGCGGTGTCGGTGCGCGCCGCCAGCGCCCGCGAGGCGCTCGCGCAGCAGTGCGCGCGTCTGCGCGACGCCGTGCGCGCGCTGCTCGCGCTCTACACGCGCGCGCGTCTGCTAGACTTCCATATGGCCGACGGGAGTATTGTCGCTACTGATGTCAATAGTGAGTTTTGTTATTGTTTAAATTTACTTATAAAAATATGGCTATCTTATATTATGTCACGTATCATTTTATTGCTTCATATAAATAAACTATGACATGTGAAGTACCATAGATAAAACACTGAACGGAACTGAAAATAAACTATATTATATCCTTAAATCCATATATGTGCTTTTGTTTTAGGATATTTTAAATATATTTTTAATTTTATATTTGTGTCTTTTTATGGATATTGTCTAATATTTTTTCTTGACGTTTTAGTATGACAAAACAGTAATTGATTTACATAATCGATCATGTTTCTTTAAATAAACTTTTGCTAAATACATTATAACCTAATCAACAATCATTTTTTTATGAAGAATCTCACTGAAACAAATTATTTTTATTTTATTTCATCATCAACATCAACTCATAAAAAAATCATAAGAAATTTTGCACTTTCTTTTTTTTTTTAACTTCACGCTTTATCCCACATATAGCAAGGTAGGCAGAGGGAACCAGAGAACCTAGTGTTAAGACACTCCATTCTCTTTCAACAATTCCGTTTCCCACTTTCCGCCGAATTGAGGCACTGCGTGTTGAGTGGCGGAACTCAACGAACTTTACCTTATTACCAAACCCAGAATATGAAAATACTTCATTTCCTGGAGTGGGAATCGAACCCACAACCTGTCGCTTTACAGTCGCACGATGTGCCTCTTTTTTTTTATAACTTGTACTATTAATTTTTTTGCATTTTCATACCTTCCTATTTCTCCCCATACAGAAGCAGTACCAGCCCCAACAATATCAGAAACGATGTTATTCTGCATAGAAGCAGTGCATTGTCTCCCGCACTGCTGGACGCACGACGAGTACCTGTTCCACGCACAAGTCTACTATGGAACTAGGCCGTTTAAACTATTACATCTGACGCATATATCTAAGATTGAATGTGCTGGTTTCTATCCGAGGATTATATTTGATACATGGTATGTTTTCTGTAGATTAGTGTTTATAAGTGTTTGCAAATGTTTGAATGCCATTCACACGTCTACGAGTGAATGTTAGTGTGTTTCTTTTATTCGGCAATTTTTTTTTATTTGCACTTAAAAACTGGCAACGAATTCTTTATGTTTATTCTGATAGACCTTTACCAAGCCTTGTTAAATGTTTCAAACATTCACTATTATGTGTGTTTTCTGAAAGATGATGAATTCAAGGCTTCAAAATGAAATTGTTTTTTTGATATATAATATATTTATGATATAAAATGGAATATTGTGTTCCATAATATCATAACACGTTCAATAAAACTATAACATTCTTGTATGACAACGAAGTAGAGAATGTTCACTACTTAATATCTTGATTCCTTTTTTAAATACGTTACACGTTAAGAAGCGGTAATTGATACTTGAAAATAAAAACAAATAGTTTAAATGAAATTTTATCACGTAAATTTTAGGTTAAATCTAGAAGATGTACCAATCAACACTTTACCGCGTGAAGCACGTCTCGTACTAACGATGTATGGACGTACGCAAAGAACGGAAGAGCAGCTTCAAGCGGAGGCGCAACAGAATAACAAGGAAGGAGAGGAAAATGGTGATGTCCAGTTTGAACAGGTCGAGCTTGGATGGACGGCCATACAATTATTTGATTATGATGGGTAGGATACGTATTTGTAATTATTTACGTTTTATATTAGTATGCTATTATATAAATTAGAAAAGGAAATAATTATAAAAATATTCATATACAATTTCTTGTAATATTTTGAGCTTTAGTCTCTTTTCATCTAAATAAGTAATATCACCGTCGTATGCTATTTAACAACTAATACTGAGAGATACTGAAGCTATCGAGCGTATCACGTATTTTGATATTTGTACGTTTGAATCTTATTCCTGTTATAGATTTGAATCCCGCTCGAGGGAATGATTTTATTTAAATTATTTTCGTTTTCCTACTCTGGTAAGACACATCGCGTTGTATTCTATAATTTAATATCCTGAATTTAGGCGCTAAGTAGAAAACGGACTTGGCATAGGTTCTCCCTAGCTACTGTATGGGAAAAAGCGTAAAGCTGATTAGTATGAATTTCTTTACACAACAATCTCAGCTTCACATTAACCTATTAAATAAATACAAAAACCACAAAATTCTAAAAATATGTTTTAGAATGCTGGCATCTGGTCACTACGTGCTGCCGCTGTGGCCGGCGTGCTGCGACCGCCGCATCGGGCCCGCGCCGCACGCGCTGCACACGCCGCCGCAACCCTACCCGCTTGTTAATATTGGTACGCTTATTATATCTATATGTTTTATATTACATCGTACTAGGTGTGAATAGATTGATAAGTTACTCCGGATGTACATATTTTTATTAATTAATAGGTGTTAGGCTTGTCTTAACATATTTATAAGGTAATTATATAGTGATTCAAAAAATGTTAAGCAAATTAAACATTTTCTTTTTCAAAATTATTTAGCAGAATTTACAGATAAACTTAAACTTAAAAATGCTTGGCCTGGAAAGAATATATTTTTGATTTATCAATTTATTCACGCCTGATACGAATATACTTTACTACGCACTATATTGAAGTAAACGATATTAACAGAAAAATAAGTATGATTTAGATTTTCATTGAACAATGAATATGCGCTATGATATCGAATTATAAATGTATCAAATACAGATAGATAAACCACAAAATATTCAATCAATGTAAAGAATTCGAATGTAACTATAAATTTCATTGTTTACTAAAATAATATATAATTTATTAACATTTGTAATATTCACTTATATGTGATAATCATTATATTTGTCATTTTGCTATATTATTTATATACTTGAGATTTAAAAGTATTTATTTCCTTTTAGAAATACCAATATATACTCGTACCGGTGTAAAATGGACTAACGGCGAGGAAAACAACCCAAAGCTACCTCCTGAAGATTTACCTAAATTTGACTCTTTGGATGGTCACACTCAGTCACAACTGTTACATTTAATAGAACAGGGAGCGTACCAAAGAATGCCTATTGAAGGACGAGAGGTGCGTTTATTTATTCTTTTATATTATAAAATATTAGCTTTAAAACAACTACTAAACATAATTTATATTGTATATAGTATTCTTTATATCCTATTTTTAGTACTTGAATTACAAATATATTTTTTTTTTAATTTAAATTTTCGATTTATTTGAACCAATACTGTGGTGTAACTTCGACAAACCTTTTTAGTTATTTGTAAGTTAATTATTACTTGTTGCTAGTCACTTTATGACCTTTGCTTTATATTATTTCTAACTACGCTCAATAGTTTTAGCTGTGCATTGTTTATCAATCACTCAGTCAGAAGAATATTATATAAATTAATATATCAAATATTACAGATCCTATGGGAAAAACGTCAATACCTAGTGGAGATACCCGGTGCACTGCCGCTAGTGCTGCTCGCGGCTACCACTTGGAGCGGGGAGCAACGGGAACTATTAGTATCGCTGTTAGAGCGATGGGAGAGACCTTCACCGCTAAACTCTATGCATTTGTTGTTGCCCTGGTAAGTATTTATATTATTTAATATATATGGCCATTAAATTGTCTAAACTGAACTAACTGCCTTTCATCAATTGATGAAACGTAAGAAAGATTTTGGCAGTTTCCGAACTGTCTAAGTCTAGTCCCTACTAATATTATAAATGTGAATGTAAGTTTGTTTGTTACGTTTTCACGCCAAAACTTAACTGATTTTCATAAAATTTTGTACACATATTTTTAGAGGTATTAAAAAGGAATGGGAATAAATACTTTGGCTATTTGGATTGTTTGTCAAAAAATTTGAAAATCTAGTTACATTAAAGCCTTCGAATAAACGTATTACATCAAAAGAATACTTTTTATAATAATAACTTATTTACTTTTTATAAATATTTCTATGATAATTAATTGTATTATTGTTTATCATAGTTTTCCAGACGCAGCAATACGAAAATTTGCGGCGGATTTAGCAAACGGAATGTCCGACGACGATATGATTCGAGTGTTACCGCAACTTACACAGGCACTACGATACGAAACATATGAAGCGAGTCCTTTAGCTGGTATGGCTATTATATTTTTTAATATTTAATTTATTTAAATAAGTACATTTTAAAATGTTGTGACAGTATTTAATAACTGAATTTATCTTTTTTTTTACTAGAGTTGCTGTTGACTAGAGCGTTATTAGCACCGGCGGTGGCGCACAAATTGTTTTGGCTCCTAGTACATTCACTCCCTAATGTACCACAGGTAGTAAAGTTTTTTTTTAATTTTGAATATTTTTCTATATTTATTTAATAATTTCGTTATAATATTATAACGACCTTAAATATTACCAAAGTTAGTAAGTAATTTTATAATCCTTGTAATAGTAAATTTTTAACTAACTTCAAAAAAGTAAGAGGTTCTCGCTTCGACTATATTTTTTATGCGTGTTAGCGCGTAACTTTTTATTGGGTGAATCAATTTTGATAATTCTATTGTAATATGATATCTAATGCTTCTGGTGTGATCCTATTTATATTGAATTATGATCTGATGAGTTGTTTTGGAATTACCGTACCGTACCGAATTACCGTCAAAATTATACATTTATTATTTTTTTCTAAATTGAATTATATTTACAGTCGATTGAAATGTATAAAAAAATATAAAACAGCTTCAATTTATTAAATCGTTTTTATAAATTATAGGTGCCGAATCAAGAATTTCTCGGTATAAGCCTAGAAGACAATGCGGGTGATAGCACAGAAATAGACGCATGTATGACGGCTACGTGGCGCTACCGACTTCTACTACGCGCACTTCTCGCTATATGTGGGGAGAACCTCACTAAGACATTATTGAGGCAACAACTCTTGGTTAAGGTAACTTTTTAATTTTTTTCTCTAGCCAATATATGTTTTATTATGCTATGTTGGAATATTTATACTGTTGTTATAATTTTTTAGTTGTGAGTGTCTCTGTAGGAAGATGTTTCTAGAGCTTTGCTAAACAAAATTTTGTCAAAGAATAATAATTTAGCGAGGTTCCTAAGTGTGGATAATACTATTAAATTGATTTTCAATTTGTTTAAAATTTCAGATTTTTTGTTGTTTTGTCATATTTCTGATGATACAGTCTGATAAAAGTCAATGCATTTTCCACTTTTACCTCATTTTAGGTTTGATAAAATTTATATCCAACCTTGTGTATTTAAACCAGGAAAACAAAACGTTTAAAATATAAAGTACCTTAGGAAGACATAAAGATGTAGAAACTTATTTCCAAGAACTAAATTCTTGAGATTTTTATTACTTTCTATGTTAACTACTCAATCATTCCATATTTAACTTTTTATAGGTTTCTTAATATTTTTCACATTCTAAGTATGTTAAAATCGATTGATATCGATTCATTGTATATTTATTGTTATTTCTTCTACCTACAGACGGTAGCCGACGTGGCGATGTCAGTGAAATGCGCAAAGGAGGCACTGCGGCAACGAGCGCTCTATGTTGGCGGAGAAAAACTCTCTACACTCCTACGCCAGGAAGCCGCCGCGTTACCCTTTGCCCTGCACAGATATGTGCATGACATTGATATTAAGTAAGACATTTTTAAATTCAAATAATTTGTTCATTCATTACTTTGTAACACATTTAAGAAAAAAGTATTTACCTAATATAGAAACCGAATTTACAGATAAATTTTAGACTTAAAAATGCTGGTTATTTAATTATGAATTTTCTAGTTATCAACTTATTCATGTCTGATATTGTATTTTATATATTAAAAATATATATTAAATAGTGGTAAAATTTCTAAGAATTCATATTGAATAAAATGTAAAAGAAATGATTTACGTAAATAAAAACTATTATAACTAACTTAAATAAACCTTTAAACTTTCAGATCCTGTTCATATTTCTCATCAAACACGCTACCTCTTAAAATCAACTTTATTGGTGTTGATAATGCTGTTGTACCAGCTATGTTCAAAGTAAGATTATCAGTTTATATATAAGGTATAAAATATATGTAGACTCACTTTATATAATATAATATAAAGTTAGTGCGACATATATTTTAAATACTAGCTTTCTGCCGCGGGCAGAAAGCTAGTATTTAAAATATATGAAGCCGATACGAAGCCGCGGGGCTTCGCCCGCGTTGAATTCGGATCTATTTGATTGAATTTCGGATCCTATAGACTTTCCCAAGGTCAAGACTATTTGTCAAAATTGGTTAAGTGGTTTATGTGGTGAAGTTGTAAACAGTTAAACAATCTTACATGATTTTATGTTTGATAATAAGGAACTTCCATACAAACTTTCATCCCCTATTTCAACCCCCTCTTTCATTTCTTTCGCGATAAAAAGTATCCTATGTCCTTCCCCAAGTCTAGTTCTATCTTCATATCGAATTTCATCAAAATCGGTTCAGTGGTTTAGGCGTGTAAGCGTAACAGACAGACAGACAGAGTTACTTTCGCATTTATAATATCAGCAAGGATGTATAATAAAATCGAAACAAAAAAGAAAACCGACTTTAAATAGAATTTATTATACTAAAAAGTAAAATGATAACTCAGAAAATATTTGTCACAATTTACATATAAAAAAAACTGGCTATCATGTAAAAACATCAAAATTGTTTCATCCAGTAAAAAGTTATGCAATAGTACGCATATAAAAAAATGGAAATCGAACCTGAGAAGTCGGTTATCAGTAGTTATGAAATATTAATATTTAAAAGTAAAATTGTTTTGCAGGTGGGTGATGATTTGAGACAAGATTCTTTAGTACTACAAGTAATTAAAGTAATGGATAGTCTATGGCTTAGGGCTGGTTTGGATTTGCGAATGGTAACATTCCAAGCTTTACCAACTAGCAGTAAAAGAGGTAGGATGTTTTTACTTAAGTTCATTAATTTATTCTTGATATTATGTTATTTTTTAACTTATTTTTTTCGTACTCACGGACTTTTGCTTTTCACCAAACATGTAGGCCTATTGAAACAAAAGTGTACAATTGTTAAAAAAGTGTATGGCAAATATGCGGTAGTTAGTGTTTTTAAATAATATTTCTCTGTGAAATTAGGCACAATTAAAATTTGTGTGACTGTGTCAAATTTTATGTTTCTCCATCCGTATAATTTTCGTAAAGATGAATCGAAAGAAGACGGAGAGAAGTTGAATGTTAGTTATATAAATTTAAATTGGTATTCATCCTGAGTTGGTATTGAAATAAACAAAAAATAAATAATAATAATAATAAATAGACAATTTCAAAAAATAATATGAATAATTTCAAAACTGCTAATAAGAAGTAAATAAGAAGTTAAAAAATATGTAGATTTTAATGTATGGCGTATCTAGAATAATGGTAACTGTTTTATACCTAATTTCAAATGTATTCCAGGCATGATCGAGATAGTATCGGAAGCAGAAACACTGAGAGCGATCCAAACAGAATGGGGATTAACGGGTTCCTTCAAAGACAAGCCCATAGCGGAGTGGTTGGCGAAACATAACCCCTCCGAGTTAGAGTATCAGCGTGCCAGGGATAATTTTACTGGTAACGAATCTTTTTTTATATATTAAAATATATAAATTATGGATTACGTACATTGTTTACTCCGCAAAATAATATTGTTTATCAAAGCCTATTGTTAATAATTTTCTTTTTTATAATTTTTCAATAGAGTCAGAGATACGTCACAATGGCAATTCTGTCTCTGTTGTATTAAATAAAAAAATATAACATATGACTGAGTTTTTCGTTATTATGTTAATAATTTTTAGCTTATTTTTATTATATTGTAGAAGATTTTTGTATTAATTGTGTATTATTTTAATTATTATATCTTTGTTTTAGCTTCTTGTGCAGGCTACAGTGTAGCGACGTATCTCCTCGGAATATGCGATAGGCACAATGATAATATTATGTTAAAAACCTCCGGTCATCTCTTCCATATTGATTTTGGAAAGTTTTTGGGTGATGCTCAGATGTTTGGCAACTTTAAAAGGTATTGTTTTATATATTTTTATTTAACTATGAATAGTGTATTTTATATTAACATAACAATGGCGTATTGTGTTATATTTACTTATATGTATTTGTTATATTTTTACTAAATAAAAATCGGTTTTAATTAAGTATGTCTAGTTATGTCTAGTTCTGAGACGTTTTTACAAACATAGAAGAGATAGTTAATGGCGATCTGAGTGACATGTCAATATAATCTCTTTATGTATCTTGTAAAATATGAAAAATGGGTAAAAATATAAAAAAAATCATATACATTATTAAAAAATGCGTCTATATAAGATATATTTGTCCCTATCCCAGGGACCGAGCGCCATTCGTATTGACTCACGATATGGTGTACGTGATCAACGGCGGCGAACGTCCCACACAGCGATTCCAGCACTTCGTAGAATTGTGTTGTATGGCCTTTAATATTGTGAGGGCGCACCACGATCACTTATTGGATTTGTTTGCTTTGGTATGTTTTTTTATTTTAATAATTTTTGTAAAGGATACTTTAGATGTAATTTTGTAGCTAAGTAAATAGATTGTGGAACCATTTATGCGTTATTATTTATTGATTATTGAGTCTATGCTTTATATTGAATAATATATTATTTAAAAAACTTTGTTAAAAGTCAAATATTAAATAATTTTATGACATGACATGCTTCAGTTTTGAACGTCAAATAATTTGACACCAATTCTTTAAAGTCAATGCCTTAGACCTAAAAAGAACTGGGGCAATATTACATATAATAATAATAACAATAATAAAACACCTACCTCAAGTTACAAAAATCAGTCATCATTGATACGTGCTCTATAGTTCGGCGATTCCTCACTTCTACCATTCAAACACCCACAACAATTCCCAAAGAACCGACCCACTCGGTCCGTGATAGTCCGTGATAGGTTTACAGCACCAGCTTTCTGCTGAGATTTTATGAATATACCCCATAATAATATATTTATTCATTTTAAACTTTGATACATATATTAACATCTTGTAACGATAATAACTACAATTGTATACAACTGTGTCGCAGTTATTAAAAATATACACTTAGCCGGTTTAATTTTTTGTAAATAAAGGATGTTTTTTTTTCAATAATGACCCATCGTCCCTCTGGCAATATCAGAGATTTTTTATATCTTAATTTTATTATTATTATTATTTTTAATTACATACTATGAGGTAAAAACAGGATGTTTTTTCCCTACCTACATAATTATACTAATACTAAGCTCACTTTGAAGTTTTTCTAATAGTTAACTCTAATATTCAACTTATCTTTCTACTTATTTTTCTACTTTTGTAGTTTTCATTCTACTTTTCATATTTATCTAAAGTTGACGGCTAGGGACAATTTGTATTCTATAACTTGTAAATATAAATGTATGTTGTGTGTCAGATGTCGATGTCGGGCGTGTCGGGCGTGTCGTCGGCGGCGGTGGCGTACGTGCGCGCGGCGCTGCTGCCCGCCGCCTCCAACGCGGAGGCCGCCGCCGCCTTCGCGCGACTCATACACTCCTCGCTCAAGAGCAAGTACGGACACTGGATCTCTTTTATATTATTATTCTTCATTATTACTAGTATTTCCCACTCCAGGAAATGGAATTTTTCATTTACTGTGTTTGGTATCATGACAAAGCGCGGCGTTGAGTTCTGTCACTCAGCACGCAGTGCCTCAATTCGGCGGAAAGTGGGGAACGGACTATCTTAACACTAGGTTCCCTCTGCCTACCCTGCTATATGCGGGATACAGCGTGAAGCTATGTATGTATATGTATGTATAATTATTAGTGATTAAAATCTTATCTTAGTAAAGAAATTTAAATGCAAAATTCTCTTTGTCTATGCTATGTGAGAGATATGTGATGCTAAAAAAATCTCACATACACACCAATGTGGTTTCGAGTATACATACCTTTATGTATGCTATATTTACAATGTTTACTCTTAATCAACATGAAATTATTTTTGCATATCCCGCTAATAACGAACTCACACATACAGTATAGGTCACATCAGTTTCCAAATGATAAACGCAAGTAATAATGTGTTAACCTTTATGCTTACTTTATATGCAATTGTTTGACTTTAATACTAAAATTATGATTTTCAAGAATAAAAACAAATCTAATTCAATTTATGAGATAGTTATATACGTATTTTATATAAAAATTTAATTATATGTTTAGTTTAAAAAATATACGCCATACAAATAATGCTTTCATAAATTGTAAAAAAAGTCCATAAAAATTAATATACATGGTCTTACATAGGTTCACACCTATAAACTTCTTCCTGCACAATTTGGCGCAATTAAGAGCGAGTGGAGATCAAAGTAGCAACACTTCCGAGTTGCTATCATTTATGCCAAGGACTTACTCGTGAGTATTTCTTCGATAGATTTAAATTTGTTGACCTACATTTTAAACATTTAGTAGAACGCTGAATAAGCTTAGTGATATTTTTTTTTATGAATTAAATTACATCCACGGACTCACACTTGCCTGTGCCTTTTGTTTCTTTTTTTTTTATTTATTATATTTGCAGCATACTTAAATAGAACTACTTAAAACTTAGTGATTAATTAATATCTTGATCTCAATTTTTCATCCATTGTATGTGAGATGGCAGAACAATTTCATTGTTTATCTAACTATATATTCTAAACATCTAAATAACTACTAATTTGGATTATGACTCACAAATATCGCTTTATGTTACATATCTATAACTTCATGATAAGAATGGCCACGTCATACAAGCAATATTTTTTATTATTACAAAAGCATTTCATCTTTTTGATTAAGCGAAATGCAAGAATTCCCGCTAGCTATCCCGCAATATCGATAATAATGGACGACAAAATTGTAAACTAAAAAGTTTGATCTGCTATTCTATAGTTTAATTAATTTAAAAAATATAAATAAAAATACTTCATGACAATTTTCGCAGTATGGCGCAAGAAGGTAGACTGGTGCGAGTGGAATGTCTAAGCTACGAGAAGCGCTACGACCCGGAAAAGCATTATGTATACGCACTTAAAGTATACAGACAAGGACAAGCGACGCCCTCAGTGCTCTACCGCTCATACAAACACTTTACTGAGCTCTACCAGAAGATTTGTTTGCACTTCCCCTTGGCGAAAGTACACAGGTAAATATTGTGCTTATACTATTTTTCTTTAAATTGTTATTTTTTTCTTTTCAGTTTAACACTTATTCTGCATTACTATGCAGTGCTTATTCTACTGAATAAGAATCTAATATATTTAACTTCTCGTCTGAATCCAACACATTTCGTGTTCAGTGGCGGAACTCAAAATCGCACTTTGAAGTACTAGAGTGGAAAATTTTCTTTTAGCTTCACGCTTTATCCGGCATATAGCAGGGTAGTCAAAGATACCTGAGAACATAGTGTTAAGACACTCCGTTCTCTTTCAGCAATTCCGTTCGTTCCGTCCGGAGAAACGAAAATAATATAAATATGATTCGTTTCCCTGAGTGTGAATCGAACTCACAACCTCTATTTACAGTTACTTTCTGTTCTACTTCCATAGTGCTAAATGTACTGTAATTTGCTATAATAGTAATACTTGTGAAAGGATTAGAATGGAATTAGTTTAATACTGTCAAGTACTTTGATTATTTTGATGTACTAGAATAATTTTATATATAGTTGTGTCTACTTTTGTTGCTTTTGTACTCTAGTGCTTAAATATATAAAAAAATATATATTTGAATTTTTAAAATGATTTAATAAATATAACAAAGCAACACTTACACAATACACTTATAAAATTTATATAATTTCTACTATATACGTAATCAGTCAAAATCAATGCACAACACATAGCTTAGGTTTAATATCATTTATGCCTCGCTGTTATCCTCGTTATTTTTAGTTTTACTAACATTATAATTTAAATCCAAATGAGTTTGTTTCGGCACACTTTTAGTCACTTTGGGTCTGTTTATTTGTTGTCTATGTTGAGATATCAAGTCCCAACTACTAGAATCGTTCGCTGAAGCAAATCTAATATTTCCGGTATCATCGCTTGTATTTGGTATAGTTTCCGGTGGCGCGTAAGGCGGAGGGCCGCTACTTTTACTTATAGAACTTTCCAGAGTATTTGTTGAATAAGTTTGAGTTTGTTGTATTACATTATTTTGACGATTTGAAGGTTTTGATTCTGATGTAGGGACATTCACAATAGGTACATCTATTTGACTCGCTGGCTGAGGAGCAGTTCTCTTTTGGACTGTTTTGTTTCTATCTGGTGTTGGCTGTACCCTTGGTGTCTGCCTTTCTTGTTGCTTTCTTAATTTTTCTTCTTTTTTCTGTTGTTCCGCGGCTATTTTGTCGCGTTTTTTCTGTTCTGCCAGTTGTTTCTTTTCTAAGATCTTTTGTTCTGCTATACGTTTCTTCTGTTCTGTCAAACGCTTTTTCTCTAAATTCCTTTGTTCAGCGAGACGTTTCTTCTCCAAGTTTTTCTGTTCTTTGATCTGATTTTTTGTAAGTTGATTATTGTTAACTTGTGAAACGTTAGGGGAGCTGTTCCTTACGTTTACAGCTTCTGGTGCAGTATTACTTAAATCGTTTGTGCTTTTCGAAGGTGTTCTTAAATCGTTCGTGCTTTTCGAAGGTCTTTCAACTGGTTGTACATTTGAGGATTGTAATTTTATCATAGAAGGCGTTATTTTCTTTGGAGGTTCTGGATCTCTTAAAAACCCTGCAAAGGTCAAGTGTTATATATTATTATCGCTCTTATCTTATATTAACATGATGAATATGTTTCAATTAATCAAATATATCTTGTTATTTATCGACTTAAAATATAAACTTATTCGTTAGTATTGCGGATTAGTTTTCTTAATATAAATTAATGTTATTTACCATTCATAAATTCATCCTGATTTATCTTGTATGCACCGGTAAGCGACACTCCTGGAAACTTATCGATGTGTTCAAGGCCAGTGTTCTTCCCTGAAGACAGATTCAGGGATGCTCTGAATCCTTTAGTAAATCTCAGCATTGTTAGGCACATGTAAGAACTTACCTAAAATGTATATTTAAGAAAATATAGCTTGTTTTTTAAAGCTTCACAGTTGTTTTTTTCTATAAAAATCGATGAAGTAATGATTCTTATCATCATTATCGCTACTTATTCAGTGTTACTTAAAACTATGTCAAGTCAAAGGAAATGCAATTTTTTCTTAAAAAAATTGTACTTACATTTACTATATTTACTATATTCCAATCAAATTTGACCACTATGTTGACTTTAACATATTTGTTTGTTTCCTGCACACCGTTTCTCTAAAACTAAATCGATACTTGCCGCAAGTGTGATTAGATACCGCCTAAGTATGAGAATGAAACGTGTAATCTTATCACCCATTTCAGCTAATCGTGTTCCATATAAGCTATGTTGTCTGTCAGATAGACTATATATGATATTTTAATTACATATCGATATTAATAGATTGTTTATCAATATTTACATAGTTTTTACTAATAAATCTTTATCAGTTTTTTTAAGTTATTTATATTTAAACAGTATTATAGTGAGGTCATCGCCTGTAAACGCCATGATTAGGTTACGTGGTCGATCCTCACTCGGGGGAATGATTATAGATATTTAAATTATTTTAATTTCTTCATTCTCGAATTTAGATAGAAACTGAACAGGAAAAACCGTGTTGTTGCCCAACAAAAAATATATTATACAGACAAACACACACATACAAACACACATCCATAAAAGTATACACATTATTTGTTTTGTAGTTAAATTATATACATATATGTTTTTAAACCACTCTGTTTCATTCTATTATATGCATTATAACTAAAATTGTACATTAATTTCAGTCTGCCGTCCGGTCTTCACGTGGGCAGATCTAACATACGTCAAGTCGCTGAAAAGAGGTTTAGCGACGTACAAGCGTTCCTCACGTCACTGTTCAGTTTGGCGGATGAGATAGCGCATTCCGATCTCGTGTATACGTTCTTCCACCCGCTATTGAGAGACCAACAGGATGTGGAGCCACAGAGGTTGAAGAAAGGTGAATTTGTAGTGCAGTTTTCTTTCTATTAAGTGTTTACAGTAAGAATGAAAATAATGAAATGAAAATAAATTAAGTAGACGTTGTTCCTCTGCACCATTGTGATTTTACGTATATGTTTTCTAAAAATATTTATATAGACGTTTTCTAAGAATACTTTAAAAATTTACTAAGTTATCTAAAAAAAATAAATAAATAAAAATTAAAAAAATAAAAATAATTTATTACTTTTATAAAGATGTTCTGTTAGATTGTGATTGGAGCCCTCCTTTAAGCAAGAAATACCTGTATTAGAAGGCCCCGCTCTGCCACAACAAATATTACAATATAATTTAATTACAACATAATTGCTATTTGTATGTATGTCTGATATGTGTGAGTGTGTGTGTGTGTGTATGTGTATGTGTGAATGTTTGTGTGTGTGCGCGTGTGTGTGTACGTGTGAGTATGTTTTTGTGCCAGTGCTTGTAAGAGATAGAGTATGTACTATGTTACGTGCGTCAACAATACTTCCGTTTCCGTTATCTATATATATTATGTTGTTCACTTGGTGCAGGTGAATCAGTAGAGGCTGAAAGCAGCGGATCGGGGTCACTGAAGTTATCAGTGCAGTACGCGGGCGGCGCGCTCTCCGTGCTCATACTGCACGCGCAGTCGCTGGCCATCACGCCGCAGGGACTGCCCCCCAACCCATACGTTAAGGTAATACCTTACATTAAATAATATAAAGAAACGTTGAAACTTACATTCCACGTATTAAAATATTCTCTAGAGACAATAACGAAAATGTAATTGGCAATAGAAATTTTTAAAAATCGCTACAGATGATAACAATAAAAATTAGTTGTAACAAGCTTACTGTAATTTCGACGTTGCTGGATAAAGCGGGAATTGATAAAGTTTTCCATCAGGAGCAGGTTGGAGTGCTACTAAAGTCAAATCATGTTTTTCATATCTTAGTGATGAACACTTTAAAAAAATAAAACTCTAATAATGTTAGTAAACATTTTTTTTCTCCCATTTTAATTTTATATTTACTGAAATACTCTTTATATATTCCAGGTGTACTTAGTCCCAGATCCAAGCAAAGAGACGAAACGAAAAACGCGCGTACTAAAACGAAACTCCCACCCATCATTTATGGAGATGCTCGAATATCGCCTACCCTTGGAAGTGGTAAAGAACCGCAGTCTTCAGGCCACAGTGTGGCATTACGATTCGTTACAAGAGAACCAATTTCTAGGTGGTGTTGTCATTCCCCTGGGCTCTTTGAATTTGAGGCAGGAAACCGTTGCCTGGTACCCCCTTGAGTATATACCCAGGTAACTGTTACTCACACGCTCTGCGATATGGAGCACTGATATATCACTGCTTCAATACAAAAGTACTATAAACCAAAATTACACTTTTTTACAGCAGAGCTAAAAAAGATAATAAAAAGATTAAAAAATGATGCCGTTTTCTAAATATAAAACAATAAAAAATATATTATAATAAATTACTTTTTTTTAACTTTGTGGTACTTTTGGATTAAAGCAGCGATATGACTATATCAAATATAACGCGCAAACTTAGACTGATGTCAGTTTAGATAGATCTCCAATGAATATTTAGTAAGCGTAGCCAAAATATTTATAATTTGTATCGCTTTATGTTTATGTAGGTACATTACAAATTACTGTAGCTAAAATATAATTCTTGTATATTTATAATAATTCCAAATTTACCAAAGGTGAATTGAGAGTATGAGGTCTAAATATTGATCTTAAGATAATGTGAACATATCTTCAGATATATCTTGAAATCAAACGTTTTGTGGCACCAATTTTTGAAACACTTATATGTAAACGGTTTTTATATGAATATTTTAGATTTAGATTGTCGCTTTATTAGTAAGTCTTGTACGCGCAAGAAAAGCGTGTTATTTTGGACTTTATATCAAAATTAACATATGTAAACTTAGATATTCAATATTAGCTTCGATTAGGTACTAATTTTTTTTCATTTACAACGCTTTCTAGTGAAATGTACCTTAGTAGTAAATGTGACAATATAAACGACCATATCATTGTAACTGTATTAGTATTATATTTCGATAATGGTAACATTTGTTTAAATTTAATTTGGAATTATTTAATTTTTTTTATTATATTCATAAAATAAACATCCTTAAGAATGTCAATATTAATAATTATAATTTAAACCGAATTTTTCCTTAATCTTACAAACTTTCAATTTCAGTATATTTTAGTTATACTTTTACTTCCGAAATGTTAACTATATTTTTACTTAACAATGAACACATACTCTAAATTTACAATTACCATAAATTGAATGTTGGTCACGTGACTTACTGTATAACATACCTACCTGTTTCATAATAGTATTTTACTATAAGCATATAAGCAGTATTCTTTTAAAATTATTATAAAATAATGGTAAATCATAAGTTTTATATATACTATACCTACGTGGATAATTGAAGACATGTGTGGATGAAGGTGATAAATTTCTAGAAATTTATTTTTTCGCAATCATTTCATCTTAATGAGAAATTATTATTATAGGAAAAAGAAAGATCTATATTCCGAGCTTAAATACAGTTTTATTATTCGGTAAGTGACAGACGAGTGACTGTTTAGATATAGTGATTTTTTTAGTCTTATGCAAAGGTCAATTTATATTTATTATTTCAATAATTATGTTAATTAAACTAAATATTATCATAATAGGAAAGATTTTATTTTTCTATTCTTCTTCTTATGAGTTTTTTATCTATTTCTATGTTATAATCTATTTCTAGTATTTTTTAACAAAAAATCTAGATAAAACTTAACTGTAAAATTGTAATAATTTTATTTAAAGAAACTAGTAAAAAAAAACTTAACAAAAAATGAAAACAAATGCAGGTTTTCAAGGTTTATAAGGTCTTTATTTATGAATAGAACTGCGAAAATCTTAAAGTGAAAAAATATATCACCATTATCCATTCCTGTCTTCAATTGTACAGAAAGTAGCAAGAAGTTGTATTGTCATCTAAACTTAGAAGGATTACATCGAATAGTCCAAGTCTAAGTAAAATAATTAGGCACAAATTTATAGTTTAAATTATGTATCAATTCTTTATATTCTTTATACTTACATCTTAAATTATCGCTTCATCTTCGCTTTCTAAAACGAAATATTTTCAAATGTAAAATTATTATTTTCATTTTCTTGGGTTTGGTAACAAAGCACGGCGTTGAGTTCCGCCACTCAACACGCAATGCCTCAATTCGGCGGAAAGTTGGGAACGGAATTGTTGAAAAGAGATTGGAGTGTCTTAACACTAGGTTCTCTGGTTCCTTCTGCCTACCCTGCTATATGCGGGATACAGCGTGAAGTTAAAAAAATATTGTCAACTGAAAGAATTTTTTTAAATTCAAATTTAAAAAAATCAAATTAAGTATATTTTAATAAAAAGGTTAAGATATATTTATTTAGATTTTTTTTAATTACTTTCATATATACTTAATTACTCATACATCATATTAGTGTGATCATATATTATATAATTTTATATAAAATAACAATTATAAATATATTAATAAATTTTACACGCTACTTATAATACATTGCAAACTATTGATTATGATGTTCCTAAACGACAATCTTTTCTTATTTCAAAGATGGATGCTCACAGAGTTCCAAATAATTGAATTGCAAATAGAATCTACTTATTTAGTTATTAATCTATAATTCAACTTTATTGTCTTAATAAATCTGTATTTATATATAAATATGACTCATAATTAAATACTATAAATTCTTCTAATTAAACAAAAAGGTCATTTTTAAAAATTATATTCATACCTAAGCTTCTTTTAATGTTTTTATGAGGTGACATTTTTATAAAAACATTAAAAATATCTATATTAGGTACATTTTTTATAGTAAAGTTATAATTACTCAATTTTTTAAATTATTGTTTATTTGCGCATTTAATTATTAAATCAAATACTATATTACTTCACATGGCTTTATTGGTATCACTTGAACTCACTTTTTACTACAATATATTAAAAAATGATGAATTGGTATATTCTTACATTCCAAATTATACTTTTATTTGAATTTAATCTGATAAAGAATAATTCTATTTACAATCTGTGGTGCTTCGTAGTTTGCTTCCTATGAATATTTATATTGAATATGTTTACATTTTTTGTTAAAATAATATAAAGATCAGTGTCAGTGTTGTGGCCTTATTATAGAATTGACAAATATAATTTTTTATTATTTTATGGTTTGGTTTAGTTAAAGGTAATTCTTCGAGATTTTTTTCTTCATCTGATTCATATGGCCCAAAATTTTTGACCCTTCGCATAATAAGTTTCCAATATATGTTTTGTGGTACACTTACTTTCATAGGAACACGTTTTATTATGCCAAAATTGTCAAAAATTTTGGGTCATACGAATCGGTTGAAGAATGTTTTATGAAGTTACTGGGCATTTAAATAATTATAAAAATACAACCATTTTATAAAATGCTCAATTCTACGATATGGCTACGACATCAATATCAACAATATTAGGAATAGATAATATATCGTAGAAGTATTATACACTGTGGAAATCCTAAGTCCGTTTAATAACTCTTGTAATTCTGTACTATACCTATATAAAAAAAAAACATATTTTTGTATACATTTATTCACTTTTTGGCATATTTTAGAAACCATGCCTTCAGTTTGTATAGCGTCTATGTTTAAAGTCCTTAGGTAATATTATTTTCTTTGGCATTATTTGTATACGTTTCCAGATCTGAATGGGCATATTAATAATTTACGTGTGCACTGTGTTATTTTATATTGTTTTATGAATTGAATATATTTTTAGAACTATTTATTGGATTTTTATGTATCTCGCGTGATGTTCAATCGGTGTTTAGTATTGAATATATTTTAGAAAATCGATTTGATGTTAATTTGAAATTATCTAAGTATGTTAGAGGCCTAAATAACATTACTCTATTTGTTTCACTATTAAGGTCAATTGTTTTATCTACACATTCATTTATCACATAGAATATGTCCTTAAAACTAGTATAACAAAAAATGAACGAATTTATATACAAATAAATTACAATACAATTCATATATTATACTTTTTGTTTTACTTAATTTTTATTTATTTAAACCTTATTTTTGACAGAAATAAATGTATTTCTGTCAGTTTCTATATATTACAGTTTGTACTCCTATCTAAGAGACAATAAGTAATAATAATAATTTTCTAATATATATCCAGCTTTTATTCAAAGTAAAGCTTTTTACACTTGGCATCCGCCATTTTTTAACCTCAAGGCTTCCAGTATTTGCTCAAATTTAGTATTGAGCGTTACTTTTGCGGTAGATTATTTGTAGCTCCTGTATATATGTAGTACATAGATTTTATACTGCGTGAAATATTTTACTGGAAACATAATAAGCGATTTGTTGTATGTTATTTGTATTGATGTTTAATAAATTTCTGCGATGTAAATATTGTTCTGTTTTAATTGCCTATTCACTTTAGAATAAGTATTTTTTTAAATATATAACAGTCTTTCCATCAGAATGATTTTCAGTCAGAACTATTTTTTTTATAATAAAGTATATAGACTATATTACAAATTATTTTTTGAATTGTATTGACACATGATGTTACCCTCCATGGTCCTCTTTGATACGCGTTACTACAAATGTTTTGAGTTGAAAATTAATATAACAAATATATAAATATTAACACCGAACATTTAAACGACAATATCTACGTCATCAGTTATTTTATATAAATAATTATTTACACCGTGTTTTTGAGGCTTTAAACCATCTAAGCCCATGTAATATGGCATTTCAGCTGATGTAGATAGATAATATATACCGGGTCGACTAAAATTAGTGTCCGGTCCTAGAACGTTGACTTGTGAATCCTCATGGAAGCAATCCCCGTGTCTTGCTGAAGGCAGCGAGGGACATTTAACTGCTAAGAATTTTTGTGGTTCGTAATGCGATAGTAACCAATATATAGCAGATCTCACGTGGCTGCAAAACTGCAAGCATGGGAGAAGGTGGTCGAATAACATCGCTGGCTGGAATTCGCCTAAAAAAAACAAAAAAAGAAAATAGTTTTATTCTTTTCTCTCATTTTTTGCACACCAGTAATTATTAGATATTCATAGGAGCTTTCCCCTATGAGGTATTCTGAACTTCTTTGTGATCGGTAGAAAATTGAATTTTACGTCTTACCGCTACGAAAGTTAGAAATAAAAACACTGCAGCACCACGACAGGGTTCCTAATGTTTACGAAAACGAATATTATATACAATTTATTATTTAATTGACAATATTTTACGAAATTGACAGAGAAGAGTGAGTAATACGATTCCGTTCGCCACTTTTCGTCTAAACTGTATGTTCGTCTGGATTGTAAAATTCAGCGCCAAACTTTGTTAGGCTAACTGCCAAATAAAATAGACAACGAAGAAAAAATTACGATTGATACGATACCTCCATTTACGTAGAAATCGACATCAGCCACCGGGTCAGCTAAGCCAAACCCGTCAATGTTTGTGTGAATGGCGTCCACTTTATACGCCGCGTCCGAGTTAAACCGCTCTGAACGTGGTAGAGTTCGGAAACATGGGCCCGCCGGGTCTAAGCCTGGAATACAAAACCATACGTAAACAACATGCGTCTACATATGGAAAAATGTTCTTCTGTGACTCAATTTTTTTATGTACCGAAGTCCGTTACAGGAGAATTATACCTAACGTATGTTAGGTATAAAGATACCAGGTATAATGATATAAGATACCAAAATACCTGTAAGTATATTTTAACTTTTACAATATAATGAAGGAGAAAGTAACATATCAATCCTCTTACTTTCGATTTTTATATATATTATTTTTAATTTTAATATTTGGCAGAACCAGTTCTGACAACCTAAATAATTACAGCGTAGACATTGATAAGTGTAAGAAATCAAAAAAAAAATTATTTAATTAACAATAAACTAAATAAAGGCCAACGATTGTATAATTGTATAGATGCTATATTATTAATAACTACAATTTACTGCTTTTTATAATATAATTATAAAATTTCATATGTACATATAACTATATATGCTTGCCTTGAACGTACCCAACAATTTTTTAAAGGAAACTCCTAATTTACGAGCCCATTTCCGGACATTTAACTTCACATATAGGCATTACTTATAATAATATGTAAATTGGATACTAAGACTATATCATCAGTAGGATATGAGCATAGTAAAACCATCGAGGCGCAGTTGGTAGTGAGTTCCATTTTCACCCAAGTTATTTTTATCTTAAAAATCTCCGATCCCTTTATTTGATTAAACAAAGTATGAATAATTTTCAATAAAAATATATGTATTTACCTGATATTAAGATTTAATATTTTTAGGTATGGCTTAGTGACCTTTTTTTCAGCTATACCTAACACTATCACATACAAATTAATCTAATACTTCCCATAATAGCACTTACCTGTAAGCCTAGCTGGCTTGTAGTGCGTTAGCTTGCGATACCTGGTTGCTGCATAATAAGCTATATGCGCACCCAAGCTGCCCCCGAGTAGCTCTAGCTTATCGGGATTCAATCCTTTGTGTGTTAAGAGAGCTAAGAGGTCTCCCAACAAAATGCCCAACGGCTTTGTAAGGCGAGCGGCTCTATAAAAAGCATTGCGTATTTTAAAATTGTCTTAAACATAAATCTTTTGCAATCTTAAATTAAAGCGAAATTCAAGGCATGTTGTGTTACTACATTCTCGGTTTTTTTATATTGAAATTTTAACCTAATTGGCAACGATTCTAAAGATTCTACTTGATTTCACGATGCATACTGTAGTGTATGTACGTATTTTGTAATATAATTTGACAAACTAGATTCAATTTACGACATTCAATCAAACTAGTTATTTACGAACTGGATCATTATGAATATACTTGCCAAATATGTAAAATTGATAAATTTATTTACTTGTAATTATTTTAGGTGGAAATTATAATAAAGTAGACTGTTTTATTCATTTTTTATACAGCAAAGATTTATATACCTACATTGGGTAACTCCTGTGCAGTATAGGATATATTTCCATAATAATAACATTGTAATCGCGTTTTAAATACGGCATTGCTGTTGATCGTACTATAGGCGAAAACGACGCATCCAAATATCCGCTGATAAATAACTGAAAATTGATAAATAATGTTTATACTAAGTTAAAAAAATATTTTAAAATTTTATACAGGTTGCAGAAACAGCTTAAATATACAAAGTGTATGTAGCTCTACGGTAAAAAAATATTTCAACCAAGATTATATGGAAATTACTACAGAAAACAACCCTTTACATAAGTAAAGGGATAGGAAAAGGCATATGCCTTTTCCGCTCCCTCAGGTTTTATAACTTTTTTGTACGACATACTTAGTGAATTATGATATGTGTATATATTATTTGTATTAGTATGTATATTAGTATGTGAATTGTTGTTAAAATACAGTTTACTGTGGGAGAGTGGCGTTACGTTCCACCACTTAACATGTAATGTCTCGAATTTGGAGGGAACCCCATAACGGTGTATAAAAAATATATATTTTAGATGTAAGCATACGAGTAGTCTAATAGGTATACACTTACAAACTTAACCATACATTACATTCCATTGCATTTGAATTTTAATATAAATAAAATAATACAGGTGAAATACGTAAAAGATATTTTGTATCATTTAAAAACATTAATAAAAATCCACCATACCACAGTTCTTCTTTTTCTAAAATTCAAGTGTTTAGCCACACACGCCGCACCACTATGACTTAGTTTACAAACTTTCTCCTTAGTACCGAGCCAGTTATCACTAGGTTTCAGTGCTACTACTGTTAGTGAATCCCTTGTTTTTTGTGATAAACTCGTATTTTTGGTCATTCCAGGACCTAGCAAGTAAAGAAATATTATTTCAATAACCAAAACAAAAAAAAATGAAAATTGTAACTGAAAAATACACTGCTAACTGTTCACCATAAACATAAAATTACCGTAATACTTACATTCAGCCATGAGTCCCGCTGGATATCCAGTGTCTAGAGACGCATAACTCAGTCTTCCCAAACATAATAATACAATAAATATTTTCATGTTTCAGTTAATTAAATAAATAATAAATATTATACAAATGACCGCTAACCGAAAAGACACAAAGCTGACTGGTGGTGAAGTTTCCGAAACTCAGAAGGTCGTGAATAATTTTCGTAAGGCTAATATGTTCTTAACAGAAACTCAAGCACTCGTCTTAATAGCTACCTTTGCACGCAACCTCCAACCTGATATCTTACTGATTTGCTCACTTATTCAATTAATTCGCTAGATTTCACGAGCATAGATTAGTTACGTATTTACTTCGTTTCGTGTTACTGATATTTGTATTTATTTAATGTTAATTGTCTTACTAAACACGGTCTTTATAGGTTTTAATCTAATTATCCTAGATTCCGGTATCCAACGTGTAAGAAGCTTTACAAAAAAATTGTATGACAGAATAATTTGCCACTGTGCATGCCCATAAGCTCGGGAAAGGGCGATACAAACTTAATAAAAAAAATGTACATACTTATATAAATTTTCCTTAGTTTCAGTCATTTTAATAAAACAAAATTTTTCGCTTTTCATGAATCTTTGTAATCTATTAGATATAATTCAAATCATAAAGCAGATACAGAAATCCTACAGACAAAATATCTGTTCTTGATTTTAATTTTAATTCAATTTTGATCGAGTTATTATTATATCGTAGCTTTGCTAATCTAATATTTTTGTAATTATTATGTGAAATGTCATTAACATAAAATATGTAATATAGTGTGAATATGTAGACCGCATTAATTTAAGTAAAATTGCTTAAATTATAAACGGCATAGTATCCACGTGGTTTGTAGCTTGCATAAATATATTCATATACGGGCATATCTTTAGGAACAATAGGTCACTATGTCAAGACTGTATTGAGATAAAAATAAAAAAAAATTCAGTGATATACATACGTTCAAATTAAAATTAAGTTTAAAATGTTGAATGAAATAGATATAATTTTATTAGATCACAGAGATCACATAAGAAAGTATATTTTTTAGTATATTTGATGAGTTATTATGTTATGTATAGACATTAGCAGATTTATAGATACGTTTTCAAGGTGTAGGCTGTTCATTTTTTGTTGCCTTTACCTCAACAATTGCCAGTTTGTAAATTATTGTTACAATCCAATAATTTCTTTGATATTACATTAGAAATCCTTTTTGGGAATATTTTTGTCAATCAAAGCTCAATCATGTACAAGGCCTAAGGACTATACGTACTTGTTTATGACGTATATATTTAGAGAATATTTATAATAAGTATCGCCTGTTGTGGCGCAGAGGCACAAGCGTGCGACTGTAAACGCGACAGGTTGTGGGTTCGATTCTCACTCCAGGAAATGGAATTTTTCATTTCCTGGGTTTGGTAACAAGGCAAAGCGAGGCGTTGAGTTCCGCCACTCAGCACGCAATGCCTCAGTTCGGCAGAAAGTGGGGAACAGAGTGTCTCAACACTATGTCCCCTCTGTCTACCCTGTTATATGAGGGATACAGCGTGAAGCTATGTACGTATGTGTGTATGTATAATAAGTATATTTCAAACATTTTTTACAACTGTTTCAATACGATACTTATGACCTTTGACATTTATGTCTAAACAAGATAATTGTGGATAATTCACAAGTGGTAATAGATATATTTATACAAATAACTACATTTCCCGGCCTTATGCTCTATATTTTAATTTCAAAGTAACTCTATCGATATTCGGTAACAAATCAGTAGGCAATAAAAAACACGGCGTAATATATTTTATTTACGTGAATATACAATTCTATTAACATATTTATATCTAATAATAATGCAGTGTTACTATACTAAGATACCCAGTGGTTCACACGTGAACCTAATTATTTATTCATTGCAGTGGCAAATATGTAGTATTTCCCTATTAAGAAACATTGCGCTTATACTGGTATACTACTGCTGTTTTTTTTGCCTCCAGCCTAAACGAGTCATGGAACCAGACTGATTTCCATTGCGCGGGAAACTTGCATCACGAACGTCATCACAATGTGTATAGGATTTTTTCCGGCGAGTTGTAGAAAGCCAATTATTTACTAATATGTTGCGCGAGACGCGAGCACCGGTTATACCGGCAGTGCAAGTCTGTAACGCCCGTCGCTAAGACGTGGGCATGCAAAAAACCTCCGCGACATAACGATGATTTCAGTTATATTTGAAATTGTTTTTTGAATAAAGTGTTATTTTTATTATAAAAAAAATGAATGAAACCGTGATTACTGAAACCGATATAAGTAAAGACGCATGGATGTGGCTTCGTGATGTAATGAAGTCATGGCTGGAAGATCCCGGCGTGGAGGAGTTCCAGGGTCTGAACATGAGCAGCCTGTTGATGGATCAGGCTTACATGGTCGGCGTCGCTGACAGAGATGTTAGCGTATATGCAGTTTCAGACGATTGTTTCAGAGTAAGTGAAATTGAGATTATTTTTAATTCAAAAATAAGACCTATAATAAAAATATGTATATGTATAACAAATTAAACGTAACAATTATTAACTAATTCAAATCATGAAATATTACTTATTGTTACTTAACACTTACCATTCAATAAAAAGGTATACCGCTCTATTTGCAAGTAAAGGACAAGGCCGCAGTCTCATAAAAAAACAATTACTGTATTTAATGAATATAACTCAAAGATAGTTCAATGTATTTCTAAGAATTTTCCCTGTAAGGACCAATCCTGGTGAAGTACCGTTAATCTATTTATATCTAAGTTTTAAACCTGTAGCCTTCGATTCAGTGCTGCAATCGACACCTCTTGACTGTTGATATTTGTTTGTATCAAAAATAGGCATACTTGAGTCTTTTGCGTCTATTTGATGTCTGTAAGAAATGATATAGGATTTTTTTTTATTTGAACGACTATTTTTACTGAGATAAAATCTCTTGTCGATTGCATTCTTGGTCTGGTAGAGTCCTTAATGTATATAATTTAGGTACTATACTACTATTACCTCCATGCTCATTTGAGTGGTTATTACATAATTATGAATGCCAAATAAAGCCATCCACTTAAAATAATTGGACAGATTAAATAAGAAGTTTGGTGCGTAAATTGCTTGCTACTTACTAAGTATACAATGCTTAGAAAGCAACAATCATAGAGATTGGTTTTCTAAAAGGAGATTATGTATATTACAAGTTATATCTTTATGTTATAATGAGAATTTTATATAATACTAAAGAATATTTGCTACAACATATTTTTTTTTACGTTTTTAAACGAATTTAAAAAAAAGGAGATTCACTATTTGACTGTATGTTTAATGTGTTGCATAAATTTTTACTGGATAAACCAATTTTGACGATTGTTATTTTTATATGATAGCTAGTGCTTTTGATGTAGCCCTCTTGACTTATTAATTAAGATCTGACAAATGGTTTCCGTTTCATTTTTTTTGTAATATTACAGTATTTAGTGAATTTTATTTGAAGTCGGTCTTCCTTTTTTTTTAATATATATTTTTTAATATTAGAAATTAAGAAGTGGCTTAATATGATCATAGGTTCCATTATTAGTAAGGGTAGTATTTGTATTAAATGTTTTCCCGTTCTGGTTATACAGAGTGCTTGCGTTAAGCTTCCCACCCAACAGATAGGGTTCATAAATTCTCGAAATTAAAAAAAAACTTTCTACGTTTATGTAAAAAAGTAAAGAAAAATACAAACTAAGTAACATATTTTTAAATAAGAAACGTATAGACGTATCTATTGGTTTTTGACGTGAGTACTTGTTTATTTATTCAATTACATTGTGATTTAAGAATGTTTTATATGGATAGTTAATGTTTTCCTCTGAAGTATCAGACAATACTTTTAAGGAAAATATAAATGTCATATATTTTTATTTATTGTATTTGCAATTATGGTTACGTTATAGAATAGTTTAACGTAAACAAGAAGGTTACAGGAAAAATCCTACAGATGTCGATTGTGTACTCTAGTCATATTTGCCACCTAAATTAGTTACCTACATATGACTTTTGGCCTGTTGATTAGTCATTAAATTATAGACAATAGTCAAAGGACTATTAAGCCGGAGTTAGTGGATTCAATTTTCACCCAAATTATTCTATGCTTCGATGCTATTTTTTTCTTGTTGCTTTAAGTCAAAATAATGTTCATCTATTTTCTCCAAAGTAGTAAAATGACACTGTTTTATGTGTAGAAGATAAATATTATTCTTTTTAATAGAGAATACGTCCATTATTAACTTTCCTTGCGTTAAAAATATTGGAATATTGTAACTTAGTGCCGCACTTCGTATAACCAAATGAGGGAAACTCAATACTTATTAGAATTTAAACAAAAAAAGGAAACTAACTTCAGAGAAAATGCACTAAAAAGACTACTTATTAGATCTTAACTATATTTAAATGGGACTAAATCCAAACCAATACATATAAAAAAATATCATCAAAATCGGTTCATAATAAAAAGTTATGCGGCACGAATAAAAAAATACAAATTGACAATTTCCTTCATTTTTAAGTCGGCAATAATACATATAGGTACAATTAACACATAGGTACAATTTAACAGTGGCATATGCCTTTACATATTTTGTATAATAAATTAGGTTTAATATTATCAGTATCATTCATTTAATAGTTGAAATTTTTTCCTTGATTTATAACATCCTTTTAGCAATACCATTCTAACTTTTGAGTAATTATTTGCTGAATATTTTATGAAATATCCTTCGTTACGCGCGTGTGATTTTGAAAGCTGGTCGGATCTGAACGCGTATGTTGAATTAATTCAAACATATTTGCGTATATAACTAAGTTTTTATTTATAAATCTAATGCAAGTAATTAAAATAATTAGCAAGTAAGAGTGAATTATTAATTTAAAAATAATTATTACTATTTATGGTAGAGGTGACGATATTAAAAGAATTTAAATATATACGCGATGATTGGGACTTCCATTCCGTTCGTGCCGAACTATTATAAAAATATTTTAATTTTACAAATCAAGTGCATTGTAAAATTGTATGACTTAATATGAAGTACCCTACATATTGTTCCATACCCCTTATAATTATACCGATGTATATAAGTTATGCGTTGCTCACCAAGAGCTATGGCGGCTTTTTATTTTGACACAATAAATACCTCTGGAAAAATTTACAAAAATTTCTAATAGAATGTAATTTTTTTTTAAGCACATTAATAAAGCACATTAATGTAGGCGGAGAAATTTTATGAATAATACTCTAGTTTTTACATTTTGTCCATTAAAAAATTCTACATTCTGTGTGACAGGCTAGTTTCTAAACTGGCTCTTAAATTATTCTACTTGAATAATGCTAAACTGAAAATAAGCATTGTTTATAATGCTTATTTTCTAATTTTTTTAACTACAATATGTATTAGATAATTACAATTACAGACCTGTGTAACTACTAAGTAAATATTTAACATTTTCTATTATAAATCACCGGTAGTTCAGTAGGTACATATGAAAGGGTATCGGCCCCTAATTGCTTACAAATAATTGGTTGCTATTGATGTGTCATGGGGTTTCCATGTTTCAGTGTTAAGGGGTTCTTGTTATAAAATCATAGCGTGCATATACTTTAGAATCATGCTTTAAGCATTATTCAGTCATAGTTTTACTTATAATCAGTTTTTTTACATTGTAAAATAGTAATAAAAATAATTTAGATTTTTTAAAAATAATAAAAAAATATATTTTATTATTCTGCCCTATATTGGTTAATTTTTGCACCAATAGGTACCTTGAGAACAATGACATGATTAAAAATTATTTGCGGATTACCGAGAAAATCCGGTATATGTCCCCCAACTACGTTTAAATTTATTAAGATATACTCGTATATCAATAATTAGAAAATGGAAATGGAAGAAAGTTAAAAAATATATATTTTTCAGCACGTGTTTATACGAGTATATAACATTTTTTAGTTTTATAAGCAGAATGCAACAAATTAAATAAAAAACAAATTATATTAGAATAATAACAGACAGGGAGATACAGTTCCTTTCGATATTCAATTCGATAAATTTAAATAAAAAAATCAATCAGGTCATAAAAGAAAATTATTAGACAACATGTATGTCATGCATTCCAAACATGCGATTGTTCTCTTTAGAGAGAAATTACTCTTTCGTACGTTATCGAGATACTCGTAAGTGTACGTGTACGTGCGCTAGTGTGATGAAATCAACGAATAACTGTTACAATAAACTACTACAACACGCAAAATTATAACGGTGATTACTTAGTATTTAAAATAGACCGAAAAGCTTGGCCTATTATTATTATTGTTTTATATATGGAAAACGAAGCGTCTTCATTTAGATACTCTTCCATATAAAGGTGATATAACGGCATGGCTACTTGTTTCGTGGACTTTAGAATTCAAGAGGGAAAATGACATTTATCCTCTGTCTCTGGCTCTACGCGGTAGACCTATTTTCCCAAGCAAACCATCCAAAACTCTGGATACCTTTAAACCATAGTGAATAGAAAGAAAAATTTAATAAAAATAGTAGTTTTTTTTTGTCTTCATAAATCCCAATTCTAAACATGATAGCAGGAACTAGAGAGAAATCTCTCTAACCACCTTTTGCTCAGGTAGATAATGCGTGTTGGGTGACAGAACCCAACCATGCATTAAATAGTTTTCCCTATAAAACAATTGAACGGCCAAATGGCACGTCCATTTTGCCATTTCCTTCTCTATTAGACATATGTATGTATAGGTGACTGCATAATTTATCGTTATTGTTTTTTTACGGCTGAAATAGTATACTAAAAATTTATATTCCGACCCCGAAATTAAATGAACATCATTATGTAATTCTTTGTATTTCATAACATTAAAGTTAAATATTTTTTGTAAATTCTAGTATTCTGGAAAAATTGATGTGCCTTCTATTTAAAATTAAGCCCATGTAGCTTTCTTGTAACATTACAGAATTAGTTTTTTTTCTCGTGTAGTGACTAATCTATAACTTCATATTTATGTAGATATTTACCTGCGCTCACTAGCGTTAACCACATACTTTTCACTCGCTTGTAAGCAATTACTGCGTGCTTAGCAATATTATATAGCAAATAATAATAAAAACTTTCATTTATACATATTAAGCTAAATAAACTACAATATTACAAAATTAATAGTCGTAAGAATTCACTATTATTTACACTAATTGTCTACAATGGATATTTTACTAAAAAAGAAAGAAATGTTAGGCAATTAAAAAAAATTCTGTAATAAAGTTACTTAATAGCTATTAACAGTAACATTTACTGCCCTGTTACATAAGTGCCTTTCTTTAGATAGTTCAAATGTGAGACTGCATAATCATGTGATTAGCGTTGCGCTTCGCGTTTATTGACACTGAATATTTTAGATAGGACTATAAAGCTTTGTTACGTAGCTATTACTTCTTCATTTGTATTTCAACAATTAATAGTTAAAAATAAAAATGTATTTTTTTTATTTATTTAATTAATTTCTTTTACATGGCATAATAATTATCGTTTTAAATATTTTATGGTTAGATATAAGTACCTAAAGACGTAATATTGTTATCGATTATATAGTTATAATTTTTCAAAAATACAACAAAATTGTAGTAAATTAATGAATTATTTATAAAATATTTTATATAAATCGTAAACAGCATGTATGTGTACTACATGCTGTTTGAAAAGTGAAAAAGGGATAGGAAAATTTATCTCTAGACCCCCCTATATATGTGAGTTACCAAGAGCTAAAAATATATAGATATCTACAGATTTTTTCTTCATAACTATGTGATATATGAAATACCCATAAATCATTGATATACAAAAGAAAAAAATATATATAATATATGCATGCTGAGCAAAAGCCGCTCTTTATCTAAAGATATAGGAATAGCATATGTTATAAATTATATAGATATTGCCCCAAGTGAGACGTAAACTCGTGGTATTCTATAAGAAATATAAAGAAGATATAAGAAGTATATTATATAAATATGCATTATTTCAGTGTCCATTTGAGCTCCAAAAGAGCTTGTCAGCGGAGAGGGAAAGCTGGTGGGTGGTGAGCACAGCGAGGAAGGCAACATGGCGGGTGTATGCTGGTGCTAGTGACGAATACATGAGTATTAGAAATACTTCGTAAGTTAAACTTATATGTATTGATTTGTTTAGACTAAGTAGGATTTGACTTAGCAAATGTCTTGACTTACTTTTCATTATAAAAAAGTATGATTTTTTTCTTAAATATGTAAAAAATAGTAGAGACTACAATTTAAAAGTAAAGGACGTTCATTATGTAAATTAGCTTAAAAAATAAAAGTGCTATGGTTGCATAATCAGCTTGTCAATGTGCAACGTTCAAAAGTGTAGTCGAAAGTAGTTGTAGCGCTAACTAAATCGTATCTTAAAACCGCGAGCTGAATATTTATATACAAACAATATTGAAAGTAAAGTTAAGAGATAAAACAATGCTTTCTACTATTTAATATTGTAAAAGAGTACAAATTACAAATACTAATAGATTTACGTTCATTTGTTGGTGATGGTCATAATATTTTCCCATTAAATTATATTCTAAACAGGTAGTTTTGAATAAGAGTTATGTAAGCATAATACTTTTCCTTATACGATTATTTGAAACTATTTAATTCAACTATTATTGCTATTGCGTTGTGATTACAACTGACACTTACAAATACAATATAAACAATAACTAACAAAATAAATAAAGCATTGTTGATATTACTGCTAAAATTGTATAACTGTATTAAATGTTAGTGTAATAATTATTAATTATTAAACGCCTGTCGTGGCGCAGAGGCACAAGTGTGCGACTCTAAAGCGGCAGATTGTGGGTTCGATTCCCACTCCAGGAAATGAAGTATTTTCATTTTCTGGGTTTGGTAACAAGGTAAAGTGTGGCGCTGAGTTCCACCACTCAACACGCAATGCCTCAATCTGGCGGGAAGTGAGGATCGGATTTGTTGAAAGAACGGAGTGTTTTAACACTAGATTCTCAGATTCCTCTGCCTACCTTGCTATATGCGGGATACAGCGTGAAGTTAAAAAAAAAAGAAAAATAATTATTAATTGAATTTTGCGTATTGAATTTAAAGAACAAAACATATTTTAAATGACAAAACAAACGGTGAATTTCGGTTGATAATAAGCACACGTACCACTTTATTCAACCATAAATAAACATGACAAATGTTTTTTTTATTTTTGGAGGTGACATTCAAACAATTTCAAAAATATAACTTCCACACATTAAGTGCTGCGTCACACTCAAATATTTAATTATATAATAGGGACAATTCACATTGCAAAAAAGAATCTTTACCATCTCATAGAAGCTTGTTTTGTTACTTGTATACCTTAATTCTCATTACAATAACAACTTGAACATACATTCAAGATACATGTCTATTGTTTAATGAAACAATGACATATGATTAGAAGATACTGTTTTTCTCAGCTCTCCAGGTCTTTGGTCAAACGATCGTTTCCTTGATTTTAATCAAGAGAGATTCTATTAACTAAGTACTTGTAAAGCTCATCTTAATTTCCGTTGTGTGGGTTTCTGTCTCTTATTTATTATGTTTAATATTCTTTGGTTCCAAATATAGCCTTTTATTTTATTCATTATAATTTTTTTTATTATTTTTCTATCATAAATTATACTTAGTGAGAAATATATACTAATATTTTAAATTAATCTAGTTGAACCAAAGACACTTTAAAGTTTTCTAAGCATTAGGCTCATGTAAAGTGAAAATTGAAAATTATTTTTAATTTTCCTTTTTAAATTTTTTATTTGTCATTTTTAATAAATCCTTTCGAGCATTTATGACGTTCGACTTATTTGTTTTGATGATACTGTAACAAATGTCTCAACATATAATACCGACAAAATATTAATATTTTATTGCCTTTTATATATCTATTGATTTTCTTTACAGAGGCTTAATATGCCAACTTCGTCCAAATTTAGGAGAGTTTGGGGTGTACACCCTAAACACTACCGGTGACGGCTGCGATATACGTACGACGCGAGAACCTGTTGATATTTATATGCGTAAGTATAAATATATATCTTAAATCAATTAATATTAACTATACTAGGCATTTCTTTACATATTTATTGATAGTTATTCAATTACCATTACAGCCATCAAATCATATGTCAAATGGATGTAAAAAAAAGAAAAATTAAAATCGCTTTTGCAAACGTTGAGTTGTTGGCAATGTGGCATTGGCAATGTTGAAATAAAATTGAATAACAATAAAATACCATGTTAGGTGTAGCATAAATTTTCCTGCCCCATTTGGAGCACCAACCTTGACACTAATAATATAATCAATGTCCTTGTCACTGACTGCTCCGACACACCTTATCAACAAATCTTATTGATGTTTGATGATTTTCAATATGATTTCACTAATGTCATATGATTTTTATGATCTAATTTCTTTTATCTCATTTTATATATTAAATACAGAGTTTTTTGAAAAACGTAGTATTACAAAACTATAAGTATTACTTGCCCTAAATAAAAAAAAACCCGATGAACTCGAACATGTTACTTCTAAGTAACACACACGCTCATCACACGTGCTTAATCTACTATAAACTTCGTGTAAAAATTTACAAATTTTCTTTTCATGAATGCATATTTTAATTATTTTTTAAAAAGCTCTAAGGCCAGGTTAAAATAAGTTGACCTTTAGGCGTAAAATTATAGGTAAATGGTATAAATATTAATGTTTGGCATATGTTTATATAAATCGGCCATAATTCATATTGTTATTATCACACTTATGTACTACAAGTTGTCCACAGTGCCATCCACTTAATATACCGTATAGACTTTAAATATGTATGTAAATTTTCCCGGCCAAGGCGTTCGAATACAGCTAAATATATTATCAACCTTCGCATCGAAGTGCTTGCTCCATTAATAGTTCTTATTTCTTGATCTTAATTAAATATAACTGAAAATATATTATTTAGTCTAAAAATATGGGCACAAAAGACATTTTCTGATATTCACCTTTGACCAATATAATTATGTAAAACTCTGCCGTTACTCATTGAATGATTGATAGACCAGACAGCTAAAACTATTAGAGCTTATACGCACTATCGAGTAGTCGACTGTAACTTACTATAGTTTACTTGTACTTTCTGTCGATCGGCTCGGTCTTCTGGCCATAGTTATGTGTTATGGTCACCGGCGACCGAGTTGCCGGCGACTAGTCGGCAGTGCGTATAAGCTCTTAGGGGAAACCTGAAATTTGATATGTATATATGTACCATTGAGTAAAATTCTATTAAGATTGTCAAGAAGCCTGTCGTGGCGCAGAGGCACACGCGACTGCGACTGTAAACGCGACAGTTTGTGGAATCGATTCCCACTCCAGGAAATGTAGAAGTTTAGTATTTTCATATCCTGTGTTTGGTTAACAAGGCAAAGCGCGGCGTTGAGTTCCGCCACTCAGCATGCAATGCCTCAATTCAGTGGAAAGTGGGGAACGGAGTGTTTTAACACTAGGTTCACTCTGCCTACCCTGCTATATGCGGGATACAGCGTGAAGCTAAGTAAGTAAGTAAGTGTCTCAAGAAAATGGTAAATGAAGGATTTAACGTTTTACAGTCAAAATCAATCGAGCTGTTATTCAACACTCATACATCTAAAGCGTGATCGAGATATAAACGATTGATAAATAAAATATAAATTGTTAGAATTTGATAGAAGAAATAACTATAACATAAAAATAATTATATTTTTACGCAACTCTAAAGAGTGTCTGAATATCTTTTTAAAAGAGTTACCTTAATACCGCGCTTTGTGAAGGCAAATCGGGGAACCACTCTTGTAATTATTCCCCGAAGTAGGACTTCAATCTGTTATCATAGTATACAATCATAAAAGGTTCTTCTTACGGATTGTAGAAAGATTCAAGCATTCAAGCTTTTGAACTAATTAATTAATTCATATCATCATTAAAAATGTTAACTTTTGCTTATTGTAGTATTTAGAATGTCAACATATTACTAAATCGGTTTGACTAACCACTTTACGTATCATATTGCAAAATTTTACGTACCTACGACCTATGTAAGACAATGCTTGTTAGTCATCGATCGTTATGTATCTAGTCACGCATTAAGAGGGACGGCGAAAATTGGGAAAATTTGATAGAACTAATGTTTTAAAGTGAAAGTCTTTATTTGTAGTTCTTATAATATTTTTATTAAATATAAAACAAACAGAAATTCTACTATAACTAAATCATGTTTTCGAGAAAGAAGGTGTGCCTAAGACTCGCTGCAAGCATCAAACAAAGTTCATGTCATGAGACCAACAACGCAAAGGCTTAGTATATTATAACAATAAACATTTAGAATCACTTTTGAGTTCTTAATAAATTAAAATTGTTATGCAGGATAAGTAAAGTTCAGAGAAATCCTAGTGTTAAGGTATTCCATAACATTTTTTTTGTAAATATTTGGGGATCCTAGTAGTCCTACTCTGACTATATGGAAACATTGTGGACTCTAGATTCACGGGATCCCGCAGATATGTGATAATATAAAAAAATAAATACTACATTTTTCACATATTTATAATACATTGAAGGTACTTTAAAATTACATTAGCATTCCCTTTTTATACAAATCATTTTAATATTCAATTCAATAAAACAATACAGTTCTGTTTAAATGTTGTTAAAATTAGAGTCATTGTATTCTTTAGGCATGAAATAGCGTATATCACTCAGAACAATTGTTACAAACCTTGCCCAACAACAACTTGGACTGATCTTCCATATCACTTTATTAGCATTAAATTGGTTTACAGTTAGGAGGAGGTACATCTGTCGACTGACTGAACTGTTGTGCTAAATCTTTTGTTTGTCGACTTGGGATCGTTTGATGAACGCCATCCGTTAGGCGTGACCCAGAATGTAAAGGATTTAAGTGGCATACATTTATTGTGCATTGGAGGATGCTTTTATTAAATCTAATTGTGACAAAGATGGCATGTCTGCTATAATCAGCTAATTGTGTTGTTAGACTGTCTGAAGATGAATAATGATTTACAACTTTAATGAATTATTTATTCAATTTAAATATATTCAGTCAATCTATTTTTAAAAAAGATATACTTTAAAATCTAATAACATATTATTAGTTAGAGATAGTACATTCTCTTAAATATTTGTTATATCGGCCATATACTATATAAAAGAGATCCCAGAAAGCCATTCTGTCCTTGTATATTCTGTGCTCAAGACGAATGTCTACATCAATTACCATGTAGGGTCGCGTATCCGTCGTAACCGGGTCCCAAGTTACTGGTAATAATTCGTTAACCTCTGGAGTGGGGTTACTAAAAAATAATAATTATTAATAAATAATAAAAATTAAATAATACATACAAAATGTAAATAATTACCCATATTTAATGAAATTTGCCCAAAGTGCCGCCACACGATCGGTGATCAAATGATTTTTATCAACCTCCACTTTACTGTTCGATATTTTGAATAAATATTTTAATTCATCTCCGTTTTTAGCTCTGCCATCTTCAGAGTTTTCGACATAACTGAATTCGTACTCGTACACAGGTTTCGCATTTTCTTTAAGTAGGCTACTAAGAGTTCTTTGTATGGGATGATTATAAACTATGTCAGAGTCAAAAGTTTCTAATTCAGACTGAAGTTCTTTTGAAACATCTGCGTCGCCAATATAAAAGTGTCTTACAATACTCGATGCCTCAGCTAATTGATTATCGTCTAAATTAAAATTATCTTTTATTTTTTCATAAAAGGGATCACTCTTATAATAATTGCTTCCGTAAACACCTATCAAATCTGACACTTCTCTACTTGTATGTCCTATTAATACTGGAGTATTACGAATTTTCTTTTCATTAGATAAAGAAAACTGATCGTCCATAATGAAGTTTTTAATACCACTGAAAGACTTTTCTCTACAAGGCCTGAACTTTAAATTTAATTCTACGGCAGCAGCAGTGACTAGTTCATGAGAAGTTTCTTTAAGGAAATTCAATGCTTCGTTAGTATTTGTTGTATTAAACCCTAAATGTTCAGATAACTTAATTGCTGCATCTACATCGCCTTCTATGAAAGTTCCAATATTCTGAGGAGTTCCACTTTCCGCTATAACTTTACTATATAACTTTTGTGTGTCTGAATACAAATGAAGTAAAACAGAACTTGCTCCTGCTCCTTGACCAGCAATTGTTATATTATAGGGATTACCTCCAAAAGATTGAATGTTGTTCTTTACCCATAGTAATGCCTCATATTGATCTCTTAAGCCTTGATTGCCAGGAACATCAGGAATATCGAGACACATGAATCCATATGGTCCTAAGCGATAGTTAATAGTTACGACTATAATACCTTGCTTCACTAAATTTTCTGGGCCATATTCACCTCCATAACCAGTACTAAATTCTCCTCCATGTATCCAAACCAATACTGGTAACGGATTCTGTATACTTGCATAAGTTGGTGAGTACACATTAAGCCTTAGACAGTCTAGGACTTCATCCCCACCACTTGACACATACGTAGTAAATTGTGGACATCTTACTAATCCATAATAAGCATTGTATATGTCACTACCAAATCCGGGATGGTCCAAATATGGCTGAAATGTGAAATTGATAATTAAACTTTATTAGTACGTAAACCTATTAGATATTGAGAGTATAAAATTATACTTACTCCGAATGGGTTATTAAGATCTACAGAAGCATAAGGTATTCCCAGGAAAGACGAATAACTGCCATCGCTTGATCGCAAGCCACGAACGAGTCCTTGACCTATCAAGACTAATGGATCCACTCGTGGTTCCGCGGCACTTGCAATAACTATACAACAACTAAATAACAAAGAAAAAAGCATTTTAGAAAACCATTAGCTAATATTGATACTAAATATACGAGCACCACTTTCCGATACCACTTTCATAATGCATCAAAGATAAGTCATTTTGTCATAAAAAGGCGTCAGATTATCTTGATGAGATGAATTTTCACCTCGGTTATCAAATATATCGATACTCATGATCATGAATTTTTTACACCATGTATACAGTAGATGATTTTTGACGTCAAGCACATGCCTTTTTTATATTTAAGTAACAGTTTACGTAATAACTTGTTTTCATATTTTTATAAGTATTTTCCTTAACGGAAAATACGCCGCCAAGAATGAGGATTTTTCAAATATACTAACGCTATATGCAAAATACTACGTATATCCATAGTAGCTCTGGGGACACACAGTTATTCATCAACAACCGATTTAATTGATGGAAATAATTTTAAATATAAAAAAACCTCTTAAATAATTGTTAAAAATATATAAGAAATTATCTAAAGTGGAGCATATCTCCGCGCAAAGATAAACGTAAATGTTAGCTGCATGAAAGGAATCCAATATTGACAAGTTTGGCTTTGTCTTGAAACAAAAATGTATTTGATAACGATAAAATACTTGAAGTTACTAGTAAATTGATACGTCATAATAATAAATAATATAAATAACTTACAAATATTGTTATTTCTATAATTTTCTGATGAAGAAGTTGATGACTGCGGAAGAAGTATGTTGAGTTCGTAAGCGTATGGCATTCTCTCTGATTACCCCGCTGGGGACAAAGCATGAAGCTATATTTTTTTCTTTAAATTTTGATGATATTAAGCGTTTTGGTTCTTACATCTAAATAGCCAATAAAAGGGGATATTATTGATATATTTCAAAGAATCTACCACCACATTGTATTTTAAAATATTTATGTAACATAAATTACTTTGATATGAAAGTAACTTAAGTTTTTGAGATAATTGTGTGGTATGAGTACATAGTTGGAACAGTTAAAGCACAAAAATTGGAAAAGGAATGCAGAAAACATTTTTTCCATAATTATGAATATATTCAAAGAATAAAAAATAATACACACACTGTTAAACCCGTATTAAATGTATACACATCAAATACGTACACATCGCGTATATTTTACGAAAAGAATTTAAATAATATGATTTTATATGTTTATATAAAGTTAAATGAACGAACATTTACGTCAATTAGCGTTGACGACCCAACGGGGACGACGTCAATAAATATTTAACGTACATTAAAATAAATTAATATAATTTAATATCCTTACAGAAGTTTTCGTAATAGTTATACAGATAAAATAAATATTAGATTTTTTTTCTAATTTTGAACTTATGTTGTCCATTTAACTTAAATTCACGTTTTTATAGCTTCACACTGTATCCCGCATATAGCAGGATAGCAGAGTGAACCTAGTGTTAAGACACTCCGTTCCCCACTTTCCACTGAATTGAGGCATTGCGTGTTGAGTGGTGAAACTCAATGCCGCACTTGCTACCCAACCCAGGAGATGAAAATACTAAACTTTTACATTTCCCGGAATGGGACTCGAACCCACAACTTGTCGCATTTACAGTCGCCCGCTTGTGTCTCTGCGCCACGACAGGCGTTAGTCATTTTAAACTTTTAGGTAAACAAAAACAAAATATTACTAATTTTATTTTTTCTGTCCAGCTCTGCTCCTGCTATTGGGAGTGCTGATCGGGGCATGGCTTCTGTATGGTATATTAAGACTTATTATGTCACGAGTAAGAAGATCAGCAAAGCTTCGATATGGAGATAAGGAGCTAGCTATTCAACAACGTTTACGAGCCCTCGACACATTTAGGGGGTAATAAATAGTTTTTTTAATAGGGGGTAATAATTAATCAAAAATTTTCCAGTCTAAATTATTTAATAAAAATAACATGATTTTTATGTTATGTATATGTTGAATGTTGTTAAATATGTATATGTTGGATTTTGTTAAAATTAAAATAAATATAAAAACAGCTGAAATCAACTTCTTACAATATATTTATTATTGATTGGATATGTAATTGTTGATTATTGTGCTACAACCTGCACGGGGTCCATATTTGTAAATAAAATTTGCATAATAATATCTCGGTTTTCCCTCTTTTTCTCCGTTTAAAATGTCAGAACTAAATTATGCCAATTTATAGCAAAGCTGAACAAAGATTTGTATGCCTATTTAAAATTAAATAAATTGCTTAAAAAGAGATATATATTGAACATTCGGTACTTGAGCTTTTAAAGCACATATAAAAATTAGTGCCTTTGTGAACATAGAAAACAAAATCCCATTTTGTTGATTACGATAATATATTTAAGAGGAGTTGATTTCTATATATTAAATGAAGCCTTTTTTACAGCATGGCTATAGTGTTTATGATATTTGTAAATGACGGTGCGGGCGGTTACTGGTGGCTGGAGCACGCGACGTGGAACGGTCTTGCCGCGGGCGACCTCGTGTTTCCCGCCTTCCTCTGGATAATGGGCGTTTGTATTCCATTGTCCGTCAAGAGCGCCTTCGCTAAAGGAGTGCCGAGGTGGAAAATAGTATTGCATATTATTAGAGTAAGTATAATTATATTTTTTAAGTTATGATTAAATATATTTACAAATAAAATACTAAAATTATCTACTGAAATATTTACCCTTGATCTTCTCTGTAGAATGAATGACAGCTATGACGTCAAGGTATTAGTAAATAATCCTCAATTTCCTCAAACTTCGTTGAAAATGAAAAGAAATGGAATTTTGTCGATCATAACGTTTTTTAATAAAAATAAAAATTATGATACAATAAAAGAGATTCATATTACATAAAGCCAATGACATATTATTAATGTATTGTCATAAACAAGTGGTATTTAGAGAAAGCTATAAGCTCTTGAAGTTGCCTACCGCAGAGTCGACTAAGATTACATAAACGTAAACGGGACGAGGCTCTCACGCAGACTGGTTATACAAGTTACTTATTTGTTTACAATAAGGGTAGAGTCGGTTAACCTTTGAAAACCAGTAATATTGCATAAGCCTGCTAAAATGAATAATGCATTGATGCGCGTCATATGATATATGGTGCAAATCTAAATATTTTTTGTCTATATACATTTTCTTCCTTTTATTGTCCTGAATATATGTATGTTTTCTGATGGAATAAATAGAAATATGTATATTATACCGTGACATTTTATATAAGCAGTAGTTTTAATATAAATACCTCAATTGATTTCGGTATAATCATGTCCGGTTATGTGACCTTGTGTCGATATGCAAAATATGTTTTGAGACCAGCAAAATCTTCTTCGTAGTGAGCGTCTCGCATGCACATATCGGTAACTATTCATAACTGTGCATTTCAGAATTAGTGCAAAGTAAATCTTATATGGTACTTTATCCCTATTATTTTAGTCTATTTTAACCACTTAAATGTTAATTATAATTTATTTTCTTTTTACTAAGCTGTTTTTATAAGTATATTTCAACATCTGGAAATGCTTTTTTTGATGCCCGATGTTTTGAATACTTTACAATAGTTCGTGTTCACATGTAATATACGCGATTAATCCGGTTAAAACAGTTTCATTTAATATTTTGTATGAGTCATATATATACATTTTGTAGTTATTGAGATATCATGTAGAGTAGAATATTTTTTATTAGTTAAGCATAATCTTTTTTGTTCTAAACGTATCATTCCCATGTACGTGTTTGGATACAAAAATCGAAGCGATTACAATTTTCGCAATACATTTCATTGGAAACTCAGCTGTTGCGTGCAAAACGTGCGCTCTCACATACAACCCTATCATAATTAGAAGCGTTTACTTCGTATCGCTTTTCATACATTTCATTATTGGTAGTCGTTGCTAAAGACAGTATGTGATCACTTTGATCAATGTACTGTATAATTTGTAAATAGACAAATAACTATTATTATTGTTTCGAGAGCGACCTATAGAAGCAAATCTCGGCCTGGTTTGGTTTCGGATTAATGTAGTAGCTCGGTCAAGTGGAAAAATATAATGATTTAATACTTGACATGACATCTTGTGTAGCCAATTGATGTCAAAAAATAAAAAGCGTGTATATAAAATCATGGCTTCTGTCAATCATTATTAACTTATAAAAATTAGGCGGCTTTACCTCTTTCTTGCTTCACTCGCAATCCCAGTCTTGCAAAGATCAAAATATAAAATTAAAAGAGTTAATTAACATGTTGAATTTTTCAATGATTCTGTCGATCGTCGTTTGCAACGACTGCACACACGACATTTATCTATATATAAATACATGAAGCAAAAACTTTGTACCCTTTTTACGGACATACCTGGACGGAGGAGCATCAAATTAGGCACACTTATAGTTCATATAGAGAAGGAGTGCAGCATGTTAATATTTTTTTTAAATAATACATAAAAATACATATATAAAATTAATAAAATAAACATTACACACACTGCGATGGTTTGACATCCATGTTTATATAAAGTGACATATACATACGTTGCTAGGACGCGTTAGTAACGCGTTAACGGGGAATAATAGAAAGGTATTAAGAATTTTGTTACTTATAGTAGTTGTCAACCAACAACCATGTTCATAATGTTTTGTATCTGTAAAGTATTTTTCATGCTCATACTTTCATTTAATCTATCGGCTACGATGCGTATCGATCTGCGGTTTATCTTAATCTTAACAAAATGAAATTTCTTTATAGTAAAACAGATTTCACTGAAAAATTATATGTAATAACTGTCATCGTAAAGTTCGTTAAATATAATATACGACATAGATAACGATGATAGATGTACAAATATATTATAAGGATTCTAATTATTATTAGAACATAATAATATTATAAATATAAATAATCGTGGCGCATTGCAGAATGAGTGAAGTTGTCAAAAACAAAATAGTATTAAAACATGTTCGTTCTTTTTATATTCTTGCTTAATGTAAACCTGAACACTGTTACAATATATACTATAAAATTGGAAGTTAGGATATAATGACAAAAAACGAGGACTCAAAAGAATAGATTCGCTATCGCTATGTTAAAATTATGGACACATATTCGCTTCCAAATTATCTTATAATTCAATATTAATAATAGCTTATTCAAATATTTTCATCTTTAACGATTATTATTTTCTATAATAACATTTATTTTCAGCGTTCCTGTTTAATGTTTTTGCTGGGTATATCTCTGAATACAATATACGGGTCAAATATGTTGAGCGAGATCCGTATATTTGGCGTGTTGCAAAGATTAGCTGTAGCATACCTCGTGGCTGCAGGTTTCTATGCACTCACCGCTCCCAAGTACTATACACCTCCACGGGTGAGTATGAATATAAGGTGATAATACATATTTACTGGATTTTATTCAAAAAAATCAAATAAAGAGGAAAAATTAAATATTTTAAAAATACAGTAGTAAGCACAGTATTGTACTTAAAAGAAAATTTTAAAATTTTTGAACACTTTTATCAAAATATAAGAAAATTTAAATATATATTTTTTAAAATACATAATACACAAATTGTAAATATATAATTTTCCTAAGTAAAATCACTTGCTAGAAACACGGTGTTCTAAGATATTAAGGTATAATTATATCAGATTTAAAAAAGTAATATACCTAATTATTAAAAAAGATGGTAATTTCAATATATTACCGCAACACTATTGCATACAGCCGGAGATAACCACGCTATTCGCCTGGATTAATGTAGCGTAGTTCCGAGTGTTTGCACACATAAGGGAATATTGAATCGATATTATTTAAAGAACCAAATATCGAGATTTTACAAATGAAAATTAAATTTAAACTTCTTCTATATTCTTTTAGCATATATATAATTAAAATTTTTGACACAGTAACTTCCGATTTCGTTATGTAAGTTATCGCCCATAGAATAAAAAATACTACGGCATACTTTATTTTAATAAATAAGTAATCTATACATGTGATGAAATGAAATAGTGTAAATTAAAAGACAAGGCAAATTATTTTTAAAAATGAAAACATTTTTTTGCTTACTAAGGAAATATATTGATTTGTCTAAAACATATACGTATGATCATAGTTAATTTTAAAAATACACTTTATTAAATATGAACTTAAGTGTGTTTTATCTAATTTTTGAAACTAAAAAATCATTGTTGAACGTTATATGAATAATATCTAATTAAAAGCTAAATATGAGCCTAACTTGCTTGTGCATAGTATATATGGTTAGTAATAAATTTATTTTGTATGTAAATTTCATTTGTCGTCTTATAGGGAGCGTGTGGTCAAGCGCTGAAGGACGTACTCTCTTGTTTATGGTGTTGGGTTCTAGCGGGTTTACTCATCGCCGCACACACCGCTATTAGCTTTATTATACACGAGCCAGATTGTCCTGCGTAAGTTATTTTAATTTTATATGTAAATTTCTTTTGTGTTTGGTACAAATGTTCTGATAACAGATATTCTGCGTTTTGTTCTTTCTAACGATAGAGAGATATTTCTCTCTATTGTTCGCGAGTAAACACAGGATAAGATACACAGCTTATATTTAGGTTTTCATTCTACTGCCTCATTAAGGCTTTGACTATATTTTTATAATACTATTAGGACATAATAGAATATGCATTTTTTTAAATGTTATAAAATATTAATGTATAGTGGTTATTTGGGACCCGGCGGCAAGCATGATGAATGGACGGCGCCGGAGTGTAGTGGGGGTGCCGCTGGATACATCGACCGCATGTTGCTCGGTACTTCGCATCTCTACCAGCACAGTGATGCCACCAAACTCTACGGTGGACCGCCTGCTGACCCTGAAGGACTATTGGGTATAAATTCTTCATCAGTCATTCAAACAAGAATATTTTTACATCGTATTGCTAGTTATTCTATATCCCCGTGAGACCTAAGTTTTTTTAAACAAATGAAATATTTGAAATAAAGTATTACCTATGTAAAAATCAACACTGAGAATAAGATAGCACTGATTTAACCTGCTTGTATCGTATCGTGCCAAAGTCCTGCAGTTTGGTTTTGTTTATACTTGTTAACCAGATGTCAGGAGGAAAGTAAAATATTTTCACAAATTAACACAATTTATTAATTCACTTCCATACAACTATATAAGCTTTACACAATTAACACTGCACACTTATACACTCATTCGCTTTTACAATTTTAACGTATAAAAAAAAGTCCCGCTGAGTTTCTTGTGCCGGTTCTTCTCAGGTCTGAGGCATTAAATTTAGTGAACCGGTGGTAAATTATTTGACGTTCAAAAAATGAGGCTTGTAACTTCTTATTTTGAATAAAATTATTTGACTTTGACTTTAACATATTAACACTCTTACACATGTACTCAATAGCGTATAGTAACACCACTATCACTGATTTTTGTACTTCTGCGCTACTAATTTCACTGTAACAACCGTGCCTAAGTGAGGCATAATGACGACATACTAAACTGATTCGTCAAAAGTTCCCTTAATATAGTAGGTAATTGACATCTATCTTACATACTCAACGTGTAACACAATAACTATACTTATTAAATATATTTCATTATGAAATGTCTTTAGTGAAAACACTAAAATAGAGATGTATATGACTAAGAAACGATTGTATTACAGGATGTCTGACATCAGCGGTGCAGGCGTTAGTGGGTGTGCAGGCAGGTGCTACGGTATTGCTACAACGCTCGCACAAGGCGCGCGTATCGCGGTGGCTCGCGTGGGCGCTAGTGCTCGCGCTCGCCGGCGCCTTACTCGCGGGCTTCTCTAGAGAGCATGGCGTTATACCAATCAATAAGAATCTATGGTAATTATGAATTGTCAATTGGCAATGAAAGAAAGTGCCAATTGCCAATGAAAGAATTTTTTAAAATTGAAATTTTAGAAGCTTTGATTTTTTTGACCCTAATTCAATTAAAAATCTCTTACTACAATATACTATAAGCATTATTTATATTCATATATTTTCACAGGTCGACCTCATTCGTACTAGTAACATCAGCGGTGTCGCTAGCGGCTCTAAGCGTGTGCTACACGTTGACAGATGCGTGGCGCGCGTGGGACGGCGGTCCATTCCGTGCACCAGGACTGAATGCAATAGCGCTTTACATCGGACATTCTCTTTGCGCTCATCTTTTCCCGTTCCACTGGAGGGTGCCTTTTATGAGAACACACGCCCTTAGATTAGTAGAAGCTGTCTGGGGAACAGCCCTTTGGGTCATCATTGCCCATATCATGGCCAAGAAGAAAGTCTTCATCACACTGTAATTATTTTATACTGACATGCCTGATTTAGTTTTACTTTGACATAAGCTGAAATGCGACACCTTTATGAAATATTTGCAATGTGCTCGGAAAATGAGCAATTTAGTGAATAGAAGCGCTCAGTCATTTTGAAATAATAATTTTGTATTATGGTCCTTTTATTTCCATAGGAATTTATGATAATGACCACATAAGATTAAGGAGAACAGAGATCGCTTACGCCTCGACTAAAATATATGTAAATATTTTATGCATACTGTTCCATCACCAATGAAAATTGTTTTTGACCATTGGTACTGTTAGAGCAATTTAGTCCTTCAAAAGTGGTTGAGATGAAGGTTTTAGGTCAGCTGGAGTCGTAGCACGAATTCTAAATATTCATTTAAAAACCTACTTTTTACTTTTTGTAGCTTATAAATATTATAAGTTTAATATTTGCATTTTAAGGTTTTACTACACCAAATATTTTTTGGTTAAAGCACATATAAATGCAATTTTCAATATGAAATTCCCAATGATATACATATATGGCATTTATATATAAATCGTGATGGTGCTTACTCGGTGCCTTATTATAAGTAAATTATTTATAAATTACGGAACGAAGTTATTGTAATGAATTACGATACGAATTTGAAATAATGCCATTTCCATATTTACTGTTTAATTTCTTAAGATAAGTTTTAAAAACTAAGTTTAATTAAAGTAGTTTTAAATCTTATTACAAAAACGTCATACTGAAATGGTTTAAAGCAGATATCGTCATCATAAATTTCGATTATTTTTCAGCTTCGTAAATAACATACGAACCCATATTTAGTCCTATATCACTTTTTCCTGTAACAAATAATAAGACTGATTTTAAAGCTTGTAGTCCACTTTACTGAAATTGCTGTACATCGTGATTAGTCATCGTCAGCGTCTGTCGTCTGACGACTGTAGACATGATGGTTGTGAAAGAATAAATATATTTAAATTATTTTGACATGTGGTAAAACCAAGTGCGGCGTTAAGTTCCGCCACTCAGCAAGCAATGTCTGGACTTCGAACGGCAAGTGGAGTGAGTATCTTGATTCATGCCATTATGTTCCCTCTGAGTACATTGTTATGCGAGATTCTTTTTTTTTATTTGTATGGATTTATCAATAATAGTACAAAAAAACTACTTACCAAGCAAATGTTTTCAAAATTCCCAATAGATTTGTCACGTCTCAAAGGTTCTTGTATAATGGCTTTTTGAAACTTGAACTTGATGGTAACATCTACAATTTCCTTTTATGGACTACTCGGCTGATATGGATTAATTTGCTTGCTTTCTATTTGTATTTTACTATACAAAAAATCTAGTCTAAATTTTTGTACGATTCAACTGTACTTTAGGATGTATATTATAAAGAATTTATGCTTGCAAAAATATAAGGTTCTCATAAACTATTGTTTCCTTTTTTTTATCTTAAAAAACCCTACGCACTGTATATTTGCCATTATCACAACCATATTAGTGGTTTTAATCAAAAATAACTAATATGGTGATAAGAAGTTTATTTTAGTTTTGTTATGTTTTTTACATTTATTTCACCTTTAAATATAGGTAAGTGACATTCTTTCAAATGTTACGAAGATATAAGGAAATAAATTGATATCTGGCATGATAAATGCATAATAAATCAAATGTGTTCAAGTAATAAAAAAGGATTAATTTCAAGGTAAGGTTAGGGAAAATAATAATAAAAAAAATAAAACAATCGATATACAATATCCGACGCTTTATTAGCTCAAGGGTGACAGTAAATCCGCAATGTCATTGGAAAATTATAATAAAAGAAACCATTCAACAAATCATGACTCAAGGTAACAGCGAATAGTTTTAACAAAAAAACCATCAATAAAATTAACACTTTAATAATAACAAACAACCCGACACACACGCCACTTCACTGTTCGCTAACTCTAACCACGCACTGTTCATTCGAAATTAATATACCTCTCTTTTGTCTAATCTATGAAATATAAACAATTTCAAAATAATTTACATCCGCACTCAGAGATGTTCATAAGCGTTAAATGAACTATTCAGTTAACCGATATTTGGCATTTAAACGTTACAAATCTGAATGCAGCACACATTCCCCATCCTTTTAGAGAAATAAACACAATGAAGCTTTAAAGTATTTCTCTGTGAAATAAATAATATAATATAGTAGTACATTAATATCGAATGAACATGACGCGATTGTCACCCAGTGTTTGGTGCTCACACTAATTAAGTTTGGCATTTAGTTTACAATTATAATGTATTCCATCGATACGATATCGATAAAACTTTACATCGATAAGTTAAATATCAATTACTTTAGTAAATTTATAAGTCGTTTTCGATTAAATCACACTTTTGTAGACGGTAAATGCCATATTAGGAATAAAATATATTATATAAAAGTTAAATACTTTCTTTAATATATATTCATACAGTACAGCTTTCAAAAAATCACCATTCATTATTCTACCTTAGTTTATGGTAAAATTGATAACCGACAGCGGGTTCAACACTAATGATACTAACTTACTCGTATAGCGACAGACACGTAAAACAGTGTTTATATATATTTCTAAAATTTCATTAGAAAAAAATCTCTTAAAATATATCTCAATAAATTCTTTTAAAAATTATTCCCTCGTATCGGGAACGATATATTACATTCAGCGCGGTATAAATAGATTTATTCTCTTACACCTAAATAGGAAGAACTTCTAATAATGTAAAAGAGAACATAGTAATTGCACACATAGTTAAATATGATATGAACGATTACGAATGATAATCGGAATCGAAAGTATGGCTCTAATTAATAAATTATTAAAATCGATTAAGTTATTTTAAAAGTACGATTTCAATGTACACATAAAACAATCATAAAAGTTTATAATAAGCAATAAAATATCTGTCAATCTCACAGAACTCGAATTAATCGAATCGCGCTGAGATATTACTTTCGATTGTTCACAATCGATGTAAACTTTATTCGATTTACTCGTAACCGTTCATCTCTAGTAAATATACTAACACGAATATGCCGATTGAATGAGTGTAAATATATTCTACATATATACAGATGTTACTAGAATTTCGTCTCGAATTGGAATATATTAAAAGTTATATAAATATATTTTATTTAAACCTTATATCAAATATCCACCAACCAGGTGGCGACGAAATGAAGGAACATCTGCACTAAAATGAATGCGATACGATACTCTTAAACAACATAGCAGGTAATGATTTGTACAGGCGTTAGATTTTAAGTTAAACGTAAGTACTCGAGCTCACTTTAAGTCACTCATAACTAAAGAAAATGGAATGTTTAGTACATAGAATGTTAGAAACGTGTTGCGAACAATCGTGTTTTGGCAAGACCTAACTGTTCTGCGAGATTCTATGAATAATTTAAGTAATGGATGACTATTATAGTATTGTTAGCGGTTAATTAGCGTTAGTTACGTTACTTTCGTCGAAGGCATGCCATTTGTACTTGTCCAACTATAGAGCAAAGACTAGACGCAACCGAAAAACATTTTACACGGTTCAATTAGGTCCGTTAGATGCGTATATCTAAATCTTAAATATGATAAATCTCTAGGACGATACACATTTCGCTATAAATGCAAATTCATGGAATTCAATATAACAGGTAAGGCGAGCCTTACATTATTATGCTACTGTCGCGGGCCGGAACTAAAGCCGCTGCGGAAACATCTCTACACTATCCGATTATTATAGCAGAAATTTATAAAAAAAACGTAGTTAAAACTATTTCACATTTAATTAAATTATTTTAAATATTTTTTGTAGAAGCAAATCGATAATCGATCAAAAATTCGATTCGATGCAAGTACATAACAACACAGTTTTTGCTATAATAAGCGCACAACGATACAGTTTCACATATGCCCACTTTTTCGTCAAATCACAACAACCGATATAAAATTATAAGACCAATAACATGTAGTGTGATTAACAGAACTCAAGTTAATTATTATGAAAAGTAAAGCGACGACACGCTTTAGGTAACAATATAATTTTTAACCTAATTGCATATTTTAATAAAAACACGCACAAAAGACGTTAATTATACGCCCGCCGGCATTTAAATATATTACGAGATTTCAAACAACACACGTAAATATCGATATTAATCTAAGACCCAGCACTATTCCCTGTCATCGAGTCATCGGATCGCGATCGACAAACTTTCTGAGTTGTAAAAATAAATACCTAATGTGGCACTCGAAAGTTGCTATACCTAAAACTAGAGGCGGGCGATTGCGAACGATCGTAATCGAATCACTTCAATATTCCAGTATATCAGTACGCGCGGTACATGATACGATATCGATTTATGTCTCATAATCGCCGAGCTCATCCCAAAATGCAGGTATATCATATCCAGCACCACAACAATAACTATTTACTAACGAATACAATGAGCAACCATTCTAATCAACAGTTCTTTCCTTTGGACTTGTGTAAAGTTACATCCAAAATATACAAATACACTTCGCTACGGGACGTCGTTGTATAACGGACTTCGCAAACGATCCGTGAGAACTATCACTTCCCACAGTCTTCAATCCTGATCACTATAACGGGCTAATACTGTTACAACTTCTATATAAAACACAGAATTGTCGAAAGATGTATGGTAAATTTATAAAAAACATAAGTTCAAAAGTTTAAGTTATATAGGCCTGAGTAGAGTTAACGTGATCGAATAATTTCAATATGTTCAGAAGGTTAAGTCCCTGTGCAGTAGCGGGGCGCGCGGCGACGTCACTTGCGCGCGCCTCGCGTCACGAGCGCCTGCAGAGCTGCCAGCTGGCTCAGGAGATTTGCGTTGCTCTGTTCTAGGGTGTCCACCCTTTTCCTATAATCTGAGTTCTCAGATACTAATATTTCTACTTTCCTCTCTAATTGGTCCATGTATTCCTTCTTCTTGCGCCTGCTCTCTTGTGCTGATATCTGTGAAAATTGATATAAATATTAATAAGATTATTGATTAAAATACGACAAGCCAAAAGAATGTTTGTTCACAAAGGAAGTTCCGAAGACGTGTAGCTACATGTATATTTGAGGAAATTAAATATTAATTGAAATTTCGACCTTCTAGAGGAAATTACTTAGTATGGTAAAATTTACCTTATTTTTAATTTTCCTCCTAATTTTCTTAAGAGATTTTTCTTCAGCCTTAGTGAGGGGCAAGCGCGTGGGTACTGGGTAGCCCTCGGCTAACAGTGTGCGTTTCTCTTCCTCAGTTAGCACTAGCGTGCCTGTGGAACCTTTCTGTAAATACAACAGTTTTATAAAATAAATATTTCGTCGGAAAGGCATTAGGAAGTAACTGACTACTCGAGTTATTCCCCAATGCCGCCAAGGATTTATATTTTATAATAAAATTATTTCTCCGATTTCTTAAGTTTCATTAAGCAATCACATCTGCAGAACTAGCAACCTTTTCAATCTTTCATAGAATTTAATCATTTTTAGCTTTTAAATGGAATGAATATTCATTTTTTGTGATATGTATTTAATAACATGATATCTTACCGGTTGGCTACTAATAAGCGGCGTGTTAATCGGTTGTCGTGAATGATGCGACACATAGAGGTGTGAGCGGCGCGCGGGCGCTGCGGGCGCGGGGGGCGGCGCCGCCTCGTGCGCGGGAGACAGGGCGCCTTCGCTGTCCGACGACGACAAAGACGACGGCGGTGTGGGTGGTAGGTTGAAACCTGCTGTATTTGTGATAAACACTTGTTAATATTATAAATGACATAAGATAAAATTACATTAATCTAGGTAAATTTTTAGTTGTTTTATTAAAAATAAACTCAGTGACTTGCTTTGACAGATACGAAACGAGAATAAAACACGCATTTAAATGCTTGTGTTTCATAGATTAAGACAAATGTAGAAATTTCGTAATTGGTCCCATAATAGTTTGAACTCATAACATACAGTTTTATGGAATATTTCACTGATGAGATTTTCACCTTTCATTATTTACACAACATCCAACATATTTGACGCAGAACTCATTAAAATGACGGAAAATTTGTTAAACGTGTCCAAAAGTTGAAGGTAAATTATTCCGAGTGAGGTGATAACATGGTATTATTTCTTGATGACAATAGCCTTTGAAACATTTTATTTAAATACAATTTTTTTAGGTTTTGTCAAAGGCATAATATATACTTTAAATTATATAGATTTTTAATATGAGAATTTCATCATTATATTAACATGCGAAAGAATATTAAGGGGAAACTTTGGATTCCTTTTTATGAAAAAAAACTATGCGGACGGAGTACAATGAAAATTGCCATACATATAGTGTACATGGACAAGAAGTGCAGAAAACGTTATTTATATTTATGTAATACTTCTAAATAGATTAAATGAGTAAAATAAATATTACACACACTACTATTGGTATGACATTCATTTTTATATAAAACTAGCTTTCCGCCCGCGGCTTCACCCGCGTTGAGTTCGGTTATATCGCGCGACATGATAAGGAGCCTGTAATCTTCAAGGTCTAGACTATTTTTCAAAAATGTTTTAAAAAGTATTTTATGTCCTTTCCCAACTTCAGTTCTACCTTCATACGAACTACGATACGATTTAGACGTGAAAGGGTAACAGACAGACAGACAGAGTTACTTTCGCATTTATAATATTAGTAAGGATGACATATTAGATGCTAATGCAAACCGTAAATAGGGTCTCTAGTAAATCTAACAATTTCTAAATGTTATCAACATTTGCAATGTCTATAAAAACAAGAACTCGATTATAAAAGTAGTAAGTTAATTAAAACTGAAGTGTAACACGCGCTATCGCTTCAAAGTGGTAGAAGTAGAGCAGTACCTGAGGTGCCTGAGGACGTGACTTTAATGGACAGCTTGTTGTTGTTCAGAGAGTTGGCGATGCGCGGCGCCGCGCTCAGCAGGAGCTGTGCCGCTCCCACTTTCTGTAGCACGGCTTGTGGCATGTGGATTGTCCCGGTCTGTGTATGAAAAACATTTTGTTTTTGTAGCTACAAGTTTTCTAAACGTGATAAACCTAACGCTGACTGTAATACAAATAATTTGATATGTGCATGATTCTATTACATATGTATGTATATTGATATTTTTTTTGTAATAAAAACTAACAAAATTTATATTTCTAAATAAATTAATAATTTTATTCAGGAAACTGTATCTAAATGACGTTAATACGTTATACAATAATAATAACTGTATTTGGTGAGTAAGATTGCGCGTTCTGGTATCTGATCTCTATATCGATCAATTAGTATGCAGATAGCTGCTATATAATTCTAAAGAAAATTTGCATCTCTCAAGCAAAGCCGCGCCCGGTTTCGCAAAGTTTTAATACTGTTTACATTCAATCAACTAGTACTACGTACGTTCGATAGGGTAAGAAAAGTCAGTCTGTAAAATTTTCAAGAACACCAAGAAGACATGATGGATGTGTAAGAAAAACAAAAAGGTCTCGTCGATTATACTCAGCATTTCGTTTGCGCCTGTCAGACCGCATTATCGAGAAACCGTAAAGTAACCTTTTCGGACATGGCATATAAACATATAGGCAGTATGTAATTACACCAGATCTTGCGAGTTCTTAAAAATCGTCCATATTTTTTAAGGTCAAATTACAGAGAAAGTCGCAAAAGTAACGCCGGCTAGTTGAACTGCAGTAACCTTTTACTTAATGCCGAGTCATGGAATTTTGATAGAGATTGGGTTTGAACTCACGATTACCATTCACGTATCAATTAAATGTGAAGTCATCGTTTGACTTTTTTACTATTGAATGTTTATATCTGCCTATCTTTTGAAAAATATCAATTCCAATATCTTGTTAAGTAAGTAATGTAAAGCTTTGTTATTTTTTGTTCTTTAATTGCTGATTAAAAACCTGTAGACGTATATTATTTATAAATTGACGAATTTTGATGTAGTATGTTTAGATGAAGAATTTTAAGTCGTTTAAGATACAACAACTATATATTTTGCTGTAATTACAAGTCAGAACACATGTAACTCATAGTAAGTAGAACGGGTAATTCATTTGAACCGACAAATTTCCGCACGACACTCGCGTATATTATTTTATTTGTGACCCACATCCTAAGAGCCGTGTGGTCTAGAACTCCAGATACGTACCGTGTGGTCTATGACGTAATCGACGTGTGTTACAGGCGTGCCTGGTGTAGGTGAAGGGGGACACGATGAGGCAGGCGACTCCGGTTCAGATTTAGGTTCCGCCTTTACTTCTGGTAGTGGTGAATCGCTTGACCGTCGTCTGCTTCTCCACGCACTGGCGGGTATGGCTGGGTAGCATTCATCTTCCATATCTGAAAATATGTAATTGTACGCTGAGTAACAGATATCAATGATTTGTTTCTATTTGTACAAAACTATTTCCATCATTTTATAATACTAGTTCCGTTTATTTCGAGTTTAAATAATCTTTCATATAAAGTAAGAGGTATCTTACAACGTTATTGTCTTATTCATAGCTTAGTTAACATACATGCTGCGAAACTTATTGCAATATTTCCCATGTGAACCGCTGCAGGTTTAGAGCTCAAGAACGTTTAATTTCAGCATAGATATAAAGTAACTTAGTAAAAGTAAGGAAGTATTCAAAAGCCATAAAACTTAAGTTATAAGCTTGTTCTATTAGTTTTTGCAAAATATTGTTCTTAAGCTTAATTATTTTATTCACCATCTTTTGTGTAACAACAATACCTTACTTATTATGCAAAACGAAATTTAATATTGAAAATAAAATTGTTTATACTACGTTTGATTTACTGTCTTTTACCGATAAGTGGGTCAACGTCGTTACAGAATTACGTACAACATCGTTCGATTGTCACTTATAAAAGTTTTAACGTTTACTAATAGGTGTTGAAGCTTCTGTATCGAATCGGTTATTTCCTCTTGTTACAATTCTATATTTCAAGTTATGCGTTCGTGCGGTCAAGTGGAACTGTTGTGTTGAAACTTAGATGTCGAATTGCATGGATTTACACTTTTAAATGTTTTTATGTGCATGTTACATGGAATAAGATGGCGAACGATCATTCCACTTCTCACTTTAAGACAATTTTTGTATGATGACTCTTCTTGTGTGACAAAATCTTGTTACATTAAACACCTAAATATTGAGTGTATAATATAAATAATAAATCATAGGAAAAGCTTTATATATAGTAAGGAAGAAGAAGAAAATTTAAGGAATTTATTTTCAAAAATCGTTAACTTAAAAACAACGTTCAACCGGCTACTTTTTGAGAGTACATAAGAACATATTATGTTATGGTATAATCTCATGATAACTAAATTCTAGTACATTTAAATATAATTCGTAAATCCAGTACACATCTGTTATTTAAAACATACAAGTAATTAGGATTAGAAACGTTTGTGCAGACATTCCGTTGCATCACCGTTGTAAAACAGGAATGCGTGATTAACTCGTCAGGCGTCTGTTTATTTCAAGAACGATAATAATCGTCCATTAGAAAGTGTTAAAACATCCTTCAGTTTATTGGAGTTCTTTTGAACGGCTAATTTTCTACTCAATTGCAATTTAGATGATTTTTTAACACTTTGACACTTCATTAGATTATAGTAATCAATTAAATGGCATTTTTTTTGTTTAAGAGTAAAGAACGTCTATTTATGTATATGTATATTTGCTATAGAAACACAAATAACGAATAATTTAAGCTGAAAATTGCATACAAATATTTGTCCAGCCTTCCTGCAAAATTGGTAAAATAAGGTTTCGATATTTTGTTTATTTATGAGGTGTCGATTTGTTAATGGTAATGGTTAAGACATATATTTAGAGAACAGTTCATATACCCGCATATTTAAATTTTCCAAATGAATATTTCCCTAGCAGCTACCAACTTGTTTTAAATTTCGTTTAATTCGGATCATGGTCTCATTTGTCAAACGCAAATATATTATACTTACATATATATTTGTATTAAAGCGCGTGAGTCATTTCAACTTATTTATAGAAACAACCAAGTGTGCAGATAATTCTACTGCAAATATTTGTATGCGTGTTTATGTGACTTATTATGAAGGCGCGAACTATGAGTGGTTCGGGACTGTTTACTTATCTAAATTTATCATGGAATTCGTCTGCTTATCAGTTATCAATTAGACTTAATTATGGTCAATATATGGCACTTGTGTTTTTAAAGAATTAATTTCTACATTAATTATATACGTTTATATACATATGACTGCGACTGTAAAGCGACAGGTTGTGGGTTCGATTCCCACTCCAGGAAATGAAGTATTTTCATTTTCTGGGTTTGGTAACAAGGCAAAGCGCGTTGAGTTCCGCCACTCAACACGCAATGCCTCAATCGGGCGGAAAGTGGGGAACGGATTTGTTGAAAGAGAACGGAGTGTCTTAACACTAGGTTCTCAGGTTCCATCTGCCTGCCCTGCTATATGCGGGATACAGCGTGAAGTTAAAAAAAAAATAGATACTTAATACGTATACAATACTTAATTTTAAATAACAGTCCTCTATAGTCTATGGAATTAAAACATATACATTTTATTTTTGTTTTTTTATATCTTATCTCAACGTACGTGATTTCAGTTTCAAAGAGTATTTAAAGGTATTTTCCTTGTAACAAAGCTGCTAGAATACAAGAACATTAGGTAATTTACATTAGTAAATATCTTTTGATGTGTGTCCAAATAATATCCACTTGTTTAGTATCCATTCATCTCGATACTACTTGTTAGGATTCGTTAGTATCATGACAGGTTTATGTTTTTGATGGCGACATAGCTGCGGTCGACGAACTGAAGCGTCTTGCGGATATCTATTATGATATTATAGAAAGTGCTAATAATTGAGTTAGCGTTCAAACGTTAAAACGTTTACTTACGAATTATATTAGAACATAAAGGAATGTCGACGACATTTTAAGACAAATATTAAGTAAATTAACATTAGCTATACAGTTCTGTAAAAATTACCTATAATATACCAAAATATATGTAAGAGATAAGCACTTACGTACTTTTATTTCCGCATATTATGTAAGCCATCGTGGCGCAGTGGCGTCTAACAGTAAACACGATTGGTTGTGGGTTCGATTCCCTCTCGGGGGTATTATATTTAAATTACTTCCATTGCCCCTTTCTGATTACTCTGTTATGCGGGATAAAGCTTGAGGCTGAATGGCATTACAGCACTTTATTTGATTAAGATTCTATGTGTATGAAACCGAATACACCTAACAGTAAATACAGCTTATGTAAAGTAAGGACTTTTAGAATATATATGCACATGCCGTTTGTTCGTAATTTACATTGTAAAAAGCGGGCGCATGCTTCACATACGAATACCTTTCACCGAAATCAGATATAATTTATACGGAGGTGCTCGTGATTAAATTAATGACCGAGCAACGGTAAGTGCTAAGTAAACTGACGGACACAACCAATTTAGGCTACACTTATTATATAAAATTGACTTTAAAGCTTATACTTACATATTAAAAATATATTTCAATATGTGTACTATATTTCACGGACACATATCTTTAGATCAAATTGCTTTATTTTGTCGCTTCCTTCCATTTAAATCGATAATTACCCGATAATACCTTAACATACTTCACTTAAATTTTGAATATAGCGTATGACTTTTTTTTTAATTTCATGTGCATTGAATCATTGACCGGAAGTGCATAAATAACAATAGAGTAGATATATATATAAATAATAATAATTATTATTATTGATCTTTATTATAAAAACTATGATAAAATATAATAAATATGTCGATTTTGTTTTATATCTATACGTTGAAATTAAAAGTAATTGTCCAATAAAACCTATCACGATTCTATCATAAATCAAGCTTACGAACCATTAAAGACACTGATAGCCTGTTCAAGTTGAATTTTCGATAGCTCAATTAAATATTTAAATATATTTCATTTAAAGAACATTTATACTTGTAGAATTAATTTGAGCTTGGTAGTTGTAGTGTGTAAGCTTAGGAAAGAAATAAAACCTTTATTAGCACGTTGAGTAAAAAAGTACGTTAAATATACTCATTTTCCTTCAAAACAAGTGATACTACTAGCATTAGTAATTAAAATTGCGGTTTCAAAAAATCGCAAACAAAAACAAAAATACAACTTCTCCTATCACAAAAGATAGGTATATCCTTTGGAACAATCAAAAAGGCCATTTATAATCAATTTCGGGTAATTCATGATATAAAAAGCATTAAGGAACGTGTTCACTATGTTTCCTACAGATAATAATCGAATTTTTATCAGATAAAGTTCGTTGTATTTATAATTAATTCTGTCTTTGATTCCTTGTAATCTACGGTACATCCGAACAATAGATAAGGCTGGGAATTGTACATTTTTATAAGTACTTTTTTTATTTAATGCATTTTGATAAATAAATATTGTATCGTGTATTATTCGTTTTACTTGCATAAGAAAGTATATAGATGTCAAAACAATTAATTGTTATTGTATGTGGGGAACGGAATTTCTTAACACTAGGTTCTCAGGCTCCCTCTGCGTACCCTTGCTATATGCGGGATTCAGCGTGAAGCTAAAAAAATATATTTGTAATTTCAAAATTGTAATTCGTTACATTGCTTATAGGATATTAATTCTTTAATAAAATTCTCAAAATGTGATCTACCATCGTGTCGAGGGTGACTCCAGTAGGTATAAATAGGTGATAATACAATTTTATAAATATTTAAAAAGTTTGAGAACAGTTAGCTATATTTTTAAATGGTTTTTTTACCTATTATATCTATTGACCGGAGCATGGCTACTACTACACCCACTTTGTTATAACAGTATCTGTAAAATAATATTATATCTACTGCTACATTTGACATTTAACATCAGAGCAGGAATTCCATAGAAACAATGCAAGCCGATGCGAAATCCACCAACTCTGAGTCATGTCCTCAAATGTATTATTATTAGACGCCAAGCCGCAATGTAGGTATAACAATAATAAATTTAAATTAATGCTTATCTAAAATTGCACTTCTATAAACAATTAGATACCATCGTTATAGTATGGCCAAGTTATCCGAAATGTTTATAAAATGTGGCCTATATGTTATTGTGATTTGTAAATCCACTGATTTACGAATCACAATAACATATAGGCCACATATAGGACACAATATTTTTTTCATTCCTTGTAATGTATCAGTACAATATTGGGTAACTGTAAACGCGATTAGTGTTGGATTTCCAGTTGGAAAATGATATTTCTGACGCTGTGATAAGATATAAGGTGGCGTCAAGTTTTGCTACTTAACATGCAATGTCTCGAATTTGGACAGAAAGAGGGAACGGAGTGTTTTGACACTAGGTACTCTTATACTACCCTGTTATGACATTACCCTGAAATTGAAAATATTTACCCTGATTTCATTTTTCTGAAAACTTAACTGCTAACAAGCTATATTAAGATTCATCAAGAATCATTCAGAACAAACATCCATCCATTTATTCTTCCAAACTTTCGAATTTACAATATCATTTGGATAGTAGGATTAAGTATAATTAGGCTGAAAAGTATTAATTTATAGATTATAATGATTGTAAAACAATTAAGTGTAATCATTAATTTTATCTCCATATTGGTTCTAATAAAAATATAACAAAACAAGATAAATAACTTTTTGGCAGGTTTCTTTAATTTTATTAAGAAATTTAATTTGACAAACTAAAACTTTATGAATAGCGTAAAGCTAAGCTTTTAAATCTATTAAAAAAACAGTCACATTCGTTACGTAATTTTCGATACTGTTTGAAAACAAATACTTATCTTTGAGATAGTGTTATCTCTGTCAGATTAATATTATTACACGCCGCTAATGAGATGATCTAATATTATTTTATAAAAAAAAAATTCTAGTAAATATGAAAAAGGTAATTAAAGTATTGATTATATATATTAGGAGGATTGAATTGAAACCATAAACATCGACTATGGATATGTAGTTCGAAATTTTCCAACCGAGCTATAGAGTATTTTAAAAAAAACCTTTTTCGTGTTTTCAACTATAGATTAAAAATATACAATGTGATTAAATATACATATATATATATATATATATATATAATGTAAGCAACATCACTTTATGTTTATCCAAAGGTCTTTATATTATATTTTGTTTGTAATCCAATTCTACAATGTCATTGGTGATCTTAGATAAAACTATAGAACCCCTGTTGTGAATTTTATTGGCTCATTGACACAACTATTGGTATTAGATAAACCCGTATTATATCATTTATTATGTTAACTGTTGTAATTATTTTAATAATATTTTGATGAAATATTAAATCTTTTTGGAATAAAACTTTGTAATAAAACTAAACCCAGTTACTTTGGCCTGATCAGACAATAAGAGCACAATTGTTGGGTCGAGTATCTAGTGTACAATTTCTCTACTGAAAACAGAATGACGTATCACTACGTACTATTTCTTTTCAATTTTTTTTTGCAAAATGCAGGTAATCAGTGAATAGATAAAATAAAATGGATAAAAGACAAAAAATATACACAAATGTCCTCGTATTGTCTATTCATTTAAATATTTTCCTCCTAAGTGGTGAAGCGGATACTAACAACTATATGGGGTTAAGTGATGACGTACGTAGTACTGGGATTATTTGTGACACGTTTCAATATTTTAAAGCGGTTTACGTTTGTTGTGTTTATGATACGAATAATCCTGAGATCTAGATTAAATATTATCTCAATGATTTTATTGCTAAGGCCGATATTCGGTATAATGTGCTCAATTGGCTTCAGCCTTCATTTTAAAGATTATATAAGCTAATTTATCATCAGGTAATATTTTTTTTTATTTATGTGAAAAAAAAAAATTGTGGATACCTTAAAATCTTTTAAGCTTTTTAGAAAGGGTTATTGTTTGAATATCGTCTACTAACTAGTACAGTAGTAGTAAGGTACGCTTATGTCATTTATATATATAAAGTACATACTTCCTATTAGGGATGAGACCGATATATCAAAACGTAACTAAAAACGGTTTTGATTCTTATATCATATCATATCTATATCTAAATGAATATATCCGATATCTAATAACTACATACAAAACGTTACGACAACTCGACGATGAGATATGAAAACTAAATTGTAACGAAAACTATAGCAACACAAACACGATATCTGAAATCGAATATGATATCGGATACGAAAATGTAACCGTTACAGCTAAAAAACGAAAACGCCCATGTCTACTTCCTATACATTAATGACAAGTTTATGAAGGCAATGCACAGTAGGTACTAAGATTTTTTATCGAAATTGTTCAGAAGATCAAACATCACTTGCTCAAAGTTTTCAAATATAAAAATATACATTTTCTTCATTGATTTATTACAGAATATAGTTCATAGTCATACATTAACGATTAGCTTGTAAAAATTTATTTGAAAACAACATGTAGGTGCGTAAGTAAAATATTTTAATGTAAACTTAATCATGTTATTACTCAGCAAAACGTGATTGTAACTTCAGTTTTACGCGGATTCGGAAAAAATCCGTTTATATTTAAGATCACGCACTCACGTATGTTCATGAGAAACATTGTTATTAATAAGATAATTGAAACGATAAGCTTTGAATTAAAAATTATCTCTTAATACTATTTGTATATTGTCATCTTGTATGTTGATTATACCATATTGTAAACAATTTAGAACTCATAGTTAATATAAAATATTGATAAATATTTATTATTTCAATGAAAAATCTACATTTTAAAGTGTACCTGATATGACAGATTTTGATTGATAAAAAGAAAATTAAGATAAGGTAAAATAATCAATCACTAATTACTGGTAATATTTTTGTTACTCACCAATGAAATTGGATTACCTGCGCTTTACCCAAACTATGCAGATACCAATGTGCAAGTTAACTAACTTTATAAGCTGAATGAAGCATTATATTCTATAGGGGGTCCCAAAATTAACGCAAGATTTGACTTTGCCGCCATTTGCTATTATATTCATTATTCATTCGCTATTAAGAGACTAAAATGGCATTTTCTATTTAATTCAAATTTTGCGTTAATTTTGGGACACCCTATATTTATCTTAATACTGTTAAAGATGCTTCAAAGGCCACTTCAGTGAAATTATAATACAAATAATAGTATATATAGCATACCATCAACTTTGGTGTGGTGTGGCGAAGGTGGTGCAGATTCAACATCGGAGTGAAGGCTGTAAGAGTGTTCTGTCTTAATGGGTGGGGCGCCTAGAGCGGCATCTGTCATTAGTCTGTCGTGTAACACTACGCCCAATTTGGAATCCCTTTCGATCAGCCAGTCACCCATATCTGAGTCCTCGTCCAAAACATCTTGCATCTCCTGCAAATAAGTTTATTTTTATGAGTTATTTTGTTGTATTTATTATGGTTGTTTTGATTATTAAGTACTATAAGTTCCTTATTGTATCGCTCATAGGACTGACTCGATACCCTTCAAGGCGGAACAATAATTTCTATTCAACATTTATATAACTAGTTTATATTATGTAGTGACTATACAACCTTGACCTTTTTCATTGAAATGCTAAAATCTATAAATAAGCAGTCGCTACTTTACAATGTAATTGCAATGATATATAAGTAATTAACTTTTATCATTTATACTGAATTTCACAATTTGTGTGCTACTGTCTTGGTTATTTAAATTGGTATTTTCTAGTTTGATTATTACCTTGGTACATTACGATATTTAATATTTTCAAAGACAAAATTGAAACAAAAAGCGTATGTGAAGGTACTTCAGGTAGGTTATTCAAAGAAATAACATTATTTTGTTTAATAAATATATTTATTTTGGGTGTCAGTACATAAAATCACGATGAAGTCACGATTATTAATACGTCGTACACACTCGCACTCTCAGAAAAATACGAAGCTACACAACATACGAGGTCAATAGCACGAACTATTAATTCGCATCTCTAGCTTCGCGATCGGCCCTCACCTTGGCCGAGTGTAAATAGGAGCCGCTTAAACAGAGGCGAAGTGAGTAAACGTCCGCCAAACACGGTCGCCGACCCCAGGCGACGCCCGTCGACTGCTTGATGAGCAAAACCACTTGATAACTCCACTACCTAATTTGTATTATACGCGCTGTAGGCAGTTTAGAATGTTTATTAGCGGGCCTTGCCCGAGAGGCGAGATTGTGAATCGTGGACACGCTCGCGTGAGCGCATTGTTGGAAAAATGTTTTCACTGTTTCTATAATCGTTGTCTATTGTTTGGTTCGCGGACTCGGTCTGTAGTACGATTTCGAGCTATCTAGAATTTCAAAAGGCAAACAAAACGGGCCGCGTTAGCCGCTATGGCTATATAAGCACTAGAGATTACCTATTATGCTCTGTAATCGTAAATTAATTTGAAATACGTTGTAGTATCAGAACAAAAAGGTTTTTCGTTTGCCAGTGAAATGCACAAAGACATTCTTTAGTGTAAGGATATATAGAATTAAATTTGGTATATCGTCAGAGACGGGGGTATTGTACTTTTAGCTTGCGTCGCTTCATAGCTGGCGCTTGTGGGAAATTCCGACCAGTAAATTTCAAATAACCTGATGAACGTGATGGAAATTTCAATCACAAATGGAATGTTTGTTGTTTATTGTAATATAATTTGGTGAAACTAGAGAGATTTTAGTTACACATTTAAATAACAACAGTAAAATTCGAATTGTTAAAAGTTTAATGAACCCTTGCTATAACTGAGTATATAATATGTATTTATACATCGATACAGTAATTAACTATTACTGTTTTAACTCAAAGTTCAGAAATCCAAAGTGAGGAACGTCTTGTATAAAAAATGTTAAAAGAAATGTTTTCAGGAATAATAATTTTCATACCTATAAAATGATCCAATCAATTCCACCGAGGAACAATGGAAGTCGAGTATTGCACTCGACCTAAGAATTAAGTAATTAGAATCTCATTTCAAAACGAGTTATTTAATTATTTCACCATTACAGTTTGTTTTCGCTTGCTCGTCAGCGCATGCATCAGTGGGCCCAATTAGAGCTGACGTAACGTCTCGATAGTCATACTTCACTTTCTATTCTCTGCAAGTTTTGAAATTCGATTCTTTTATGACCTTGAATATCAATGAGGAAAATTTATATAAACATATTATATAAATTTTCCTCATTGATATTTTTTTTATATTTTAGAATAAATTTAATCAATTGCATTGGCATTTCTCCAAAGGTTGAGAATATATATTTTTGTGAGATAATTAAAAACCATTAGCTCTAATGATAAAACGTTGTGCTTAATTAATAGTAATTAAATAAATCGTGATATATGGTAGTCATTTTTTAGTTTCTTACTAGAATGCCAAATTCAGCAAGATATGCTTGTAAACAAGTTTGCTAATTTAAAACAGAAGAAATATAAATAGTTATACAATGCGTGTAAAACATACCTGTCGCTGTTTATTGTAAACAAAGAATAATATACAAATATTATACATTCCCTGCTATGTGTAAGATCATTGTTAAAACAAAAACCAATAAACCGGGCCCCTAAAAATCTGTGAAATTTGTAACTGATCTAATTAAATTGAACACTAATATAGCTTACTAGCTTTCCGCCCGCGGCTTCGCCCGCGTGGAATTCGGTTACATCGCGCGACATGATAAGGAGTAGCCTAGGAGTAGTCTTTTCCAAGGTCTAGACTATTTGTCATAATTGGTTAAGTGGTTTATGTGGTGAAGTTGTAAACAGTTAAACAATCTCACATGATTTTATGTTTGACAATAAGGAACTTCCATACAAACTTTCATCCCCTATTTCAGCCCCCTCTACCATTTTTTTCGCGATAAAAAGTCCATCCATCCTATGTCCTTTCCCAAGTTTAGTTCTATCTTCATACCGAATTTCATCAAAATCGGTTCAGTGGTTTAGGCGTGAAAGCGTAACAGACAGACAGACAGAGTTACTTTCGTATTTATAATATTAGTAAGGATACATTAGAATAACTTATACAATATAATTTATAAAGGTTTATAAATATAATAATAACTAGTATTTAATATACAAAAATGCTTATTTAATATTCAATTTAATGGTTTTTTTATAATAAATGCATATTTCCGTGCTAAATTATAAATCGCCTGTTAGGAAAATCTGTTTGTTTGTGTTTCTTTCTCGTCGCAACGTAGCGATGATATGATTTTTTGAGTGGATAGTTAGGCCGCTGAAGAGTGACTACTTTTTTACCGTAAAACATCATATTCTCATGGGAAGATCCGTAATTATGCATATATGAAAGCACCATACTCAAGTGTCATATATAATGAATTATAGATTTATTGTTAATTCGCATTAATCGAACTAGACTAACACTAAGATAATGAATGTAGTGTAGGTAGTGTGGAAAGTTATTGTGAATTCAATTTTTATTCAGACAAATATTTTTCTTTTATTTCACTCTTTATTCCTCAGGAATACAGACCAGACAGAACGGAGCGCCAAACGTTATGGTAAATGGACCCTCCACTCCTCCAATGGAAGACGAAGCTAAAATGAACAAATATATTTGTAACACCTAAATATAAAAAAAATACACTCGAACTGCTCTAAAATGTAATAATATTAAAGTTAAATTATGCATTTGTACATACAAATACAAAATATTCACTATAATTACTGGTTGTTTATGATGACAACAAAATTGCGACATTGAATATTTACTGAAAGTCAACTGATAAGTATTTAAAAAGGTGTGCAATAAAAATTTTTACTCATGTAACTTACGTAACTTTATGCTATTACAATACTGATTTAAACAATAATATATTTAGTATAGATCCATACAGGTCACAACGGTCTCTTTGTTAACAAAACAAGACTAATGAAATGATAATATACAATGTATGTGTGACATGATAAGTTAATATAGCCGCTGTTGTAAAGTTTTTACAGGTCTGACTGTCATAGTGTCTTTGGGTTTACTCGGAGAAATGTATTAACATTATGATTAGATAGAGACGCCCTACAATACAGTAATTTAAAATACAAAGAAAGTGGATAAGAGAGACATAAGTATATTGTGAAGGTAAAGAAAAATTTTCCCCGCTTATCTGGGCAGCCAGAGTAACACATGTCAAGTTCGCTTCTTTCTGCCTAAAATCGAGACATTGCGCGATAGGTGGCGGTTTCGCGGGCACTCAACCGCAAGTTGTCTTATCAGAGGGTAGAAATTAAAAAAAATAAAATATAATTATTTTCCCCGACTGAGAATTGAACCCACAACAAATGGCATTTACAGTCAGACACTGACCAACTACGCCAAGGTGGCCTCAGGTAGGTCTAGGTCTCTCTATTTATTTAACAACGAGATTGTATTTTTGGAGACTAAATAAGTTATTTGGTATATCCTAATTCTAGTATTTGCTCTTTTCCTTTTCTCATTTTTATTAGTAGTTTATAATAGAATAATATACTGACAAACGATGAATTATTTCGTTTTATGATATATCTAAATTTAACAATGTAGTCAATCAAGCCAATCAGCCAAAAACTTAGTAATCGGTGTATCAATATGACTTTTACAATGCACTTTTAAGTCCTTATCCTTATAGAAGCAAAGGCCGTTTTATTTTTACAACTGCAAGTGACCTTTATGTGAATGTTATTTTTTATATGAATTACGTAGATCGAATGCAATCCACTCTCGGTGCAAATAACATTGGGAAATTATTATTGACTATTAAATAAATATTTGATAGTTCTTAATTTGTAAACATTTGAATTTTAAATACTTTAAAATACCAATCGAATATAATTACGTTCATTTTATGGCTATATTTGTTTGGGTATAAAAAGAAACAAAGTTTTTTTTATTTATACTTCTTTTTACGTCATTTTCTAAATAAATATAAATATAGCATATTTTGCTTTATTATGATACATAAAGGTTGGCAAGACAGACTTTATGCGCCAGCGACTACATAAGATTAGGGCAGTTCCAATGATCCAGATGCTCCAGGTGATCCAGGCTAGTAGCGATCCAGGAGAAGCCAGGAGGAGGAGGATTTTTTAACGTAAAACAGTACATTTCTTTTGCAAGTTATAAATTAAAAACTCAAAACATGTATGTTGCACATCACAGCACTAGCAGGTTATATAAATATCAGTACCATTTTATTATATTTCAATTATAATAAGAAATATGTAAACACAATCGTGTGTCTAATTTACAATTAAAAAACTTGTGTTACTTGGAATGTTTCTATTAAGTAAATTTTTATTACTAAACGGTTTATTTGTTCAGCTTCACCGTTCAATTCGCAATTTCTTGATACAAGGAAACTGCATAAGATATAGATTTTTACAAATAATAGCACGAAAGAAAATCAACGTAAGTACAGACAAGTCTATTTAATAATTATATAAGTAGTAAGCACTTTCGTTATACAAACCATGCTATTTGTAACAATAATAGGCTTTTACAAACTTATAGATCGGTCTACTAACGAAACTAGTTTCACGCTCGATTATATAAAATAAGGAATATAATAAAAGCTGTTTCTCGTTACCAAAGTATATTTCATCTTTTTACCATAGAAAGGCGTGTTAAGTTATATTTTTCTATTAACGAAAACAAATAAGAAGAATTGAAAACCAGACATTAACTTTTCACCTCCATCGTCGTAAAACAACCATTAAAAACCTTTTATCTGTCAATTTATTACCTATTTGTTTAGTACTGAACGTCTATTTATTTCATATTAATATTCATTTCATATAATACTTGAAACCGTGTTTTGGATTTACCATACATACAATCACACAGGACTATTTTTTGGAAGTTTTTATTTAAGATATTGAAAGAAGGATATATTAAAAAAAAGGTAATTTTTTAATAATCTATTTGATAAAGCTTACGTAAGTTTCGAAGCTCAACTTTGATATATTGAGAAACTTACATACTATATTCGCTAATCTATACATCAATATGTGCATAGTGTCGCAACTTGTACGAGTCTGTAACTAGTTCCGAGCGTCAATACCGCACTTGCATAATAATATTGAACAGATAATGTCACTATAACCCAATTCCTACATCATTCTCGCCTTTACAATGCTTATTAAGAGCAAACGTGTTGAGATCACTGATACGTATGTATAAATCGACGTATTATTGCCCATAATACCTAGGTATTTGTTAATGTTAACGTGTTGATTTTGCTTTAGTTATTGGAAGTGTTCGTAAGATTATTTAGAATAACTATTTTATTTCATTAAAAAGAATGAAATATAAACGATACATCCTTTCAAGTTCATAGATTAAAAATATATTTTACTCCTGGGAGGAAGTGTCAAAGAAAACTCTGACATAATTAAACCTTTGATAATAGATGAGGTCTCAAAAACCACCACACCAAAGGACAAGTTACAGTCAGCTCTTTCTGCAAGAATTCAAAGCAGTACACGAGGCAACTGTGAAATCGTTGGAGTTAGTTTGATATAATAATTGTATCAACTGACAAATGAATACTATCTCAGTCTATCTGTGACCACGGTCTACTGGGAATAATTCGTCGGGTTTCCAAAAATGTATTAATACTTTCATTTAATTTTGGCTTAAACTTAAAGCCCCAATATAAATAAAAAAAAAATAATTAAGCGTTTACTTTTGGTAAATATATAGTAACAAACATTTCCCCTATTTTCAACAAAATGTACAGGATTTCCCTATTACAAAAATAGACTTGTAGCTAAGGGTTATGAGAGTCATAAATTTTATAGTAAATATTATCTAATGAAATAAGGTTTGCTCGTAAATATATTTCACGAGAATATTTCTGCTAGCACAGTTTAAATTAACTGCAGCAAAAGATATATTGCATAGATTCAAGTATATATTCAATTATAGTAAAAAAAAAAAAAAAATGTTTTTAAAGTACATCTATAATAAATTGTATGTGCTTCATATTTTATTACCTTCCAAAAATGAGAATTAATTGTTAAATCAACAATTATAATAAATGGGACCAAATAACAGGGACCAATAAGATTCAAAATATAACACAATTGTTGGGTTTTGTTAAACACACCCAAGGGGGTACGAATAGGAGAGTGACTTCAGAATTGGCGTAGCAACTAGACCTGGTACCTGTTATAAGAAGAGAAATAATTTGGGTCTTTTATTACAACATTCTGAAAAAAAGCGAACGCATGCAAGGAAATATATACTTTTTCAATGCCTTCAAATCCTATATAATATTAAAAACCAATAATTGCAAAAATTATGATATTTAATTTAGACATTTATTAAAAGATCATATCAGTTAAAAATCGAATCAACTAAAAATATAACAAAAATGTAAATCGTTTTTACCTTGAATCAGTCGATATGATCTATCTGAAGATACAATCTCCCGAACAACCATTATATCTTACAATTGGAGATTATCGTGAAACAATTTGTACGTGTATATAGACAGATATATTCTAACTTTGATTATTTTACTTGCCATTGTGTCGGTACTTTTTATAGACTTTTCAAAGTTAGTATTAATGTTTCTTACTGTATTTTTGGTAAATATATATATATTTTTTATTTGGTTCTATCACTATTTTTATCTCTATTTTTTATTACTTTTTCTAGATTAGACAATTGTCTATAGGTATGTAATTTTCAAGGGAATCCAAAAGAGTATATTGGTTTCTTTTTTTCCTGCATCGAGGCTGCGGGTGCTCTGGAAGTAGTCTCGGAACACTGTGAAGGCAAAGGTAATCTGCAGTATGCGGACCATCCACCGAAATTTAGTAGGTATCAAGTTCACTTTCAGCGAGTTCTGTAGTACCACTGGTTCCCGTTAGGAATTTATCTGTCTTTCGCACGGGAGGTCTGTGTAAATTATATTTCCCAATGACAAAAAGGCTTAGAAATAAGACATAATTATTTCTAAAAGAATATAAAAGTATTTTGGTTCTCTTTTGTCTATTATACACATGATTGATAGGATCCTAAGTGTCCGTCGAGGGTTATGGGTTTGGAAGGCATAACTGCTATACAACGACACGACCGCTTCTTTAACGTTTCCGCAATCTGTTATATTTTTATTTTGCTCAGGAGATCCTAGCAGCGGACACTGTCGCTCCAAAGTAATTCAACGGTTTCGGACATCGTCTATCAGACGTTTTTTTTATGAAGTTTAATTCAGGATGACCAATTCGAGACCAGGCGATAATATAATTAAAAAAAAAATGGAATTGAAAAGTAGAGAAATATACTGAGTAGACAATAAATAACATGTACAACAAAGTAGTCACCTGTTATAAATTAATCATTCCATTCAACAACTTCGATTAACCATATTGAATTTTACAACATAGTCACCATTGTGAGTGTCACATAAATAGTGTCCCGTTATGACTAACTGATTCCCAATCAAAATATTTTTATTCAATAAACCATTTACAATTAGCTGATCGTAAAGACAGTTATAATACATTGATATTCGTTGATTAAACAATTTTTTGATCTGTTACAATTACAAGAATTTGTTATATCAAAATATATATTCAAGATTTAATAAACTATATGTTACTTGTATACTTGAGTATAATTTTAAGCTTCACGCTGTATCCCGCATATAGCTGGGTAGGCATAGGGAACCTGAGAACCGACGTGTTAAGACACTCCGTTCCCCATTTTCCGCCGAATTGAGGCATTGCATGCTCAGTGGCAGAACTCAACGCCGCGCTTTGCCTTGTTACCAAACCAAGGAAACGAAAATACTAAATAATTACACAAAATACTACTAAATAATTTTACAATTCCTGGAGTGAGAATCGAACCCACAACCTGTCGCGTTTACAGTCGCACGCTTGTGCTTCTGCTTGTGTTTAGTAAATTATACTCTGAAAATTTACGATTGCTAATTATCCATACATGCATATAGGTACATATAAACTCTATTCATTTTCACATGATATTTTTTTTATCATGTATCATTAAGTTATTTGAATGTAAACGAAATTACATAATTTTAATTTCTATATAAATATCTAAAAACGTGTTAGAGTAGCATCGTAAATCAATTTTATTTAATCATCGTAAAAGCCGTTCAAATGATTGATGATGTCTTTGTTTGGTGTAGTTTTATCATAAGGCAACTATAAAGCACTCTAGTAGCTGGAGCTCGGTCACTTTATTAAATAATTACGTTTAATATGTTCACAGTTTGACATTATAGTACGTTGTGAGTACATGAAATTACACTTTGTCATCGTCTAGGTCATGTTTCATAGTATAAATAGGCACACATTAAGGATGTTCTACTTTACTTTTTGTTCTATAATTTTTTAAATGAAACGTGACGTTAATTTCAATTATTTGTTTAAGCAGTTGCAATAAAAACTTGTAACTAAATTAGCCAGTTCACAATTTTCATTAGATTTACGTGACGTTCCTGAGGACAGAAGCTCGGCTTTGCCTTTTATTCAACCAGACGTACTACATCATAAATACTTATTCTCTGGAATGAAATTTGAACTCGCAATAGTTACAGTTCATTAGACATATGCCGACTATACCATAAGGGTGTAGATACTAATTATTGTCATATAAATGTATATATAGTAGAAATAAAAAGTATAATTTTGAATGTCTTGTATGTGCATCTACTAGTCACTAGTGTATAGCACACTTTATGTCAAACCGAACACCATTAATCAATTTGCACGCACTCCATTATACTCCTTTTATTGCATTGTTCGCTTAAAAAACATACGCTAGCGATAAATACGAATTTGTTTCGGCTATTTCACTTGAAATATTGTGGATTATTACTCTTTTGAGATTTCTATAGATTCTTTTCAATACTTCAGCGTTTGTAATTATTGATATGTTTAAAGGTCCTTCGTATATTTCACTTAATTGCCGTGTACGTATCGTAAGTAAGAAAGCTGTTTTCGCTCTTTATTTTAAGATGTCTGCAAAGTTATTCGGTTTACCTTGCAAGTTTTGAGATTGGAAAACATGCTTGAGTCGACAGCAATACAGTCATTGTCAAACTGTTTTTGACAAATGTCAAAATTAAGCCAATAATGTAATTGACATCGCAAAGACAAGAAAATCATAATAGTAAATTCGATTTATACAAGCTAATATTAGAAATACATAAAAAATACCTGTTGCTAGTAGATCATGTTACATTATTTTCGTAGTCGGTATTCCCTTTTTAGACTTCTATTTCTTGCACTGAAGTGAATGTCTCATGAAATATCAACAGCGCGGGCGCAAGGAATGGGAGCATTTTTTGTGAGATCTACTTTCACCAACCGATAGTGGATTCGCATCCGGTTCAAGTACCGTTTGTATCGGCTATTATCTTGATCATGGATTCGGAGTTACAAGAGTTAGCTTATATTATTGTGATATATCATGTAATCACAGAAGCTAAACAAATGGAAACAGGTAGAATGTGGACATTTGATGAAAATACCGAAACTTTTGTATTATAAATTTGTAGCTTTATCTGTTTTCGAATGCCATTCAGTTTTATATGGAAATTTACCGTTGGTATGTAAATGTCACGTCCCAATAAACAACTTTTAAAAAAGAACCAAAAAAACTTATCATTTAAACTTGGCGAGCTATGTGAGCTAAATAATAATATCATATTTTTAATATATCTAACCTTGTTTTAAATAGGGTACAATGTAATTTAAATAAAGTTCGATTACAGATTAAATATAAAAATTGAGACACCAGATTAAAAACATGTATTAGGTACAAGTTATTTCAAAATAACATCTGATATTCACATTTGAGACAGCTATTCGCTTACAAATTCCACTGGAGATGGCCATTATGCTTATTAAAGTACTGAGAGCTTGCACAGGCATGCATAGTGCATATGCTATCACATGTTGCAATGTGGGCCATACAGTTTGCACGAAATGGGTCGCAGTATAATAGAGCGAATGGCTTGAGAAATTCACACTACACAATGGCGCATATGCCATAAATCAGTTTTATCGATACGCGCCCGAATTTAGTTCATATTTTAGCTAAATATAGTACTTTTACTGTCGCACTGTTGGTACGAGATGAAGTAAATTACACGGTTATATTTTGTTGTGTGTTTTTTATCGATTTTGAGGAGCGTCAATTTTTACGTATTCAAATGCAAAAAACAGTGGCTTTGCAAGTATTTCTCATTATCTTTAAGTACTTTTCATATTTTACTACTTATTAATGATGATTCATGTTATAAAGTTTTATTATATATATTATTTAATTTAATCAATGAAAAGAATAAAAGCTTGCGCAACCATAGCCCGTCTAGACAATAGATGGGTGGAATAATTACTGCTAGCGCCAAACAAATTTCATTACGGTTCATTCTCCTCTAGTTGCTAACCAAAATATATATTCCTAACTTGTATATTATCAATCTAAAATACACAGCGAAAGATATAAGGAAAAAGTTTACGGAAGAATATGAAATTTGGCACAATTAAAGTCTATAGAGAAAGAGTGTAAACAGCTTAGTTTTTTGTTTTAAATATATATTAAATTAATAAAATAAATATTACAATGTGCCATGCGTTTTGTGTCATCTATTTTGTATGAAGTGACATGCACGTTGCCAAACCAGCCCGTATTTTTCACGTTAAGGCTCCTTGTTCATTTAAAATGAATTTTTAAATAAATAGTCTACAATCACTACTATATATAAGTACTACTATATATCTTATATAAGTAGTAAAAATATAAAGGATTATAAAAAAGTAATTAAAAAGCTATTTTCATCTCTCTCCATGTTTCAAAAAACAGATTTCTAATGTGTATTTTCTAGTTTGATATCGCCGACGCACCACTCGACGCCATGCCGAGATCATATTGTACCTACAGAGAACTATGAAAGCTTTTATAAAAGTGTTATACAGTAAATAAAACGTAACATATCACTAAGCACGATTTAACGTTACGTTTACAATGTTATACAATATTATGAACAATGAAAGTATTCAATTAAACATAAACTGCACTCCCTAATTGCAGACACGACGACTACATCGTTATCATCATCGACTATAAAATAAAAAATGTCGAAACACCAGTTTAGTTTATTTTAATATGAAAAATATCTAAAAATTACTTTCAAATTCAAATTGAGTTTCTTCATTTTTATTGCCAGCTTCGTAGAACTGCCTGAGAAGTTTCATGAGAAAAGAATGTTTGGACATTGTACGACGATAGACCGACCTTTCTCTTTGTACATCATCATGAATATAAATTGAAGTTCACGCGTGGATGATCCTATAATAATTGTATTTTCGCAACTTTAATATTATTCAGATGAAATGATTGTGACATCAGGAAACAGCTACGTGGGCGAAGTACTCAAAGTGACGTCATAGTCATAAAATGTGTCTAGACTGCTATTACGTCATAGCTACATTGTTATCACATTTGTTGAGTACTTATTTTATCCCTAAATGTATGTCTTTTATTCAAGCTATTTTTAGATGAAGCTCAAATTCATTGTTGAAATGATTTTTTTTATTGGCATAAAATACATGTATTGCCCTTTTAATAAGAATACATACACCTTTTTTTTTAAATAATGTTAAAAGAAAATTAAAAAGTGAATATAGGGCAACAAGAAAAAAGGCTTGTAAATAACTCGATAAACGTTTAACACAATAACACTTTATTGGTTGATAAATCGGGCCCATTCCCATCCAATTTTCCAGCTATCCGGTATCCTTTAACCCACTTGTGACATTACGCCAACGCGTATCCGAGACAGTAACGAGTTTCGTAGCGTAAAATTATTTTTAAATGTCACGCGTACAATCGTGTAGAATGCAAAATTTATTCATGCCTCATCTATATTAAAACTTCTAGTCTTTAAAACTTCCTTGACAACAAATTCTCTTAAACAACTTGTTTAAGTATTATATTAAATCAAAAGAATTAATTATTTAAATTAAAAATGTAAATATGGATTAGATACTAAAATACACGCGATTAGTATGGTTAAAATGGTTTAATTAAAAAAATATCATTTGTTAATAATAAGTAAAGTGAATTTAGGTATTATGAAGACTGATTATACATCACATAGATTCATGTTATAGAATGAACATTTACCTAACAGTTACAAGTTAGTAACAAGTAATTGAAAATGTCGTTCTACTAATATGCGATAACATTATAAAATGTGGAACATATTTTGAAATTAATATCGGTATCCATGTCATTTATATATCACCAGTTATCATACTATTTACGACTTCATATTAAGTGAATTTTTATTATTTTGCATCTAAATAAGTTATTGATAGATTACTCTGAGTTATATTAACAGAGGAAGTTCTAAATGTCAATGGGATCTTAAACAAAAAAAAATATTTTAATCAAATTTAAAATTATATTAATACGAGAAGGAAAACTAAAAGGAAATTTGGATCCCTTTTACGATAATTGTGAGGAAGGAAGAGTATAAAATTGGTACAGTGAAATATTATATGGAGAAGAATTGCAAAAATCTTTTTTATTAAGTTATTTATGAAAATTTAATACTTAAAAATAAATGAAATTAATAAAATAAATATTACACACACTACTATTGATTTAACATTTACTTTAATATAAAATTACATATCCGTTGCTAAGGAAACCGTAAAATTGGTCTCTAGTAAATATTGAAATTTTATAGCTTTTTTCCGTAAGTGTACACGAGCAATACGCGGGGGCGCGGCGTGTCGTCACAGGGCGCCGCTGTCGTCACTGTGTCGGGAGCAAGTGAGGAGGCGGCAACGGAGGCTTCAATTTACAATTTTCCACTGGCATGCGACCGCCTGAGACGCCAGATAACTTTCACATAAGCTATTACTTTCATCCCACTGATCTAATTTCGATGGACTTTGCGAATTATTTTTCATTATGCACCTCCCTCGCAATAGTGAACGTAAAACACGTGACGCGTTCTTTGATTTAAAAAAAAAAAGGTCTTTATATTAAAATTAATCATATTTTTATTAATTTTAACCTAGTGTTAAGACACTCGGTTCTCTTTTAACATTTCCGTTCCCCATTTTCCGCCGGGGTTCAGGTATTGCGTGCTGAGTGGCGGAACTCAACACCGCAAAATCTAAATTTTTATGATAGATAAAAATAACTTGATATGAAAATAGTTTCATAAATATAAGTCGCTGCTATCGTATTTTAATAGCCCACGCACTGGGACTGAGGAATGTTATACATTTTACGTTGGATCTAGTGTGATCTATGTAATCGAAGTTATTGATGATTTAGAATTTTATTAATTCTTGACATTAAATAGAAACATAAAAAAATAACTTAGTGAGATTTTAACTGGCACCTCTTGGAAACCAATTAAGTCAAGCTACGTAGAAATTCTTATATAGTTATTATTATTTTATTTTTTTTGTATAAGTACAAGATATGAAAATATTTACAGCATGTGGATTGAATAACATAATACCTGTCGCCTAATTCTCATAATCGGCTTTTACGGGTAACGGAGTTATACTTTTTTCCCATAAATAAAGTTAAATGATGCTAATTAAATACTTACTACATAAAAATAGAAAAAAATATTAATATCAACAAGCAAAGTTTTAACTATCTACAATTTCTTAACAATTTTTAATACTTGATATTGTTTAAGCAACTTTTTAATCACTTATTTAATAAATAACATAATAATAATATTTAATTGAAAACGCTTCTTCGTGAATGGGCGTGTGGCGAACACTAATTGAGACGTAAGTAGAGCCTTCGAATCCAATTACCCACCCTTTCATAGCTAGCCGATGGAAATCAATAGATATTGAGAGTGAAGATATTATTTAATATACGATACAAAGTATGAAAATAGAAACATAAGACAGAAAATGATGCTAAGATGGCTTGCCCATGTTAGAAAAACATGTAATGAAAAACATATATGTATATATGTGTGTATACTTCTAAAAAAAGCGTAAGTGTAAGCGTAGGTGTAATATATTGGTCTTGATGTTATATGACATAGAAGAAAAGTTTCTCTTAAAATGTAAAGACCCCTGGAGACGTGTATGAAAAGGTTTATGTGACAGTGGATTAATCGAAAGAGGTACACTATGAATTCAGTACTTTGTGGCATTACGATGCGCTTTTTTCAGTTTTCTCTGCTTTCTTCTTCTTAATAACACACATTTGTTAACATACACAACTGACAAAAAGTTTGATAGCATATAAAGTATTCATATTACAATCATCTAGTAAAAAAAAATAATAAATATCGAACACTCTTTTGAATTATTAAATAGAAATATTGAAGACAGTACATAAATTTACAATTTATTTTTATCGATATGACCACCTTGTGCTTTAATTACAGCTTTACGAATTCTAAGCATTCTTTTTATGATAATTTTAAATAAGCGGTGGCCATTTCATTTCAAACCTCTTGCATAGTGCCATAGCTCTTTACTTTTCTGTGGCAAAGGATGATAATCTTTAATCTTTCGATCTAACTCATTACGCACAGTTTTTAGACAAATCATATATTCGATTGCCGAGAGACCAAACCAAGTTAATTCCAAAAAAAAATCTTTCTTTCATTCTTCTACATATATGTCTAAGTATTTATAGCAGGTATAACATAAATTTTCTCACGCCTTTGTTCTATTAAAAGCCAATACTATTCTTATTGTGTAGTAAGTTTAGTTTATTCGCTATCTATAGATGCCTCGACCATTCGTGATGGAATTTAGCACACTCGTAGACATTGTCGTGACGAAGGACGTGCCTTATTTTTATCAGTTTACGAAATTTAATGGCATATGACATTAAGTGTAATCGAATTTTGACTGGGATATTCTATATTTGACTAGGATATAGTTAATTTTGATTGGGATATCTTAAGTAAAAATTAAGTTACTCATATTTATTTATAAATTGACAACTTTTCCTTACAATTGTAATATTTGTGATGTAAATTATGTCACTTTAGTACAATAGCTTTATTGTAGCACATGATAACAACGTTGCAGGAAGGATGTCTTATCAACGGAAACTCATCTCGAAAATTTACTAAACTATGTAAATATGCTAATCTTATACTAAATTATATAAGCCTATATTAATAATACCTGTAAATATTACAGATGATAGGTAAGTCCATAATTTACCTAAAGCTAAAATATTATTCTTGAAAGAGCATATAAAGAAATATAATATAAAAAGATTTTATGTGACTTATAAGTCCTGGTGTTACTGAACAGGTTATAAGATATGAACTAGATCAAATAAACCGCGATACAAAGTATAGTCCTATTATGGCATCAAAATATTTTAAATTGCTTTGTTTCACGTTGTAAACTATACAAAGAAATTGATAAAAAAAAAAATTTGTGACCGCTTAAGCAATTCCAGTACCGCCAATGCCTAGAAGTGTGGTAAGTTAACGGAACTCGCATGCCTGGTCGCCTGACGTAATGCGAGTCTCACGGCGCGACATTATTTGCGTGAGCAGCATTCATTGCTTTCCAATAATAATCAATCAAAATATATACGCGATTATTCTATTCGAGCTATGCAAAGCAACAAATAGGTAATTGCTATAAATATTTATTTACCGGCATTCATAGAAAAATAAGAATCAAGAAGCCTTTTTCTTAATGCTCGCTGCATTATAAGTATATATATTTTTTTAGCTCACGCTGTATCCTGCGTATAGCAGTGTAGGTAAAGGTAACCTGAGAACCTAGTGTTAAGACACTTCGTTCTTTTTCAACAATTCCATTCTCCACTTTCCGCCGGATTGAGGCATTGCGTGCTGAGTAGCGGAACTCAACGCCACGTTTTATCTTGTATCTAGACCCAGGAAATGAGAATACTACATTTCCTGGAGTGGGAATCGAACCCACAACCTGTCGCGTTTACAATCGAACGTTTGTGCCTCTACGCCATGACAGGCGTCTAAATATTTAAATTATTTCTATTTTGCGTACATCATATTTATAGTAAAACACTCTTGGAGCGAAAAAGCACCCTGCAAATACCGGAAATACGTGAGAACAAATAAAAAATAGAGAATTACATATAAAATTATTTATAATTTTCCTTATTTTACAGAAGCAGAAATAATAAGTAATAGTTGATGTAAACGGCATTATATAAACAGAGTCATAACTGGTAACAAGTGAACACAGTTAATTACATTTGAATATGATCGTAAAATACCATATTATCTTCCTCATGTTATTTGTTCTTATTTGTTCATTTATACATATGTGAATACCAAGAAACAGAGCATACGATTATACTAATTCAAAATAATAGGAATACATGTATGTATCTAATTTAAAAAAAAAAGTAACATCTATATATAAATACGTGAAGCAAAAACTTTGGATCACTTTTTACGAAAATTACGCGGACGGAGGAGCATGAAACTTGGCACACTTATAGTTTATATAGAAAAGGAGTGTAGAATGCTAATATTTTTCTTAAATAAAGCATAAAAAGTATATTAAATTAATAAAACAAATGTTACACACACTACCATGACTTGACATACATGTTTATACAAAGTGACATATATATTACTAAAGGCAACGCGTTGTTAACGCGTCAACGGGGACACTTGTAAATATAATTGCGTATACTTTTTTACAATTTCACCTTTTCTTCCGAGTTTATTTTTGACTGAGTGACTTTGCACTGTATGAATACTGAAATCTCGCATGTAGGTTCCCCTAAGTGAAGCTTAGATCAGTAAAACAGAATTATACGTCTTACAGTCGAAACTATGAAAGATATAAATAGAATGTGACAAGGATCATAAAGTCCACACAAATTAAGATGTGAATGAAAATTAGTACAACATAAAATAAACGACAAAATGTGTTTAAGTAATTCTATATGCCCAAATGCCCAGAAAGGTTTGTGTGAATTCACTTTCCACTTGTCATAATATGAAAATTATTATGATAAATAAAGCAATTGAATCGGTGAGTGCAGAAACAACGTAAGTCACAAAAAATGCAAAAATTCGTAATATATTTAAACTAGCTTAGAAAGGCAAGTTATACACTTTTTTGTCACTCCGGCAATATTTGAAAATCCGGACTTAATCTAATGATAAATCTAAAACCGTCCTTATCGAATATTGTGTATGCAATATTCATCACTTTAACATATTTATAATTTTACAATGTGAGGTCAACGAACTTTGTACTAAGCAATAATATAATGTATAATTTATTAGTAATAATTACTTGTTATAACGTTTTATGTGTGAGTTACGTAATACTCTTAAGTTTATTTAATTTAATTCCTACCATATCAACCTTTTTCTGATATCTCGTGTACGTATTGCTTACGTAAATCTACATTTATAATGAAATTCGAAAATCGATTTCGCGCTTTGGAAAAATGTTTTAATTAGGCTTTTATACCGACATGGATACTACTGACATTTTACGTCACAAAAAGTATTTTCTTTAATCGGATTAGGTCACTTAGCGATCCTACGTAATTTTTCAACATTAGGTATATGTTATGAATAAAAAAAGCTTAAGCTCTATAAATGTCGGCAAATATCGATTAATATTATGGAGTTAAAGTTAAATAAAGTTATCACAATCACTTGTAAACTACATTTACACCGAAAGCAGAGTAAAAATAATGTTGCAAGGTAATTACTCAATTACCGTCCCGGCCCGGTTTCGAGTGCGCATAGATAAATTTATAAAGCCGTCCTTAAATCCACATGTAGCTTTTTACACTTTTCTCCTGATTGTCATAAGGTTTAAATTACTTTGTGCCGTTTGTGGGTTATGTATTCCAGTTTCGTATCATAGTAACCTCAGTGCAGCGTTTATTGGAAATGGCATAACGGCAGAAATATATTTAAGTGTTCTTCAGCATAATATCCTGTGTATATTTTAATATAGCCAGCGATATAACTAGTCTTTAGAATTTCTATGCAGTACATTTTGGTATTTGTACGTTGTTCCTAAAATAACTATGAATATACAATGTATTAACAAATAATGATTTCGAATAATACTTAATATAAATCATATGATGTGATTAATAGATATCTATTTGACAAATTATATTCATAGTGTATCTCCACTTCTACAACAATCTGAGCTGAGGTCAGTATCGTAGTACCTAATGCCCCAGATTGACAGTCGGTGACATTGCGCCAGTTGCACTTGTATCTGTTTACAATTGTGATAACGTTATTGCTGGATGTATTCAAGCGAGAGTGAGAGCTATTTATGTTTTATTTATCTACATATGGTATATATTATTAATGGATTTCCCCTTAATTATTCTTGGTAATAATAACATTTAGTTATTGAAAGCGGATGCAAGTTCATTACGCAAATAATTATAAATATAAAAATCGTTATTATAAGAAATATTACTTTTTTAAATAAATTGGTTCCCTTTTCTCTGGGCCGTAACTAATATAACCGTTTCCAACTGAATTAAAATTTAAAATAAAAAAAAAGCACTAATTACTTGTGCTTAGACCACGAGCTAACAAGAAACTTAGTCGTAGATGCAATTGTTGTTCTGAAATACCGATAGTAGTTGCAACTGACGGTTGAATAGCAAAAACTTAAGTAAGATTTAAAAAACCTATTTTTTAATTTTAAATCTAGAGCTGGAATCTGAAGACAACATTTTTTAATAGTTTGCATTGTGAAGCGATTCCTTATCTGGAGCTAAAGTGAATTTTAGCGATACAATTTTAAATATATAAAAGAAAATATAGTATAAATAAAAAATATTATAAGCCAAAAGATTAAGTTTTTGACGCGTTTTTTTAAATTAGTTTGGCCTGTATCTATCAATGAATGTAGAAAAACTTGTAACGTTAACGTCCCCACGTCCGATTCACTTGAAAATTTGGTCACGTGTCCCAAATCGATAACAATAAATTATTTTTATACCAACAAGCTCATCGATACATTATTTCCTTATCGCGACGACCAGGATGAAGAGAAAATTATTTGTTTTGTATTTATTTTTATCAAGATTTTAAATACCTTTCCATTTTTTTTTCTAACTTCACGCTCTATCCTGCATATAGCAGGGTAGGCAGAGGGAACCCGAGAACCTAGTGTTATGTTACACTCCACACAATTCCGTTCCCCACTTTCCGCCGAATTGAGGCATTGCGTGCTGAGTGGCGGAACTCAACGCCGCGCTTTGCCTTGTTACCAAACCCAGAAAATACTAACATTTTCTGGAGTGGGAATCGAACCCACAACCTGTCGCGTTTTCAGTCGCACGCTTGTACCTCTGCGCCACGACAGGCGTTAACCTTTCTTATTCTACAAATATGACCATAATTTAAATTAATATGCGATTAGAATAATATGAGCACAAATTTTCCTTCACAGATAATAATTTACACCTGCGATTGAGTGTTATTGACGGACATGTAAAGGTCAGCTACCTTGAATACTTAATAGATTCATAGAATTCATTATAAATAGAAATATTTGATATTGAGATGTGACTGAGCTACCAAAAACTATATAATAACTTTATTTATTTAACTATTACTGTATTTTTCGAAATCATACTTTCTTCGTTTACTTTGAGTCAATTATGGATAATTATGTGGCTTCATGCGAAAAGTCGCATTTCTAAAGCAAACGGAAGAAAATAGTAAAGAATCAATACTCGAGGAACTGTAACACATGGACATGTCAAGTCTACTTTACATATAATCCGATTGTGGTATGCATATGACATGTAAACCATTCTCTGATACGTAGAAACATGACATTCTAGACGTTTTAACTGATAAAAACTACTACTTACAGCTACCGTTTGTGACATATTTTACAAAATTTAACTAGATCCTGCTTCTAACTTGTAGTTTCTTAAACTTTAAAAATAAGAGCAAAGGAATGAATTATATAACAGAAGTTGAGATCCTTAAGTCATCCAATGTAGAACCCAATATACACTGAACCATTTTCGCTCATATATAGGTAATGTTAATAGGATATTAAAAATACTTTTCATTACTCTAAGGTGTTCATCCCAGTATTATTAAGACAAATCGATAAGTTCCATTGATTACTGTATGGATTGAGAAAAGACGTCGCTATATCAATACAAATGGTTAGAGATAACATCTTATTAATATTAATGATTCTATATCTTATTGTGAAATTTGTAAATTACCCTGATTTAAAAGTAAATTTATTAGACACAACACGAATAGCTTTTCGACTAACGATATGATATTCTTCAGATTCCTAAACGCCTATTACATACATTAATAATATATTCGGATGTTTTAAGTAGAGTGATATATTTTTCATTCATACCGCGTGTGCTAGTCCCAAAAGCTTAAGTAAGGGCCGTGAGAGCCTTTGTTATACACATATCGTGCACTATAAAATATTCTATAAATAAACTCCTCAGATGTGGACTGCATTCATAATATTATTATTAGTAGGTACAACATTCATCGTTAATTCGTTTGTTTTTGCATTTTCATTACAGTATTCATTGATGAAACCATTTGAACATTTGCAATCTGCAGTGTCTGGCGGCATGTAAGTTATTTTTATGAGTTCAAACGTGGTAATGCTTATATTTAAAATTTTAATAAAATGTTAACAACTCCAAGATAATAAAACATCTTATTTGATATTGGACTCTTGTTAAAGAAATATAAAATTAATTAATATAGGTATTAAGTACTATTCATACAAAATTCCTTCCTTACTCACTAAGTGACTGTCAGGCAACGCACAGCCAAAACTACATAAACCATATTAGGCATATTCCAATATAACTAATTTCCTTGCAGAGTGTAAAGGAACACTAACATAGGGTTTCCCGAATTTCCTACGGGAACAAGAAAAAATGGGACGTGTTACGGGGTCGTAAACTCCTCGCAAACGAAGTTGGCGACGACACCTAGCATGCTAATTTAATTAAATCATTCATTACGAAAGTCTCTCAACAAGAACACTTTGATAGTCATATATTAAGTAATATACATATATTATTATATCTACTGACGTATAGTATAAATTATCATTCTCAAATGTATAAATTTAATTGGCATTTTAAAACCAGATTAGAAAGGAGCAAAGCAAAATTTTTTGTCCCTATATGTTTACAGTTAAGTAGCAGTTAGTTTTTTAATCAATTATCTACAGAAGTTTTTGCAATAAAAAAACTCTGTACTTAATAAAAACTGTTATATGCATAAATGGTTAAAACAAAACGCTCTATGTATTTAGAAACCTGTTTTAATGTCTTTTCTTAGATGGAATCATTCATAGTTCATAGCGCATCACCTGCATAACCAGTATGGCAAAAACCTGTTAAATTTGAGTGTACAAGTACTTCCATCTCTTTCTGACAGAAGCTCCGATTATACTATTATCTCTGTTGGCCATGGTATTTGTGTTCAACGGGATGTCAGGGCCCATACTGACCGTCTTGAGATGCAGCGCACGCAAGGCTCGCCTTTCCTTTGTCAGGGTTGCTAACATTACTTAATTAAATCAAATGTCAACCGCATATTGGATTTGGTATATGAACTTCTAATGTTTTTAAATACATTTTTTACGGTAATTGTGTAATAGTTTTCTTATTATTTATTGTTATAAACTCAAATGCTTTAATCATAAATAGATGATTGACAGCCCTGTTATGAGTGACTACAACAATAAAGGACGGTAGAATCTGTTGCTTTGCACGGTGTTCGGCCCTTTCCCATACAGCCATAACATTTTAAAATGGCCACAGATATAAAAAGCGTTCTATTTTTATGCTTTACTAGTAAAAATAGTATTCAATAACTCTATTTTTGTAGAAAAAGCTTTCAATAAAAAAGAACAAAACGTTGAACAATCTCTTTAAGCTTAGCTAAGAATATCTTCTTGCACAATTTTACAGTTTAATTTTAAATCTAGTTGTGTTATTATTTGCATTAATTTATCCACTTAATATGTTGAATACTACAATTTCTAATATAAATTTAATCTCTAGTACTTATCACTACTAACTATTCAGGATGTGTTAATTATCATTCTAAAGTATTCTGAAAAAATTTAGTAACAAATATTGATTACATATGAGGCTACTATTTTTACTTTTTGGTTTTGGGCCACCTAACAATATGGCAATTGTATTGTATTGCAAATGAAAATGTGAAATGTATATTAAAATATTTAAAATATAGCACAACTTAAAAGTCGAGAGACAACACAAACTGACAGTCAAGAATTTATGGTAAATTAAAGTTTGTTGTTACAAGTGTTTAAAATATAATTATTATATTTATGACCAAGTGCGTTGTTTAAATAAAAATAAAAATTAATTGGTTTATATTAGCAAGAAAGAGTTACATTTTATTTTATTGTAAAAAATTAAAAGGAAATAACCAAACTGGTTCCAGTATTCACATTCGCCGTAGATTTATGGTACTGTAATGAGTTATTTTATTTACTCTCGGCCTTCGCCTTCTCATAGTAAGTAATTCCACTTTTTGCTACACTGAGAAAGCGAGGTTCCACTGCCATTCAACAGATGAAATATAGTGCATACAACTTGTCGTACATTTATGTAACACTACACTGTGGTAAATACATTGAATATGTTAGATATGTTTTATATTAGCTTATAGCGATTAATTTTTATTGCACATTATTCACAGACATTTCTTATAATAAACTTTCTTATTTTTGCATTTAAAATATAATCTGAAATTTATTTATTCAGAAAAAAGAAGAATAAGCGTGTTTTGGAAAATTTACCTATATTCAAAATTTAATTTCATACCGGGGTATTAGTAGCGTAGTTTTGATAGTACAAAATTTATATTAGGTAGTTCACAACTGAATATTAATTTTGTTATAAATATACATCTGAGTAAACAACGCACTACAAAAAAGAATATATTAAAAGTTTCATTTTCCACGCGGACTACGAATTTTTTAGAGGCCACGGATTTTGATAGTCTATGACGGTATCTTTTTTTTCTTATAAAAATCCGTTCAGTGTTTCATAGTGGACGAGTAAGAAAGAGCACCAGCCAGAATATTTAAAATAATATAAATTTAAAATAATATTCCTATATATTAATATAGTAATACCAGAGGTTTGCTACTAAGCAAATAATATAATTTCTCTTTTTTTCACGCGTGACAGTTGTCAATTAATCCACGCCTCAGCAGCTTAATGGAGTCGACAAGCGCTGTCTTATAAGACCTGTTGTACTTTTACCTAAGGCTATGCTCGGTCAACATCCATAGTTACTATTCTACGCAAAAAATCGTACAAAAAATAGAACGAACTTCAAAGTGAGTCGTGATAACGTTTAACAGTAAACTGATTGAGTATGTAACGGTATTCGCAATAATAATGGTATACAATATTATTGTATTACTTTTTAGATGCGGGTTACGTAGGATTTTAGTTTATCACTCCATTGAGGAAAATAATATTAAATTTTGGTATACCTATTCCTTTGAAATTATATTCGACTAAACTGTATTATAACTTATAAGTATATCATAAAAAAAGCAATTTCGAAGATTTATTGCAAATTTACACTTATTGTGTCTATTCTATTGCAAAAAAGAAATATATTACTCACATATTTGCTAGAAACGCCAATCTCACACTCGTCAATCTCATGCCAGTACTCGATGTTAACTTACCTGTAACAAAAAATGAACGAAATAATATATATTATATATAATTACGTTATTTAAAATTTATGCTGTAAACATATTTTTTTTTCAAAATCTTTGTATGGAGGCTGATGTTTTCTTAAACGTATTGACATCCGAATAATGAGTTCATAATTTTATTATATTAAATTTAGGGATATAGTGGGGAACGGAATTGTTGTAAGAGAACAGAGTGTCTTAACACTAGGTTCTCGGGTTCCCTCTGCCTACCCTGCTATATGTGGGATACAGCGTGAAGTTAAAAAAAAAAGTTTAGGGATCGATTTAAGGATTTTGAAATGATACATTTTTTGTTTACTCTAGAAAAATAATACAATACATATAATTGTTTCCTTTTTAAAAAACCAGCTTTGAGTACCTTGTTTTTTGTGATTTTACACACTCGTAAAATAACCGCTACATATTTATTTATAGAATACTCTATAATGGTAATAACAGATTCAATATAAAAGCAATGACAACTTTCACTGCGATCTAGTTGTGGTGGCCCATTGTTAAAGGATAATCATTGTTCGTCACTTTCACGATCAAACACTGTTTGGTTTTTTTAACCGACTTAACAAAAACAGGAGAAGGTTTTCAATATAACTATATTTGTTTTGTGTATTGCCATATAAGTTTTCATTGGACGAACCAATTTTGCTGATTCTATTTCTGTATCATAGCTAGTGCTTCTAATGTGGTCCCCCTCAAATTTAGAGACGAGTAGTTTTTGGGTTATTCGTCATACTTATAATTTCTGATGCATTTAGACATTTATTTGAAGTTGGTTTTCTTTATACGCAAAATCTTAATTTTTGAATTGAAGTTTTTTAAATCTAAAACTATAATTTATGCTTTCTTTATGAAATTACTAAGACAGACATTTATAAATAAAGAAATATATATCTACGAAATATATATATATATTAGACATAAAGTCTAGCTGTAGGGTTGCAATTCAAATGTAAATATATTTGCTTTTATGTATATCTATACTAGACCTTAGTTCCGTCATTTCATTCGATGATTCATATTACCATTCTCTGCAACCTATTCATAAGTAGTGTTACCATCAATTTAAAATAAAAATGACCATTATAATGTCCTTTCAATTATTAATTTAAATGTAACAGATTAAAAATATTATGACATTCATAATAATAATGATATTGAATATGTATATTTTATAGTTATATAATAATTTTAAGTTGGATCTTAAATACTAGATCTTTATCGTTAATTAACACGAAACCGTTACAAATAGCAGTGCATATGTTCTCATTTGTTTCATCAGTGCGTATGTTTTCATTCTATTATTTAAGCTATATGATTATAAAACTCTATCCAGACCTGTTCAGATTCTTGCGTTAAAGATGAATAAGCTTCCACTCATTCTGACAAGACTTCACGTTTAAAAATATATCCTCAAAAAAAAAGAAAACAATAAAAACGTCACTTTCCAGAACATTCTATATTTAAAATAACTTTTTACAATTATAAATATCTTAATTAAATAAATGACCAAAATCTTCGCAATTTTAAATTAACATATATAAGAAGTATTTTTAAAAGTGACGGGTAGTTTTAGTTTAAAGGGCATTAAGCCTATATTAAAATTATTTTATTTTTCATTTACTCGTAAAATTAATAATGTGGTTTTTAACACAACATTTATAGCATAGTAGACTCGTGACTTACGTAGCCGGAGATCCGGTCGATTGAGTGCCTTGCTCAACTGACCTGCACTTGGTGAAACTAGGCTTTTTGTACTCGTTGTGTATGTACTTATATCTCGATAAAAATAGATAGAAATATATCTGGCATTCTGGCCCTTAAGCGAATAGTAAAGTAATTAAAGGGTAAGGTGTCAAATTAAAACTTAACTAACCCTATCGATTTTATAAGCAAAAGTTTGCGAAAGATGTGTGAATTAATCTATCACGTAAAAACTACTGAACGAATATAGATATAACTTTAACATAATATAGGTAATACGTCAGAATAGAACATAGGCCGCAATTTATAAATGTTTCGTGTAATTTGTCTTTAGTATAGCGATAATAATCTAGTAAAAACAAGATTTATGCTACACTAGAAAAATAATTTATAATAATGAGAAGAAAATTGAATGGAAACTCTCTCAATTAGTGCTAATAAACGAAGTTATCTGGTAGAAAGTTCAGCGTCAGCAGAGACTGGACGTCCTACACGCGGTCGACCTTCACACCGTACCTACACCGCGCCTGGACGACATTCCATGGCTTATATTTTAAAATATGTTTTTTATGATACTATATATGTCTCCAACTCACTTTCTTGAATATATAAAATATTTTTATATATTATTTTGTTTCATTTTTTTTATTATGTTAATCGTACTAGCAAAAGTTAAACGACAACAGGTCATCCAAATGTCTTTCAATTGAAATTCAATTGTAAAAAGTATGAATAAGCGTATTATTTTAAGAAAAACAAATATTTTGTAATATCTCAATTTCATAATACGTGTTTACAGATCTTCAAAAATCTGTTGACGTCGAAAAATAATGACAAATAAGTAGATTTATTTAACCCAGATTATTATTGTGAAATCAGTTATATTCGCTTACACCAGCATCGTGAGAAACATGCTGCTTATTAAGTGCTTTTGCTTTTTATACAGTTTGTACACTAATGCTTACAATAGTTAAATTCATAGGTGGTATTCAGTTACTAGTCACTTAAAAAGTACTAAATTCATGTAATATTTAGCTGATAAAGAACATAAAAACATTAACGAAATTACCATTTAATATATTTTTCAAAATTACTTTAAAGACATTTGCAATTCGCGAACAAACCAAAATTTCATTAATCGGTCAGTGCTTCTTTAACTTTTACCAAATAAAAATGTAATTTAGATTTATTCGAATGCCTTTCTTTAGACATAAATGCAGTTTCGTAAAAGAAATTCACTTTCACAGCAAGCGCTGTCGATATTTCAGTCACGCCGCGGAAACACGTGCGGCGGCTACGTGCGATATTGAGGGTATTATCTCTTAACCTATGCAAATGCATAGCACCGCTACGAGGTTTAATATAGCGGTACCTATAATACCTAAGAAATCATCATAATTTTTGTTAAGTTCCTAAAATTTTGGTATGTTTTAAGTAAATATTTTCTTTATAAAGTTGTTATATTTTTCTGACATAGTGTATCACTGTTTCGTAACAAAGATTGAGAGAATTATATAACTTCTACCCCTGTTGCACTAATAAAAGAATAATATAAAACTTTATTTAACTTTAAGTTCCATTCATTATTCATTATCATAACTCATTGTCATCATCGATTCATTTTTACCGAAAACAAGAACAATACAATCGATTTCAATCTCATTCAATTGTCTAGCAAGAGTGGTTGCAATTAAAACATGGGAATTCTAGTCCAATTGCGTAATGAATATGTAGAAAGTAGGTGATGCCACATATCACCGATTATTTGAAGTCATCTCAGATATAAATTTGAATTTACGTTTAGAATTAGTTTACAAAGTTGACAAATTGTCTTAAAATATCATAAGCTGCATTCCATTTTATTTTAATATATCTAAAGGTTAACTTTGTATTTGTTACTGTTGTGTACGTCTTACAATGTATAAATGTTTAAAGCCATATTATGGATATTGCTAATATTTTATCGAAGTTGCCTTCTCTGAATCTATTTCAATTAGCGAAGATCGTAATAGCATATAATATTAATAAGTTATAAATAAATCGTATGCTGATGTACATTTATGCGTTAATCCCTTTTTAGTTTTGCTTATATTAAACAGATAATTATAAAAAATAAAAAGGTATCATTAGTGTACAAAAACAATTTGCATCAAGCAATTCTATGTTCATGCAATCTTATTAATAATGTGCACGTAACCGGATCAGAAAACGGGTTGTTTATTTGAAAACGCCATAAAAGTGGTTGGTATATTATAAAAAATCATATAAATATGATCACCGACACGACTTGCCAAACGTGTGTGTTGATATAACTATAGTAAATTATAATTGCAAAAGGCACGTTTGCAATCAAACAGCTAGTCGTGAGTGGGACCCAAAGCTTGCGTAATGACCTTTCTAAATAATTGTCTGCCAATATTATTAACACGATGAAATGATCAAACAGGACAATGCTTTGCGAAATAAAATCTCATCCAAAATACATTTGGTTTCGTCAATGATTGTCGTGCACAATGACAACATGCAATTGTTTAACTATGGCTAGCCTTTAGAACGAATAATAGAAGTTTGAGAATAACTGTAGAACCTTATTGATTTACACAAACGTACTCCAAATAAAGGCAAATATAAATGTATATTATTGTAAAATTAAATGTTTTTTTTCACATGCTTACAAGTTACACCTAATAAATCAGAATAACAATTTCGAGCGTAGCACGATTGTTACCGTGCCCCTTGGATACCGATATCGTTGCGGTCACAGCTTTAGTCCTTTGTACCAAAAGTTATTTATGCACAATTTCAATATGTCACAATATTGTTTTGATTGATATGTTTATTATATATTATTAATGTTTTCACAATAAAAGTGTAATTCACATGCGGCGTGCGGATGTAACGGCACGGACGAGTGAGCAGATCACTATCAGATCAGTTTTCTCTGATAAGATTGCGGTAAACGACTGATCGTGGGAAAATTCGCAACTGTTGTTGAAAACTGTATCGTTTGCTTTCAAAGTGAAATGGCACGTGTGTAAAAGTGAGCTTTAGATAGCCTTAGATACATAAATAAATCGATTCTATCGATTCTTTGGCTATTTCTGTAAAAAGTATGAGTACTTTGTTGTAGTAGAAAATAAAGGCTTTATATGGAAAAGTTTTTGACATTTACAATTACGATAAAAACTATTCACATTACTGCATACAATATGTTAAATGTTAACTAAATATATTTCTTTTCATCCATTAATCATGTCAAGCCTTGCTTATCGCTGCTAGCAACAGCCTTAGCATAAAATGTAGTTAGACGCGCGCATGAAAAATATTTGAACGTATAATTGCAATCACATTATTTTTCATACCGTGCAATATTTCGTATTTATTACTTAATATGGAATTAGCATCGATAAGGTGTAATGACTGCTTGATCTACATTAGCTTAGATACCCATGTCAGCACGATTGTATGTGCATGACAAATTGTACTGCTTATATAACAAAAATCATAATTTAATTAGGCTAAATTATATTAGTAATTTTAAACCAAATATTTTACTATATAGTAATTTTGATAGAAGTTTTCCAACAAATTTTTTATTTCTTTGTAATTTTCAGCATCTTTGAGTTGTAAACGTGGAAATATCTATGCACATGATTTTTTTTCATATATTTTGTTTTATTATAGGACAGGCAAGATAACAGCTTCTGTAACATCTTATTACGAGTATGTTAGATAGCAAAAACCCGTTTTTTCTAACCAGTCACAGGAAAAATGTTAATTGATATATACATCCTTATAGTATTTACAATCATCGTGTACACAGAGTTTTCTATCCATATATAGAAGAAGTAATAAATATAACATAAAATGAATCGCTGCAACTATCGCACCACAACTGTTCTGATCCTAATTCATAGCGATACTCGTAAACATGTCATTGTGTTAAGATAATAACCAATATGCAAAAACAGGAAAATCTTCATACAGTTCACGTATTATTATGGAAATGTAAAATAAATGTATACGCCATTACATTGTCATAGTAAGTAAACACTAAATAAATAGCCCGCATGTTTGGGAGTCATCGACCTTAGTCACTACGAGAAGTCACTTGAAAGTCGGACGAGAGGTATCGTGAGATTTTTCTTTTGCGCTATTAAAAGCGTATCAACTACAATTTAAATTATTAATCAAGGTCTATTTGAATGCTTATTAGAATAATATTAACACTACATATATTTTCATCTCGCATCATTTCATTCTCGCAATCTATTCTCTTGTCTTGTCTTGGTCTTTTTACATAAAATGAAATCTTATATAATATATGTATATAAAACGCTTTATTGAAGTACTGACAGATAACATATAAGTGAAGCTACTGGCCGTAGAAAATTGAAATTTGTCGTGTAAACTCCATAGGGACTATAGGGGCGCATAAAGAGAGGATTTTTCAATAGGAAAAAAAACGGAATTTTAAGTCTAATAGTCCACGCAAATTATGTCATGGGATAATTAATTTGACTTCGAAAATCTTAACCATACATATGTACTATACGTACCATATTCATAATCATTTATAAATAAAAAACTAAAAATAGGTAAAGATTGACTAGTTAACGGCTTTTTTGTTAAAGCCGAAATGGCAACTTTTACCGTGCCCAATTCATGATTAAGCTCGTGTGAACGCACTTACTTTCCCGACATACGTATGGAGAATATCTATTACAGGTTTTAACTGAGTACATTCTCTTAATTTCTGGTAATACCTATTAATTGATTTTATATATTTTCTAACTAAATAATCTTAATTTTATTGAGTTTTATAATGATTAAATTAATATGAACTATAGATCTTGATTTCTAAATAATTATAAAATAAAAACAAAAAAAATTGAAATACGAAATACTATAACAAGTGTCAAACAAGTATTAAGTTGTTAAGCTGTTGTTTCTTGTTGATAATCCCTATTATGCGCAAACCTACAATTTAATGGTAAAAAATAGTGTGATAGTGCCGACGAACAATTGCTCACGTCCTTGACAATAAACGTCCCGATAACCGCTCAATTTAACAGAAAATGTAAACATGTGAACGGACATTCCTCATACTTTGTTGTTATTATGTTTGTGATTCAACAAGGCAATTAAAAAGAAATTATTTATAGCTCTCATTGTCGTCCTTCACGGTCTGCCAATTTTTACTTCGTTTTCTGTTTATGTTTATTTTTTATATTATAATGTTTAAAATTATTTAATACATTGCATTGTAAAAGGCCGTCATGGCGAAGTGGGAGAAGTTGATAGAAAGCACGATGGTTGTAGGTTCTATGCCTAACCGAAGAAATATTTATTTTTCATTTTGCCTGCTCTGGTATAAAAAATGGAAGGGTTAAGTTCGGCCACTTAAAACAGAAGCTCTTTTGGGCGGAAAGTGGATAACGTAGTGTCCCGACACTAGGTTCGCTCTGCCTACCCTAAAGCTACCTTTGTTGTTTTACAGATCACAGTGGTCGTAATAGCTGTTGCCTACTATAACGGAAATCACGGATTCTATTGTACGTCTAAGACGAATGTTTACTCGTAGATCCTGTATATAAAAGAAAACTGTTAAGCATTAGGGGGCTTATTAGACCATGTTTACAAGTATTTCACTGATTTTCGCGCTATCTTAAATAAATTCAACGTGTCTAATGCGACTTTTGTGGGTTCGAAGCCACTTGAAGTTAGTTAAGTAATGCAATATAGCTTTTCCTCGGTCTGCTTTAATAAAATATATCGTTGGCTTTGTCACCTGACACTTTTTTATGTGTAATTAGCCACACAATTAAAAAAGGAATTTAATTTAAAATATCTATTTTCGTATTTTTTTTAAATTATGTATTTTTTGAACGCGAAGTAGCGATATTAATTTATTTTCAGAGTTATGTACTTAATTTCCTTATAATATATTTAATTTGTTGACAACAGAATAATCAGACCTCTAAAAGTGCTGAATTAGTCACAACAAGACAATTGAAAGCAGCTTATTGCCAAACTCTTACCTCATGTACATACATCACAATAATATGGTAATCACATTATCAGCGACACATCCGAAACTGGTTTCCGGGAGGGTTGTTCACCTTTCGTTTCTTGAACCTTAGTTTTTATGCCTAACGTCATTTCACAAAAAACGTGTTTACGTTTTTTGGAAACTTACATAATTTGCTTCACTGACTTCGCTCTATTTTTTTATAGACCATCAAAAGCGTGCAATATCCGTCCTACTGTACACCGTCTATAGTTTCGGTGTTATGCGACTATTGTTATAGTACAAGTATAAGGTAGAAAGTATTGTACAAAAACCTAAATTTCATTTCGAAATTTTTACTGTAGTGATTTGTATTTTATGTCGTAATAAATACTTAAAAATTATTATTAATACCTAATTTATATATTTATTTTATGTAATATTTTCTATTGTAATGAAAAAAATAATAAAATAAGTTCGATATAATGCCGTAGCAAAATAATGAAATGAAGAGTTTCATATTATCTCCCCTATCAATGAAATATGGAAGCTGTCTATGTAATAGTGATAATAATTTATTAATTATGCAACACAAAAGTTTAATTCTGATTATTATCTCCAAAAAACAATTCTATGCGAATTTTACATAGGTACTTCGTTTTCCATTCTTAATTGAAACTGACGTCGCTGTAAGGTTTTTTCAGTATATTTGTATATTTTCTTTATATTTTTATAACAGGGTAGACAGAGAACCAGTGAAAAAGTCAAAATTTTTCCGCTTTTCGAATTCGAGACATTACATGCTGAGTGGCGGAACTCAACACCGGACTTCATCATCACGTGTCTACATGTTCTAATGTAAAATATTTGACTTTAATTCACCAAAGGACATTAGATAAACATTAGGTTTTCCAATGATGGTTTGCGATTCCGCGAACGCTGTTGATCGGCGTGAATCGAGCGCGTGCGATAAAAATGATAATGAGATGAGCCACCAGTACGTGCGAGTCACGCCCGCATGTTTGTAGCAAATTATGATATTACAAGTACATTTTGCCCTGACAATGTAGTGGATAACTTGTTTTCTAGTTCTGCTTTATTATTTTCTATGTAATAATTAGTAATGGTAGCGTGTTTATAGTTCATAAAATATGTTTAATTCATCTGTGCCACGGTTCATATTCATTCCGGACATTGTGTATTTATAAATACGATAGATACCTATATCTAAATAAAAAAAAATATTAATTCTTATTCTAAAAAAAAAAAAATCACTATCTGGCTTTACGCTATAACCGGCATATAGCAGAGTAGGCAGAGGGAACCTGAGAACCTAGTGTTAAGACACTGTCTTCTTTTCACATTTCCGTTCCCCAAATTTTATTACGTAGCTTTTTACTTTAATCAAATTATATTACTAAAATATTTCTCTTATCAAACAATAATAAAAGTGATTGTTAAGTATTTTACTTTTAAACGGAATTTACTTAATTAATCGATAACATCGCAAGTGGAAACTACATTGTAAACATCTAGCTGTCGCGTGGACGAAGAACTCGTGTAATTATTGCTCTTTATGATTGACACTTGTTTAATGTGAGTATTTTGAATATTTTAAAAACGATTTTGATAATACCATACAATTTTAAAGAATGATTAATTAGTATTTTCAATGTCTCGCTTTGGAACCATGACAAAGCACGGCGTTGAGGTCCGTAAGGCAGGCAATGCTTCATCACGGAAAGTGGGGAACGAAAATGTCAAAAGAGAACGGAGTGACTTAACACTAGATATTCAGGTTCCCTCTGCCTACCCTATTATGTGCGGGATACAACGTGAAGCTAGATTAAATTAGATTTATTCTCATATACTATATAGATCATCTGAAACTTAGTCAGAAACAAAAATCAACAAGTACATTACTGATCTATATTCCAGACACTACACAAGTATTATCACGTAACAGCATTTAAGCGACAATCTTATCTATTTCTACTTCATTGAAATTCGATTTCGATATTATCTTACATATAAATAATATTAGACATTTAGTTCATTTTTTTATCATATTTATTTAATAAATACATATTTATAATTTTTTTATACTATAAAATAAATCATTTCAAAAACAAAGCTGACTACGGTCGAAATAATGTTGCCAGATTTTCTTACATTGGTAGACAGGTGAAGTTAACAAATACGTGTTTAAATAAACATAAAGAGAAAATTATAAAATAAATTCTCTTGCCTAAAACAGTGTACCAACTTTTAATCAATTTTACTATTAGTAAATTTACTTGTTTTCATTTCACTCTTAAATAAATAATACTAAATTAATTGTAGCATAAAATATAAAAGCTTTGTATTTGTAATTCGTAACCTATTTGTATAGTCTAATTACAAAAAAAGGTACGGACCAGTTGTCTGTAATGTCTGAATATATAAATAAATAAAAAGAAAAGTTTAATTATCGGCCAATTTATTTATTGATATATCTCGACACGTTTTGTAATTGCTACTCACAAACATACCGTTATTATAAAATGTGTATCAAAAGAAAATACAACTATATATCTCAAAATATATCGTATTGTACTGTAAAGATACATTTTTCAGCTGTATCTTTTTTTAGCTTCACGCTGTATCCCGCATATAGCAGGGTAGGCAGAGGGAACCTGAGAACCTAGTGTTAAGACACTCCGTTCTTTCCGCCGAATCAAATCTTATTGCCAAACTCAGGAAATGAAAATACAAAAATTTCAGCTATGTACTTAAATATTTCGTACATATATTGTTTTGCGAAGGACATAGCTGTTTATACTTAGTCAGATCTGTAGCAACATTTTTCGGCATGAAAGGAATAATCTTAAAATGTGCTAAAACATGGAATAAATTAATACATACACATACAATAAATTTTAATTGGTTTGGATATGCAAACCAGCACGCAATTAAAGATGCGTTACACGATTGTCGAAATTTCTTCGAGGTTGTCGACCTCGCCGCGACGTGCAATAATAATTAGAGTAACATTGACATTGTAGTCAGTGGGCAATTCACACATAGATTTCTTAGTCCATTACTTAGTCAATCTATGATAATTTAACTCTAATAGTCCCTATAATATCTTATAACTTATAAGCAAACCCTATGTTGCTTAGCATTTTATTGAATAGTGAAAACTTACTCTACGATTGTAAAACTCGTAACATTTCACTTACCTGAAAAGAAAATAAACATTAGTCGAGTTTTAAACGAAAAAACGAAGAAAAAACGCGAAAATTGTTATCGTTACTTGTACCGATTTCCGCTACACTGTAAACTTGTATCGAGGAAATGGAAACATTATGACATACAATCGCTCATAAAGCCTGCGGCAATAAAACAAGCAACCGATATCCTATCATAATGGCTCTATACCTTAAACATTAATTTGCTTACATCCCTTTTGTATCGACGATGTTCTCGTGGGATTTTATCATATGTCACAGAAAACTACACTAAAGTATCCATATGTACTTTATTATTTAATAACTTTCGTTAAAAAATGCAATTTAGTTTTAATATCGTTTCGACCATTTTCACCAGGCACTATAAACCAAAGATTAAGCCATTAGCTTCTGCCATCCCCTCAATAACTAAATGTACGTTAAGAGATGCATGCATCATGAAGATTGCATGCATGAAGAGGTTAATGACTGTGGACGAGGCGAAAGAGGTATGCAGGGACCGTAGCGTTTGGCGCTCCGTTCTCTCTGACTACCCCGCTAAGGATAAGCGTGAAGTTAAGTAAGTAAGTAAGTAAGTAAGTTAAGAGATATATAGTATCTGTAAACTTTAAAGAGTTTATGAAAAAAAAAAATATTATGTTAACTTATTTAATTTAAACCCGAAATGATAACATAATGTGCCTACTTAATTTATCAATTCTTATTTTCCTTAATGAATTTAAGGTAAAGTTTTGTTTCCTTTTATAAAGCTTATTATACATTTTAACTAATAAAAAATGCTTGTATAATGTTCGATAAATACTAAGTGTCTGGACACTAAACCCTCTCTTAATCTGCAAAGTGGCTGGATATACACAAAGACTGAAAAAAACTAAATAAAAACTACGGCAGAACTCTAAAATGTCCTGTACCGTACATCCGCTTGGGGCATAATTGACCCCGACATGACAGCGGTGTCGGGTTATACTGACAAAATTACAACAATAGTGATAATGCATTTACCCACTGATACACAAACATAAATATTCCGATAATGTATAGTTATCTTGTTGTTATAGGTATTGTGCCAATCTTAGTTATCGCAAATGTCTCTTCAATTTTAATGAAACAAAAATAGTTAATATGTTGAAAATTGAAAATAATCTATGAATATAAGAAATATTTATGAATGAGCTTTGGCTGTAATTTACAAATTTAAATTTTAAGGATTTTTATGATTAAATTTAATTAAAAACATATACAATGTTTCATGTATATACATTTTTTTTAACTTCATACTGTATCCCGCATATAGCAGGGTAGACAGAGGGAACCTAAGAAGCTAGTGTTAAGACACTCCGTTCTCTTTCAAAAAATCCGTTCTCTACTTTCCACCGGATTGAGGCATTGCGTTTGCATTTTAATGATATTTTATGATAAGCATATGTACATTAAAATTATTTAAAACCTTTTATTATGTTGTGAACAGTGAACGTATGTATGAATGTCAAGGATAATGAGAGCAAATACCAATTTTTGGTAAACATAATACTTTCGAATTATGATTTTATTCAACATAAAGCTGCTTAACATTTGTGTAAATAAATAATCAAGGTCAATTAATTAAACCTTGCAGATACTACCTTGCTGGAATAATAAATTACCTTCGAAAAACCTTTAATGTTAATATTTATTATTTAATAATGTACACAAAATAAAAATCTTATAAAAGTTATCAATTTATTAAAGACTAGCTTTCTGCCCGCGGCTTCGCCCGCGTGGAATTCGGTTACATCGCGCGACATGATAAGGAGTAGCCTAGGAGTAGTCTTTTCCAAGGTCTAGACTATTTGTCAAAATTGATTAAGTGGTTTACGTGTGAAAGTTCTAAACAGTTAAACAATCTTACTTGATTTTATGTTTGACAATAAGGTTTCCATTCAAACTTTCATCCCCTATTTCAACCCTTTTTACCATTTTTTTCGCAATAAAAAGTATCCTATGTCCTTTCTCAAGTTTAGTTCTATCTTCATACCGAATTTCATCAGAATCGGTTCAGTGGTTTAGGCGTGAAAACGTAACAGACAGACAGACAGAGTTACTTTCGCATTTATAATATTAGTAAGGATAAATGAAAAAGCATAGGGAAATAATGTTAAATAATTTTATTGATTTATAATGATTCAAAATTATAAATCTACTTAAGGATTAATACTAGAATATAGATCAATAGCTATATTTAATGCACTATTAATGACTTATTTCGTGTAAAATGTGAGGGATTTCCCCGAAAGCCGCTTATTACTTATCTTAATATTCTTTAGATAAAGTGAAATAAGCCTCCATACACTTTTTCAAAATAATTTGGAAAATTTTACTTGGCGATATATACTTATATGTACATTACGAATTGTACAATAAATGATGTTTTAATATAGTTGAGTCGTTTATCGCACTTTCTTGCAGACCGGGTCAGAGCTCGAACTTTGCGCCGTTTGCTATATGTGTATAAATATACTTATGAGAGTTAATTAAATAATATTATATATATATATATATATATATATATATATATATATATATATATATATATATTCTATAGGAAATACATTACAGATACTCTAGAAGGGAATCACATTCACTATACTTCGTAATAAATATTTATTTAGAACTAAGGCAAGTATGCTTTGTAGGTGCACTATTTTAAGTAGCCTCTGTTTTCTTTGTCCTTCTATCAAAATTTACACCAGATTTTTATTATTACAGCTTCCAATATAGATTAAATTGCATACGAATCCGTAATTGTCATTTTTAATGTTAAATGTACAAACAAATAAAAAATTATCTCATATCGCCGTTTATAAATTGTTTTATATTTTAATTATAATTATTAATAGCTAGTTCGTAGACATTTTTGATAAAAATAAATCTCTTGACGTATTAGTGAAAAGTTTAGTTTTTTATTATGCCGACGGATGCCATAATCCTAATTTAAGTTAAGCCTCACTGTAATCTAAGGTTCACAACACTGTTTGGCTCAGAAACATAATAACATGATGCTATCAGAACCTTTTAAAATATTACGCTGAACATTAAAAGGGTTGTGAATTATTTATTTTTCAGATTACCTTCCTATACCTACTACGTCCTACGATTGTGTATACCTGTTGCTTCAATCTAGTTTACTAATTATTTATGAAAATTACAAAAGAATGTCAATATTTTTTTGGTATATTATAATTCCTTCTGCATTCTTAAATTATGTTAAGCTAATTTTTCAGTTTTTTAATTCATTTTTCCGAAGAAATAAATAAATTCACAAATAAAAATTAGGAAACGCGATTGGCTTAAACACTGACTCATGCAGTCACAGACAGTTTTATGATAATATCAATACTAATATAAATAAAATCTAGTTTCCAATGTAATAGGCGAAGATTTGCAAAATTCAGAGATATGAAAGCTATCTTAACAAAACGATTAGCTGATTATTACTACTGTTATCGCGATAATGTGATTTTATGTACCTAATTTTGGACTTCCGGAGATGGGTTGCGTAATGTTGTGGCTGGTTATGATTAACAGCAATACACACACAGAAAAAAGACCTATTTTTCAGAAAAAAACATCCATATATTAATATGTGAAGGAAAAATTTTGGATACCTTTATACGAAAATTATGTGGACGGAGGAGAATGAAACTTGGTACACTTATACTTTATATAACGAAGGCGTGCAAAATGATAATATTTTTTTTTTAAATAATGCATGAAAAATATATTTAATTAATAAAATAAATGTTACACACACTACTATGGTTTGACATGCATGTTTATATAAAGTCACATATTTTGATAGACAACGCGTTGTTAACGCGTCAACGGGAACTCTAGTTATAATTAATAGTTTTAGCAAAATAAGCTTACATTAAAAAGTATTTTTAAATAATTTGCTAATATATATAAATAAATGTAATTAGTACTAAGTCAGACGGGGTGAGCGTTCCCATAAACTTTTATGTCGGAATCGTGAAAACAAGTGCATGTGAAGTTTGCACGCGTTACAACTCTTTGGAACTTTTCATAGCTGATAATGTTTATATTGCCCATAATAATTATAAAATCCTTATTCTTATCAAGCGTTTTAGTATGACTTTTGTCAATTTCTACTATAATATAATTTATGCTTATCTTCTGCATTTCATTTGGGCATGAATACCGAAAACGAATTAGCATAAGACGTTTGAAAGACATTTCGTCTAGAATAATTCAGAAAAAAAAACAAAAATATAAAAAGAAAAGATTCAGTACATTCTAAAATATTTCCTAAGCGCCATTTTCATACTAACAACAAATAATAAAGTCAGCGAACGCCTAACAATAATAACATAACACATTGGCAATAGAATTAGTGATCAACATAAATATCTTTTCATAGTCATCGGCATATATTCTAAGAACCAGTTTTAGAAATGGCGAAATTTATTAAATAGCTTTAATCCTGTTACAATTTTTCCATATAAGTAACTATTAGGTTATTGACTTGCTACAGAATTCAAACAGTCGTTGCTAGAGGCGTTTTTTAACGTATAATTTAAATTAATCACGTGTACGAAAATTACTTTTGAGAATGGTATATTTTGTATTTAATGACATATATTAATTTATCTATATATTAATATATAAAGCAAAAACTTTGGACCCCTTTTTACGAAAATTACGCGGACGGAGGAGCATGAAACTTGGCACACTTATAATTGATATAGCAAAGGCTTGCAGAATGATAGTATCTTTTTAAAGTAATACATAAAAAATATATAAAATTAATAAAATAAATGTTACACACACTACCCAAACCATGGTATACATACATACATATATAAAGTGGCATATACATACGTTGCTGAGACGCGTTATTAACGCGTCAATGGGGACATTAGTGTGAATAAAAATATCTATTTTTTGAAAAACTATATGACATTTGATTCATTCGTAATTAAAGATTGTAATAGAACTTACTTGCTTATAAACAAATTGAATGATCCAAAAATACTGAAAATATTCAGTAGTAGCTACATAATAATAATAATGAATGATAGATACATTTATTTATTGCTTGAGATATTATAATAAAACAGAATAAATCCATATTGACGTAATAAAAAATACTTTTCTGGGAACAAGTTATTTACAATTCTTATATTTTTATACAGGAAAATAGTCTTTAAATATATACCGGGAAAGCCCCGTTGCGTCAAAATGTATAAAGAGATAATTGTTGTTTGAAAACATTGCTTTACTATTTTTAACTCACATTTTGCTTCTGAAGTCGTAAAGAATTTTTCGTATGTTCATATAAATGTATAATTAGCGTCTTATTCACATCTTACCTCAAATGTCAGCGAAAGCTATACATGAATAATGAATATAAACAGTTACATTTACTAAAGTAAAATATAAACCTAAGAAAAGCAATTGCAATAGAGATAGCAATATTGAGGCCAGAGAAAGAAAGAGAGAGACAGATGTATCGTTTGACCCGGAATTTCTACATACTGGCATTCAGCTAACGATAGTATGGTCATCTATTACTAGTTATCATCAAACCTTTACAAGCTTATGATTGATGACACGACCTTACAAGAATAAATGGCACTCATATTAGTTGATTTTACACATACAATATGAAAAATTTCATATGAACCATTATGGCGCAGTTGATAGGTACACGTATAAATTACTGTGATCATTGTTGGTTTAAATCTCATTCATGATACGCGATGTCTATTGAACGGAAATATGGCTACGTTGAACAAACGAAAAAATCACTTGATGTCATTATTTAAGATCTGTTTCTCATTTGCTGTACATGAAAATTAAGACTATATAAATATATATATACTTAATACATATTTGAATCATAAATTTGATTAATTGTGTAGCTAACTAAATGAGGTGAACTAACTTACGTGTCTACTGATTCCGGTTATTATTATTTAAAAGCATGATATAGCGGAACAACTGATCATTATCTTAGGTGTAATGTCTTATTCCTTATGTAAACAAAGTAAAAATAAGTAATAACAACAAATTTCAAACATTGTTTTAAAGTTAATTTGAACGATAAGTAAGTAAATTATGTAAAAATTTCAACGAATCATAATAAACATTTAAAAAACCATACATCAATAACCAACAGGTTTCTGCGTTTTCTGTTGTTTTAAAAGAGCACTAAAAAGCAATTAAGTAATAAAAAACTAATGTATACTTTTACCGCGGCGCAGCGATATTATTTCCTTTGCACATAAAACATTCATATGAGGAAATCTAAAAGCTGACAGACATCTTAATAAGAATTGAATATAAAAGTGAAGAGGAATGAATAAGCGAGCGCAATTGTGAAGGTGTAACGGTACACGCGGAATGCTGTAGCAACAGGTGCTCTTAAGATTCAACCTATCCCATTGAGAAAATTTGAAAGATACGACACGAGGCAACAAGAAAAACTAACTGAGGCTAAAGACGTTAAAAATGTCGTTTTTTTTTAATTAAATTTACATAATAATATCTTATAATAAATATTTATGTCACATTTAAAATACTACTATGTTATACGCTATTACTTAAGTTTTTTATGTAATATAAGAACGATTGTTTAATAACATCTAGGAATAAATTGACAAGATTTATTACAGGCGAAATATACCGGAATTAAAAAGAAGTAGAGGCCGCCCGCCTTTGACCTGGTGGTCCACTATCGCTAGAGACCTAAAACAAGAGGGGTTGCCTGAACCGACAACCCAGGACCGCACGTCTTGGCGCAGAAGGTCTTGGGTAGAAGAAGAAGAATTTATTACGGGCGAAAATATTTATAAGTGCATGAAAGCTAAGTATCAAGTATAAAACAAGTTTTATAAGAACGCGCACAATAAAAAATTCCAGTTGTTACTACTGATTATAAATCATTTAAGCGGAACAATGATATACCAACTATGTTATGTATTCTGATGTATTTGTAAAAGAAACTATAAGGAAAATTAATCTTAAAATCTTGTCTTTGAATGAATAATTATCATTCATATCATATCGCACTAAGTAACATTTTTTTCTATTATAAACAAATACTTATACTTATTACACAAATATTAGCCTTAAATGGGAACTAAACCTATATTCTACCTGTGACTTTGAATCAGAAACAGCCAATAGGCCGAAAAGATAAAAATTTCAATAGAAAGTAATGCGAAACTTATGAATGAACTATTATCGTCAGTATGCATATATTAGTCTTCAGATACACCGAGGGACAGACAGACAATGCAAAGCCAAAAATATTGCCATAGAAAGATAAAATTTGGCATACATGTAGGTTCGTTAGGTAGTGTAAGAATGCACTGACAGGATTTCTCTAAATTTTTACGGAAACTGCAAAGAATGCAATTTTACGTATGATAGTAATAAAAACTTAGGAAACTATAGAAGATAGAAAAGGAATTAGAAGGATCATAAAGTTTATACAAACGTTTACGGGTGACATCTAGTACTATTATAAAAACATCCACAACATAAAACAATTTAGCGTGCTATTATTTACAAACATGAAATGTTGATTTATTCCATCTTCAATTAACTTTTCATTGTGATTAAACCTTAATCTTATATAAGTTATTATTATACAAACAAATTTACAAATCACAATTGCAATTACTTTTTATTAATAATTGATTGTAATATTGTTTAACTGATAGATTTCTAGGAGTACTGAAAATATAAAAAAATCTAGTAAGAGTAAGTAAATCAATGTAAATGGACGATAAAATGTTTGTGATTCATTTATATCTGATAAAATAAGATCAACAATCAGTTGAATTGTTTACTAAGGCATTTACATATTTATAAGCACAAAGAAAAACGAAATAAACAAAAATTAAATATTTTAACATCTAACTTAACTAGGCATACCGCGTACTGTCATAATCAGAGAACTAAAAAACATATAGGCTAGAAAGTTGTACTCATAGTAAAAATATCAAATATGTTTTGACTGAGAATCGAATCCACTGACAATCGGGTCATGTATTATTCACCACTCAGAATGATAGCTAGCTATTAGCTAAGTCAGTATAAAGCGTAATGGTTTTTAAATTATAAGTATTTATATTGTATTATAAGTTAATAGTAAAATAAAGTAATAAAAGGATGTGAACTTCTTTTCTTGTTTGACAGTTTATCTATTAAATAGGCATAAGGATGAAATATATAATGATATGTTTACTATGGTATTATACTTATTATGTATAAGGCTATTGTTATACGGAAGCTTTGTTAAAATAAGTAACTCATTATAAAATAAAGAATCCATATATAACAAAATATATATTTTTTATATCTAAAAATAGCCATACATACATAGCTTCACGCTGTATCCCGCATATAGCAGGGTAGGCAGAGGGAACCTGAGAACATAGTGTTAAGACATTCCGTTTCCTACTTTCCACCGAATTAAAGGCATTGCGTCCTGAGTGGCGGAAATGAACGCCGCTTTGCCATGTTACCAAACCCAGGAAACGAAAAATTCCCGTTCCTGGAGTGGGAATCGAACCCACAACCTGCCACGCTTACAGTCGCATGTTTGTGCCTCTGCACCACGACAGACGTTGAAATAGACGTAAAATGTATATTAAAATATGACAAACGTATATATTTATTAGTTTATATCCTATTTACACTTTTTTTTTATGGAAAGGACAAGGCAAACGAGCGTTCGGGTCACCTGATTGTAAGTGATCCCCGCCGCCCACGGCTCCGTGTAACACCAGAGGAGCTACAGGTGCGTTGCCGGCCTTTGAGGTGGAAGTAGGCGCGCTTTTTGAAGGTACCCATTTTGTAACGGTATATAACGGTATCTTACAAAAAAGAAACAATCAAGACTCAGTATCACAAACAATCGAATGAAAAAAGGCTAGAGGCTAGAACGATCGTGACTGTAGTGTTAATAAAACTAAATATTCATTACTTGGCATCATTCATTTACATAACAGGATTCGTGCGCTAATTTGAAATTTTGTGATATTTCCAAATTTTCAATCAGTAATACATTAATATGTCAATGTCAGGTGACATCAACATGCTTGTATACCTATAAATATATAATACTAGCTTTCCGCCCGCGGCGTCGCCCGCGTGGAATTCGATTATATCGCACGACATGGTAAAGAGTAGCCTATAGTTTTTCCCAAGGTCTAAACTATTTGTCAAAATTGGTTGGTTAAGTGGTTTAGGTGTGAAAGATGTAAACAGTTGAACAATCTTACGTGATTTTAGGTTTGACAATAAGGAACTTCCATACAAACTTTCATCCCCTACTTCAACCCCTTCTACCATTTTTTTCACAATAAAAAGTATGCTATGTAAGGACATGTCCCTAGGAAAGGTCCCTAGTTCAGTTCTATCGTCATACCGAATTTCATCAAAATCAGTTGAGTGGTTTAGACGTGAAAGCGTAACAGACAGACAGACAGAGTTACTTTCGCATTTATAATATTAGTAAGCATATATTGACTATAAGACATTAAATTAGTCTGTGAATGAAATCCAATATACAAAATATTATTTATAAATACATTTTCCCCTTATCACGTCTTCACTTATTTTCCCTCAAGTCACAAGGTCAAAGAGAAAGCTCAAATATGTTAAGGAAAATAAAATAATAAAGCTGTAAGAGCAATCTGACGCACTTTGTTATTGTATAATTTACATACAAATATAGCTCCGTATGATTATAGTACTTACACCTAACATTATACTCGTAGTCTAAAAAAAAATTGTTTTATTAAGTTTTTTAACTAATTAGGTAAAACATCTTTTAGCAGATTATAATTTATTAAGAGAGTAAATAAAACAAGATATACTTTTCTATAGTTTTATGATAACATGAAGTGTTGAACCATTGCAAAATTTCTAATGTGGAAAATTTATAAGTTGAATTATAGAACATAGAGATGATTACAAAAGTATAAATAAAAACCAAAGGACAGTTACCGTTCGCCATTGCTTTTCTAATTTGTCTTTCTGCTCGTCTCCAGTTTCAATAATCACGTTATCATATTATATAACACTCGCTAATTATGCTGGCTAATTCCATTTTGGTATGTTTTTAATTTTTTTAAAGCTGCGTCTATTTGTCTATATTTTGCAAGTTTAGATCAGTTATGCATTGCCTTATTTTCTTCCAACTAAAAGCTCTTGACTTTTATGGATTATGACTAACGTCATCGACACATACCTATAGTAATGCGGACGTCCGTCCGGTCCAAATTCAGCCGTTCACGTATATAGTGACAGTTCATTTATTTAACAAATTAATGAAGTACAATCATCTTCAAGTTTCGTGTCATAAATTATCTAAATAAAAATCGATAGCATATACAGACATATAAATATTCATTTTCTTTTTACCTTTTAGATTGGCAGAAGTCTAGACTGAGAGAAAATAGTACAAAGAAGTAAATTATTTTTGTGACTGAAACTGAAAGCAATACTTTTTGGCGCTGTTAATAAAGTATGTTTGTATAAATGTATGTTTATTAATATAATGTATATTACTGTTGTGTTGTTTACAACAGAAAAAGCGTACCCAAAATACGCGATAACACTCGACTCAGTTATTTAAAGTATGAATATTTACAGCTCTGATCATTCCATCTACATTAAGCGAGATGACTCGCTTGTTCCTTGAAGAAATGAAGCGAATCCGGGCCAGAGACAAAACATATACGAAATTCCAACCTTATACAAATGAATTACGAGTTAATTTGCTTCACAACACGAAACAACAAACGTTATTTTAATTTAATAGAGTATCAAGTCGTTGAACCTTACATAGGTGTACGCCAATTGGAGAATGTCCACTTTTTTAGCCATCTTTGGTACTGTTATCCTGGATGGCTTTATGTTAAAGAGTAAGCGAATCAACCCAAAGATTATTACTATTAAAATTAATAAGAAACATGATAATAAAATATTAATGATAAATTGAAGTGTGTATTTTAGTACAATGCAGTCTCAGTGCTCGAAATCATGAAACAGAATCTTTAGCAAGATTGGAAAGATAAGAAAAACATGTAATTATTTCAACAAAAAATGTCAAACGATATAAATTCTAAAGTCATATTCATTTCGCGTTAGTGTTTTTGCTAAACTCCTTATAAACTATAATTGCTATTTTTTATATTTTTCTTATATATTTCATATTTTTCACTTTTTTCACGTAATGCGATGTAAAAAAGAAGCTACACAAATCTCGACTATGAACTAAAAGCATATTAATGAAACTTTCGAGTGCCTAACGGACAGAAGCGAACACCAGTTATATGACCAGTCAAAAAGCGTGACGATATCGAAATTAAGAATTGGTACGGCAATAAAGGTTTCTTCTGAAATTTCACAACTCTCTTTTGTATTGAGAGCCGGAGATATTTTTTCTTTCGGTTAAATACTTGTGATTTTGGCAACTACTGAAATGGTTCTTAACTCGGTTTTTTACTATCAATCCATTGCTCCTATATTTTAACAAGTAAATCGGACTTGGTTTAATAAATTACCTTCTTTTAAAAGGTACGTAGTAAAATTGGAAAGAATTTATAGTAATATAAATAGGTTATTTAATTTATATCTTCATTTTGTTGAAAGAGAACGGAGTGCCTTACCACTAGATTCTCGGGTTCCCTCTGCATACCCTGCATTACGCAGGATACAGCGTGGAGTTAAAAAATCGATAAATTGTAACATATTTTATGTTACAAATTACGTACTTAACAGAAAATTCTTGGTAAAGTTGTTAAATTGTTACAAACATTTTTTTTGGGTTTACAAATCTAGATATCAATTATTTGTTTATTTCTGTCTATAATTATTGAGTTTGCGAAAATTCCCAGCAATTTCAATCGACCCAGATTATAAATTCGAGCGGTAACCGATTTGTCGTACTTTATTGTGTTCTTTAGCTACGAATATTAAGTCATCCTATCAGTTCTACTACTACCGCTTACAGTAGCTTACAGTAACAGAGTAGTCACTGAGCTGACGCAATTATTTTATATACAAAAAAAAAAATATTGTAGAAGACAATCAAATATCGTAGTACATTTATCTACCTTATTGTTAAAATCAAAGTATGATACAAATATTATTTAGAATCAGTTACATTTTCAGCAAAATAATTTTGGCAGATTAAAAAGGACATGTCTTCCGTTACTATATAATTTAAATGGTATTTGCCTTTATATTATATAGTATCTTAAATACTTAACTTAAGAAGTCACTCATCAAATTGATTGGTCTATCATGTTCATACTTCAAACTTGATTGGCTAATTACATGAAATATTTGTTAGTGAAAATATCGAAGTGATTACAATAATTTTACATGCTTTGCGGATGTGAGTCGGTAGCCTGCACGCATTCTTGTTATCTGTTACACGAGTAGAAATCATGCAAATGACAATCTTTTACATTTTTAATGTATATATGTATCAGGTTCGTTATATAAACCATGAAGGTGTGGCATATCAAATATTTTGATATTTAAAAAGTCGTCTAACTTAATAGCTGTTAATAGATAGTGAGTTTGTCTTATCTATTTTAATAAATCATGAAGTAGATATAATATATCTATTTATTTTCTAACTATGGTAGGGCTTTCCTCAGTCGATTTTATATTTCCCAGAGTGGAGTATGAAACGACGTTGCAATTGCGCTTTGATTGTAGTAAAAACATAATAATATTTGTCTTACTGATCTTTTATGGTTTTTCCAATGTTACGCAATTTTTGGTTTGTTTATGGTTTAAAATGATTATACGAGATCCTTATCACAAACACAGCACAAATAAAAATAGTACATTTAGGAAAGTAACTAATTTGCTTACTAATGGAAATTAACTTGTTTTTATGATAAGAACGTGTATTATCGTGTGAGTATGATAGTGAATACCCATTTTTTAGTGAGACGCTTTCGATGTTTTGTTTTACTTTCTTGTAACATACATTTAAAATAAAACGGAATTTACCACGACTACCTCATGGTTTTTATCACATACCAGAGTAATTATGGAGAATCTATTATCAAGTAGTTTTCTCTATTCCCACCCTTCCTATCCCCAAAATGTGGTGGTTCCGATGGCGGGCTGCTATACCATTCCACTCTCCACTCTCCTCCCCCTTCCACCTGTGAACTCTAGGCCGACGACACACCTACAACATTGTGCACATGCAACGCACTTACACTTACAACAGTGTCTATGGGCAAAGGTAACGACTTACTATCAGGTGGTCCTCCAGCTCGATTGCCGCCTTCGACCAATAAAAAAATAAATTCCATTTTCCCCCCAAATTAATAATATTACGTGTGTCGCGGAACTCAACGCCGCATTTTGTCTTACCACAGCAGAAAAAATAAAAAATAAATATGACCATTCCTTTAAGCGGGAATCGAACACCAATCTCCCACAATCTATCATGCTTTCCACAGGCAGTTACTACACGATGGCCTTAATGTCTACTGAATAGAAGTTAATTTATTAATTCCTTGTTTAGTCTTCTACAGTAATCATAACAAATTATTTATACTAGCTTTTAATGGTAAAATCAGTGTCACCTTGACCTAAAGCGCCTATAGCGTGTGAGCAGTCTTAGCGTGATCAGGACACAATGTCGGGACGCATTAAGTACACTCCATCGCGTGCCCTATTTACCTTGTTTTGCAAATGCACTGTTTAGATCTCGTGGGAGCGTCCTGGAATTGTCGCTGGGGCAAAATAATTAAACAATTACTTTTATCTCTAAGGTGAATTTCTAATTTGAAATTTAATGTAACGAAAAAACGACACAAAAAAGAGACAAACCCTATGTATGTGTCAGTAAGAAATATTGAAATATAACATTTTGCTAAATAAAACATAATAAATTATGTAAATAAAAAAATGTGACATGGGAAATCATTTTTAAATTTTCGTATTTTAGCTTCTACCGTGTGTGAACTGCACACACATTTTTTAAACAGGTACACTTTTCGTCTATGTACATTGTGTTATAAGCCGAATATAATTATAACCGGACATAAGAAACTAAAAATTAAAATTACAAAAACAAACATATATTCCGCCAGTGATTATGTCAATCGCAGTTAGTATTTCCCAATAACGTCATGATTGTGTTTAAATTGAAAATTTATTCGGTAATATTTTAATTAAATTCGGTATACATGGATTTTCAAATATTGTTGTACGATCACCTATACTTACGCATTCTCTTTAACACCAAACCACTCGATCTTGTCATGTTTTGAAGTATTTTAGTTATTTTTTATTATCGTCATTCAAATGTTCTTACATACATATATACATAGCTTCACGCTTTATCCCGCATATAGCAGGGCAGGCAGAGGTAACCTAGTGTTAAGACACTCCGTTCCCCACTTTCCGCCGAATTGAGCTACTAGACGCCGCGCTTTGCCTTGTTACCAAACCCAGGAAATGAAAAATTCCATTTCCTGGAGTAGGAATCGAACCCACAACCTGTCGCGTTTACAGTCGCACGCTTGTGCCTCTGCGCCACAACCGGCGTTCGTAAATGTTTTTAACACTTTAATACTAATGTCTATATTGGATAGACTTTTGAAACAATTTAAAAGTATATAATAGACTTTCCAATTTTTTACAGCTAACATGTATTGATAAAAAAAATATTTACTCATAAATATTTATTATACAATTATCTAAATTTGTGGGTACATTAAAACGGGATTTCACTTATTATAAATTCCCCTTATACATGTCTCTTAATCATTCACTAAAAATAACTTGTTTTCAACTGGAAAACTTCTTATGGGGAAATCCGCTTCCGACCTCAGCGATAACCTCCGCCTTACGAATCTATATAGTTTAATATTATATACAGAGAGTGTGTTTTTAAAGTCGATTGCGTTCACACACTTTCATTAATATATTGAATTTTAACGTTTTAGTAAATAATGCATAATATATAGTTGAGAAGTGTCTCATACTTTACGGAACGACGCTTGTGAAGCGGACGGTAATAACTGCGACACAGTTGTATACTATTGTAGTTATTATCGTGACAACATGTTATAATATATATCAAAGTTTAAATGATCAAATATATTAAATATGGTTACGCGTTAATTACACGTTTACAAACGCGATGTCCTAAAATAGAAAATAAATAGAAAGAAAGAAAATTGAGCGATATATATATTGTTCGCTATAATTCACATTGTATAGGAGATACAATACAATATTTTTATATTACGTCATGATAACATGCGAAATCCTTGTACCATGAAAACCGTCAGTCATTAGATACTGTAGTTGACGACATTTTACTGATAAAGGCCGATTTTAACGACCACTTAGTTATTTTTTACAATGGCACATATTTCTTTTTATTCTAACATAATTGAGGTTTTTATTATATGCCCAACGCTTATCCTTGCTAATATTACTAAATACTTGTAGTATTTAGTAATATTTCTCTTTCTGTTTACATGCGTAGAAGAAAAAATCATAATATTTGACACACTAATCATTGTACTGAATAACTGAAATTGATAACTAGATATCTAGTTGACCAGCTGTTTCATAATAATGTTTGTTAGAATTCGTAGGTAATGTAAATTATATTAAACAGATTGAATTAATATTAAAACGGGGAACGGAATTGTTGTAAGAGAACGGAGTGTCTTAACACTAGGTTCTCAGGTTCCCTCTGCCTACCCTGTTATATGCGGGTTACAGCGTGAAGCTAAGAATAATTAATATTAAACTATAAAACAAACTTGAAAATAATAGATATAACAATATTTATGAGTTTATTATTAACGTACGTAGTAGATTAGCGCTATAGTGGTGCAGTCTTGGGTTCAAATTCCTCCCGGGAATGATTCATTATTATAATACGTTTTCTCTGACGGATAGTGTGGCGTGAATGTGAATTCCAGACACATAATGTTCTTGTGGGCGATCTCCACTAAGTGGGCGGAACGTGGAAAACGGATGCCCACGCTGCAAAATGCGACAGGTGCGTGAAGATAAAAAAATAGATAAAGTTTACTATATCTACGATACCACGATAATGATTTAGATATGAGTCATACGCAAGAAATATATGAAATAGTCTTAAGTCAGATTCAGTATATTCGTACCTAAGTAATTTATGACAATTTCCTAATTAACAAAGGAGGTTAGTTGACTCCTTTGTAGTAATTTAACATCGTTAATTAAAGGAGGAATTATTTGATAAATTCATTCTGATTCTAGCTATTGTTTTTATACGTAATTGATTATTGTTCATTTATAAACTGACCTATGTTTGCACCTTAAAATAACCTTGTTTAATTTAAATCTGGAAAAAATAAAGTATGCATATTTCAAGCGTGGGAAGGTTAATATAATTCCTTTATTTATGGAATTTGTAACAATAATTTTTAAGAACAACAAAGTTTTGTTTCTCTGATGAAATATTAGTTTTATTTCATTAATACGTAACTAATCACTAACTATTGATACATTTGGGATTAAGATGTGAGTCATATACAATAGATATTTTATAATTATTGAATTATTATTCATTGTCTTAAGTTACCAATGTTATAATGCTAGATGAAAAATGTGCCAATAATCGTTTAAGTTTCCACAATGCTGTAGAAATCGGCAGATAAACGCAAACAATGTTCCACTCCACCGACGTTTCGTTAGCACGATTGCTTACTGAATCATACTCATAACATAACAGGAGTAGCTTTCGCCCATATATGTCTGTACATTCATGTTGCTTTTTTTTGAATTGTTTAAAATTGTAAAACATGCTTTATACATAAGTCGACCCATATTTACGTAAAATCGACTAACTACAGGATTTAATTTATTCGTCTTTATACTATTAGTTAAATTGAATATTTAAAAGCTAATTGTGTGACGGTTACATGTAAAATTCTTAATTTCTTCTATTTAAGTAATTTGAATTTACGTTCTTTATTTACAAAATAAAGTAAAACTGTAATTTCATTTCAATTGCCTTCCATTTATCTGAATATTTAAATATTTTAAAATTAATTTACATTAAACAAGAACAAATTATAAGGAGTAATAATAAATTATACGTATAATAATGAAGACAGATTTATAAAGAAAGTCATATCAACATTCAGTGTGTCTACTACGTGCGTAGCCTACTGCCTACCGTTGCCGCTCCGGATACGAGCAATGAGCGACAAAGCGACTACAATACATAATGCAGCGTATTTACCGGTAAAGCACTGATGCCATCTGGAAAACAAACGTCACGATCTCGATGTCATATAGATATCTCAGTTATGACCACTATTTATTATTTACATTTCATAGCAATATTGTTTTGTTAGGATTTTCTCTTCAAAGTCAATCATCTTTTACTTAAACGAAATGATTAAAAAATACATTGTAAACTTAAATTTATTGTTCATTATTATGAAAATTTCCTGTTATGTAATATGAAAGATCCAATGAACATCTATAAATAAATAAAATAGCTATTTACAAAACATTATTACTATATATATATCGCCTGTCGTGGCGCAGAGGCATAAGCGTGCGACTGTTAACACGACAGGTTGTGGGTTCGATTCCCACTCCAGAATATGTAAAGTTTAGTATTTTCATTTCCTGGGCTTGTTAACAAGGCAACGCGCGGCGATGAGTTCCGCCACTCAGCACGCAATGCCTCAATGCGGCGGAAAGTGGAGAACGGAATTGAAAGAAAACGGAGTGTCTTAACACTAGTTTCTTACGCTATATCTATATATCTAGTTACCCTGCTATATGCGGGATACAGCGTAAAGTTAAAAAATATATATAATATATTCAAATCATAAATCTCAGTAAAGCGACACTTCAATACTAAAGTGGATTATTGCAATAATTAATTATATAACGATACATAGAAGAGTAAAGATCAAAACGAGTCAGTAAACGATAACAAAGTAATAATCGTAAGGAATTTCCACCATAACTCTAAAAGTAAATAACTTGTAGTCATGAGTCATATCAGCATATAGCACAAGTGTAAGTGAGATACACACGCAATAATTTATCATTTATCTATGTATTTTTACTTTGTTTTTATATAACTTATATTAAATTGTTTTTATATCGAGTAAATACAGAAATGAAAACTACAGCAAAGCAAAACCGTATTTTTTTTTTTATACCACGACGGTGGCAACAAGGCACACGGCCCACCTGATGGTAAGTGGTTACCGTGGCCTATGGACGCTTGCAACACCAGGGGCATCACTTACGCGTTGCCGACCCTTCAAAAACCTTAAGTATATATGGCATCTTTAAATAATTAATATTATATAAAAAATATATCTCTTTCATTTAATATAAGATATGCATACAATATACACATGTTTAAGATACAATAAAAGGGCGCGACAATACGTGCATTTTACGAGATTTTTATGTTTGGAATAGGAAATATATGAGAAAGATAAGGTGTCATAAAACATAATCGAAACTTTTAATTTTAAAGCAAAAGAGAATGTTACACGTTGTTCTTTATCGGGCTTCGGAAGCCAAATGCATTGTTAACTCACAATCATGTTTATGCGCAGCTAAGACAATTAGATGCAATGGATTTTAGCCATGCCTCTGCCCGTCCTTCGAACTTTAATGACTAGCTATTGAATTCATAATTTCAACGTTATTACTAGCTTAGAAACATCGTTATATATAAATCTTTTATATGATATTCATATATTTTACTCATCATAGTAAATATCCTTACTAATATTATAAATGCGAAAGTAACTGTCTGTTGTCTGTTTGTCTGTAGTCTGTTTGTCTGTTACGCTTTCACGCCTAAACCACTGAATCGATTTTGATGAAATTCGGTAGGAAGATAAAACTGTACTTGGGAAAGGGAAAACTAGTATATATCATAATACGAATGACGTAAAAAAAGAAATCGTGCTATAGCAGTTTCGATATTTTATTAAAATTCAATTGTTATCAACAATTCTGTCTCACACCTGTTCAATTATAATTTAAGTGTTACTTTAAATTATTAAAGTAAGCATTATAGATTCTTTATCGCCTATTAAAAAAGCGATGAAGAATTTTGTATCCCTGAAAACCTTTAATTTATGTAACTAAATCGTATATTAGTACTTAATGGAAAGTATTTTATATACATTTTTCATTTAATCTTGTACTACTTTAAAAGTATAAAGTAAAATGAGAAAAAATTGTACCGAGTACAACATTAAAGTTGTGTGAAACACTCACTACTACTGCTCAATATTAAAATGAACAGTGTTAAAGCATTACTTTTAATAAAATCGCCTCGGTGTGATAGTTTCGCATTTATTTAAATTTTTTATGGAAACGTATCGAATCACACGCCGCTGATAACAGGCACGTGCTACAGTGCAGTTAGATTCGATTTGTCGATACTTTGATAGCGTTACGTAAGCCTTACCTAACCAAATAGCTTTATTTCCCCAATTTGATACGATTTAGACATTTAAAAAATATATTTTTCTTAATTTTCTTACTTCTTTACCACGCTCTTATATTGTAGTAATTGCATGTTTTTCATCACGAGCACTTAGCTCCTGTTTATTATAATTGGTACATATATTTTCATGTACGTTTTGGACTCAAAAAAATCAATTTTTCTTTTCCTCCACTACAAGCAGCGTTCGCAAGCCGAGGTTCGGCCTCGCAGGAGGCGCCCCTGTGACACTGCAGTTCTAAGTTGATGGTCCTCCTCCCGAGGAGGCCAAGCCAGGGTCAGAGCTCTTCAAGCTCGGCCCCCCACAAAACCCGGTGACGCTGTCGAGGCCAATAGGGCCAACAGCGTACTACACAGTCGGAAAAAAAAAAACAAAAAAATCATGTACAGTACAAGGGTTATACACGTTCCAGCTACATCACGACGCCAATAAATTGTTTTTAATAACTAATAATAATAATGTAGGATACGTTTATAACTTTTAGTTTATTATACACTATCCGTCTCGAGTGCATACGTAATTTGAAAATAACATTAAAACTCGATTTGTTAGAGGATAAATTATTATTTTCCTGTTATCAACATGCTGCTAACTTTAATAACATTTGTGAACTATTGTTAAAGATGATTTTTCTTCAATTCACCTGGACATAGTATGTGACCATCTTAACCTTTAGAAATAAACTTTGCATACAGAAATAGGCTAAGCTGTATGGTACAGCTATTGTCCCTTAAAAGGGATATAAATACAAAGTTTGTTTGATTAGTAAAATACAATTAATTGTGGTTGGAAATACCGAAGGCAAAAGATTGTGCGGTCGTTCACCAGTAAGAAAGACCGATCAAGTGAAGGAATCATCATTCTCTAAACTCTATTCGGTAATAAAAGTCATTCTGGATAGAAACCGGTGAAGGTAGATCGACCGATCCATACGCAATTCGGATGCTTGCGGATGGATTTTTAGTAATAAGAGATCGACTAAAGACAGTCTTAGCAAAATCATAGGTTTCTAAAGCGCGTAAAAATAAGACTATGATATCACATTAGGTACATATTATAAAACATAAGCCGAGGTGCATAATGTCTATTCGAGACATTTCTCATCGTTACATAAAATAATCTGAATCTAGTTAAGGACAGAATTTCTATCCAACTTCTTTAGTTTCAAGCCAACCTGATTGATTTCACCAGTCGAGGAAATAGTGGGGCAAGCATCTTACATAAAGCCATCCGTACAAAAACGTTTCATTGAAATATTTCAAGCGAAAAATTTTATTCGCTCTCGGTCCAATAATCCACTTATTCCAGTGATAATGTAATATTATTACATATACCATTTTTATATTTATGGACAGTCACGCAAACTTTTCTAAATTAAATCGATTTATTTTGTTAATGTCCCGTAAATTACAAATAAATATAAAGAATTATTGATGATAGATACATAGCTTCACGCTGTATCCCGCATATAGCAGGGTAGGCAGAGGGAACCTAGTGTTAAGACAATCCGTTCCCCACTTTCCCCCGAATTGAGGCATTGCGTGCTGAGTGGTGGAACTCAACACCGCGGTCTGCCTTGTTACCAAACCCAGGAAATTAAAAATCCATTTCCTTGAGTGGGAATCGAACCCACAATCTGTCGCGTTTACAGTCTCACGCTTGTGCCTCTGCGCCACGACAGTCGATATTAACATTTTATTCTCAGTATTAGATTTTGAAATTTACAGTTTTAAGAATTCATTTACTAATACATTTTTTTAGTTGAATTCGATAACATAATTTTTAAGTTCATATATGTTAAATAAGAATATTTTGCGATCACTTTGCAATATACGTACTTAATACTTGTATAGATATTAAAATACGAGTATGTTATCAATTTCAAAATAAAGTAATTTTAGTTGTAGAAAAGACGATAATGGCACACGCATTATCTCAACAAGAAAGTTTTAAATAAGATATGAACAATGTTGTAATATTTTGTTATTAAAGAAAATATAAATAAAATATAATGTTTGTATAGATTTTAAAACAAAAAAGTTGTTTCTTCTCTAAAATGTTATTTGTATTTTGTCCATAGTCGCATGCGTCATTGGTTGTGAAAGTTTGTCGATGCCATTTAAATGAATACAATCACAATTTCCGTTTCAAAAAATAAAAAATGGACGTTTCGTCTGAAATCTTAGCTTTCTTATACAGAACTCTAATAAGATGTTGATGACCAAATATTTAACTTTGAAAATACAGAGAACTATATATGCCTACAGTCAATTTGTCACACTAGTTATTCTTTATAATTATATCCAATTCTCAAGTTAAGTTTATCGTAGGTTATTTGATATATTAAAGTCGAGTGAAATGCATCTCAATGACAGTTACGTAAAACGCCCGATAAGATTAACTCTTTCAGCGGCATAATCGGTGATTGTCCCACAAAACTATATTTAAAATTTTTTCTTTGATAACACTTGCAAGAGAAGAGAACCTAGAGCTAGTTGCTATTGTTTTAAACGAATCAGTAGGAAATTATTTAGGCATATTAAATAATTGTGTTTTAGAGTTACTTAAAACTGCCATCATATTGTTTGTATACATTCAAAAATTGTAATATATTTTTTTATAAATAATATTGAAATAATTCCAAAATAATTGTTTGTACCATTAAGTAAATTGTTTAGAAATGCAATTCCATCATTTCAATTTGCAGGGCAAAGTCGTAAGACCACATCTGCGGTTAGACCGAGAGTTTAAATGAACTATTTTTCAATTATATAAAATTGAGTGTTAGTGTCAGTTTGGTTATTAGTGTTATATTAGCCGAAACGGTAAGTAATGAGCCGCCTAATTGAAAAGCACATTATGTATCGCAATTGGCTTAGTTATCGAATCGTGGAACAAATAGCATTCCTATTAAATATCATTAGAAAATTACGAAACTGATCAGTAATTTGATCCTTACTTTATGACATTCTCCAAACCGCTTCTGAAGACATTACGATATCTCGTCCAATACCTGATATATATTAACACGGCACGACGTCTTTTAAGGCCATTAAATTTTATATTGAAAGGAAATCTCAACTTCATTAGGATTCACTTCTTGCACCCTTCTCTTCGTTCACGCTTCAATAGTAACCAAGCAAGCTTGAACTATTTATATCTATTTTCCTACAATTTATTACTGAGTCGACAGCTTCCTCATATAATATCTGAATAAAACATGTAATTCGCTTTGTCTACTCTCTATAATATAATGTTATAAGATTTTGACAGCTGCTAACTCCACAGACGAAACCGTTAACTTCAGCATTGAAAACAATTAATTTGCTTGTTATTCGTATCAAATTGTTCATTTATTCAGTATCTGACGGGTGCAGAAAGTTGAAATTTGGTGTGTAGACTCGCAAAAGTATATACAGGACCACTGCAGATTTTTGGAAGGTTTAATGGAAATGGAAAATCGGTAATGCACATTTTGAGACCGAAACTTTGGAAGATAGAAATGAAAATAGAGTACTAAAGTACATATAAATGATACACGTTATATAAAAGAATTACCGAGATATTGATGTTATAAAAACAATAGACAAAGTTCTTTCAGTTCAATAGTGGGGCGCCTGAAAAGCTGAACGTCATTAACCGTGCCGAGAAAAATGTGCCACTAGACGATGCTAATGAAGAATGACAATTGTTCCAACTACTCTCTAAATTTGTGATATGAGCAATCCATTCTGTACTCAATATAGCTCTTATATAGTGGTAATAAGAGTTAGGCGAAGCGTCAGGTTCATGCTGTCGGCGAGAGGAATGCAAACGACGAACCGCCTTTCACACGACACGAAACACAGGGTTGCACGCACCGTTGCCGCTTGCCGCCCGTATCGTGATTACACGCGGATACTAATTGTGTGATCCGACTTTGCACGTATGTTATGAATTTCTGATGACAACATAGGTTTTACTTAATTCATTTTTTGACAAACAAACTACAGAAAATACAGTAACGTCATTAAGTAGTATTTATTTATGAGTAAAATATATTAAGTAATGAATAAATCAATTTATTGGAAATGATATTTTATTATTGGTTATTATTATTAATTATTCATTATATAATTTATATTAAATTGGCACCAATTTAAATATATTAAATACAATAACTACTTTTTACGTATATTAAAAAATAAGCAAAGATATATGTATGTTTAAATTTACAGAATAGTTTGGTGTAACAAATTTCCAAAAATTCATGCAACAAAAATGATACGGAATTAGAGCGAACGTAATAAATATTTCTTCAATCCGGTTTATTGCTTCGCTCTTGGCGTGGTATTGACAAGGAGAAAGGATTTTAACATGCTTGTATGTATTAAAATTTATAATTACGAGTAATTTTTATTACGTACATTGAAAGTTTTATATTGCAAATGAGGTTGTCCAGTTAACGGTAGCCTAGCATTTACTTCCTAAAATAAGGTTTACATTACAAAAATATGTTGTAACTTACATAACTGAACTGTATTTTTATAGCTTTTAAGTAGATAATACATTTTGTTAAGTAAAACAGTCACATAAACAATATTCTGATATTATATGTGCAAGTATGTGAACCTTATTTGTCAAACTACACCAGTTTCGGATGCAATTAACGATTCTGGAGTTTTAATGAACTGTACCAAGAGAACACATTTAATATATTATAATGAGTTAAGCGATTTTAAGGTCGCATTAAAACAAGTTGCCCGCTGATAACCCTGATTGATTCAATTCGATAAATGTTAAACTGTTCTAATTCCAAAGTAAATCATTTAAAAATGCATTTTAAATACCACTTGATCTATTTTGTAACGTTTTTGTGATTAATAACTAAATTTTGTATTGCAAATTACAAAATTTGTGTTTTTTATTTAAGTATTATGCTAATTCATATGTGGTAAAATAATAATTAATATTAAATTAATCTTAAAACAAAGCTCATTAGCGAAGACGTAGTAGATATTCCTATTTGCGACGTATCGAACAGACAGCTATGGGTTCAGTTCTCACGCTTACGAGTGTTTGTACTGAAAATATTTCAATTTTTCTATTCTGGTTAGTCCGAAGTGCGGCATTGAGTTCTGACATTCAGAGCAGAGAATGTCAAAGTAGATGAGGCAGTGATATGTCACTAAACTCTATTGGCTTTAACCTCGCCATAATTCGGGTAATGTGAAAACATCATATAGGATATCATGAGCGCTTTTAATATAAAATATCAAGTATTGAATCTGGATATATGCCATATGGACAATCTATGTTGACACGAATATAGATAGCAGCTACCTACTATATTTTTCTATACTATTTTATAGATATTCGCAGTATAAGCGGTTCGTGCACTTGTGTCAACAGCATGTTTTTGAACGCCCGATACATCGTGAGTGACGCAACTGGTATACATTTACGCAATATAACCATTGTTTAAACTTCACAAATAAGACGAACGATATTGAAGTACCTTTGTGGGATGATCTAACCGTCACGTGGTTCAGTTCAGTCTTGAACTTAATTGGGCTAAAAATAAGTCAACTGATTTATTCAGGGCATTACATTTGATTGATTAAACCAGTATAGTCGTTTGATATTGGAATTTAAGAGGTAATAAATTTTTTACTTTATATACGGTTACTAGCAGATATTATAAATCTTTTAATTAAACAATTACTTAGTGAGTAGATAAGAAAAGTAAATATACATTACACATTTTTTGCAGCTAGCTCGGTAGTCGGTGAGAACCTAGTGTTAAGACACTCCGTTCCCCACTTTATACCCGAACTCGGGACATAGCGTATCAAGTGTGGGAACTCTTCGCCACACTGTTTCTAACTAAAGCGGTAATGAAAATAAAATTGAGTTCTAATGATCACATCAAAAGCTATATAAATTATCTATATATAAATACGTGAAGCAAAAACTTTGGATCCCTTTTTACGAAAATTACTCGGACGGAGGAGCATGAAACTTGGCACACTCATAGTTTATAAAGAGAAGGAGTACGGAATGGTAACATTTTTTTTTAAATAATGCATAAAAAGTATATTAAATTATTGGTATCTGTAAAACAAAAAATATATATATTTCAAAATATTTAAATTAAGATGCAAATAAAGTTACTTGTCACATTGCTTCCTGAGAAACACATGTGCGTAGCAAATATTTCTATTTTCTTAAAACAAAAATCAATAGAATTCAAGATTTTTGTGTCACCTGACATATAAACATTCACTACAGTGAAACCCGTTATACGAGATTTTGGTTGACTTTTGCGCCGTTTTTAATATAAAATAGTATTGAGCAAAAGAAATATTTTCTTTTAGACTTTTTTATAAGTACTTCATAAGTATTTAAATAATTGTGAATCATTACATAACTACTTTAATTCATTTCTAATTGAGTAATTTGTTAATTATAAGACGTCTTTTTTACTTATAAAATATAATGAAGGTTTTGTTTCTAGCTTCACGCTGTATCCCGAATATAGCAGGGTAGGCAGAGGGAACCTGAGAATCTAGTGTTAAGACACTCCGTTCTCCGTCCGTGCTGAGTGGCGGAACTCAATGCCGCGCTTTGCCTTGTTACCAAACCCAGGAAATGAAAATATTAAACTTTTACATTTCATGGAGTGGGAATCGAACCCACAACCTGTCCCGTTTACAGTCACACGCTTGTGCCTCTGCGCCACGACAGACGTTTATAATGAAGATAAAAAAATATTATTCATTTTTGAAACTTAAATCCGTATGTATATTATATATATTTAATAAAATTTTATTACTTATTTGTATTTCTTACATATACCCTGTAAATCCTAAAAGGTAAGGTATTTTCTTTGTATCACCGCGCACCGCTACCGTCGGTATACGGAAAGGAAATTCAATTACCATCACAATGCGGCCGTTAGGTTGCCTCTACAGTTATCGTTAGGCCTACACTTTCGCTAAAACCCCATTATTATCGACGCCTTTATGGAATATTGCATTTAATTGTTATATACCTATAACAAATACAATTATATAACTAGAATAGAAGTCTTAGTGCAGCATGTTAGTAAGTTTTCATATTCTTATTACTCGGAGAATTTTTTTACTGAAATCATTTTTTAATACTTTTATTTAAATTTGTAATAAAAATACAATATTCTCTTTGCGACCATATCTTCGTTTTTTTAGCAGAAATATGTATGTTTCAATTTTATATTTAATTATTATATTGCTGGTTACCATGTTAGTAAACAAAACAATCATAGTGCCGGTAGCAGTTTTCCAAAGTTCTGGTACGGTCTACCAAATTTATAATAATTGTAAAAAACAAAATAATAAATTTATTATTATATTATAATAAAGAAATATTAAGTTACAACTTGCTTTATCATAAAAAAACTAAGAATCTGTGATAAGGTTCGTTACCCACCACGCATGACGACAGATAAAATTCGACGAGCATCTAACTAAAAAAATGTGTAAAACTAATACACGCTAACGAAACATATTAAGAAAACTAAAAAGCTACCAATTACTACGAAATCAGCAACGCTATCTCTTTGGTAATTAAGCGCTGCTTCGCTCAATGCCGGCAAAAATCAAAAATCACCGCAAAATTAATTACTTAGAGAAGGCTAAGCGATGAAATTTATACAAATATAAAATATACCTAAAAAAATATGATACTATTATGTAATTAGGGAATGTATCAAAATTATGCTTCAGTAAGTAAAGTAGAAAATTTTTGAAACCTTTACGTACATATAAATTAATTTAGAATCAAGCAGCATCACGCTTTGTACCTCATAGCAGGGTAGTGAGAGAACCTAGTGTAAGGACGAACAGTGTTTATTATACAATGATATTGGTAACAATTCCCCAAACTTCTCTCTCATGATAATATTGTTAATAAAAACGACTGACGGGCCTCTTAGTTCAACGCACCAGGTCGACGCTCTATAGTGTACGATGTACCGTACTTCCATAAGAAATGTACGCTATAACCCATACATATGCAACGATCGTTCAACGTTGAACAAATTATTCTGCACGAAGCGACTCTCTAATTCCGTCGGATTACCGTCCATTATCGTACGTGACGTCACTGGCGGGACTCAACAGGTGCCATCACATGCTCACAACAACCTGTTCAATTGGGATGTTTTTATGGTTCCGCACCCATCGCGTCAACGGGACCCCTTTAATGAGATCCTTTCGTATGTCGGTTTTTTTGTACCACTTGTAACTTTCATTTATTACAAACGATATTGAAGTAATTATTATATATACTTAAATAATAAGAAATTTATTTTTTTCTTATCTGTTATGAGACAAATAATATTATTAAAAAGCACTGTGAAGGTGTGGAAAACATGCCCGGATTTTCTTACTAGACTTGTTTTTTGTCTTTTTAACCTTTGTGCATTTCAATTAGCCTTGCAAATTTTATTTTGCTGTTAAAATAATATGGTAATATGCTTAAAGGAAAATTTATTTGATGTTAATAAAGACATTTAACAGAGGTGATTCAGGTTAACATATTTGATAGACATTTTTAGGTTTTACATCGAGAATAATTTAAATAATTGTTTTTATTTCAACAGGATTCCGTCACTAAGATCGTGGTGTAATCAAGAATTTCTAAGAAAATATTAAAAACAAGCTATAACCAGTCACTAAATGCAAAGAGGATGTTATATAAAAATAAATAAAATGTACCGGTAAAGATAAAATATCTATAGATTCATTTTAATAGTATTTTTTATTCATTGAAATACTTATCGCTTTAAGTACTTATATAATTAAATCGGAAATGAAGTAAAAGTAAGTTAGTTGAATCTGAGCAAAAACCTTAAGCTACAGTTACAGAAAGTTTTCAAGTTTATGAAGCCTGCTTTATCGCATTTCGCATAACGGTTTTATCGTAAAACATTGCTTGGAACTTTTAACTTCTATTACGAGTTTTATCTTTTTATGGCTTAATGGTACAAATATCACGGATAAAGCAATCCGATGAAAGTCGAATGATAAGAAACTAATGGTAATTTGTAAAACCGTTGTCTTATATGCAGGAATGCAACTGTTGCGATACTGGAGTCGTGAGTTGTACGCCGATTATTTTCTTTGCCGATGCAGGTACCTTGATTACAAAACAAGGTCGGTCGGAGTTGCAATTATTTATTAGGTATTAGCTGTGCGACCCGACTTTGCTGTAGTGAAAGATGAAAATCTACTATCATTTTCTACAAAAATATATATGCATATGTATAACCATAATTGCAAGCAGTACCTACTTTTAATTAAGTAAAGTACGCACATCATACAGTTATCGCATATGTATGGCTAATAAAAAATAATATCAATTGTTATTCTTATCAGCGGAATTGACCTTTAGAATAATCCGTACTATCACGTATTATATTTCTAATTTTGGCGCGTATGAAACTCAAAATTAGTTTTATATACGATTACTAGTGTATAGTCGACTTACCGGGTCGATGTCCGCGTCCCAGACATCCTTCAGATCGTTGGAGATGTCGTAGTAACTCTCCATGTCGGGGCCGGGTATCTCTACGGCCTCCGACTATCACTTAAGAAACTCTCTCGCACAAAACACAGCAAACTGTCACGCTCCTATAGTCCTTTACAGTGGAAATGCGAACGTTGCACTTGGATTTGGGTCCAGTAGAAAAATATATCACAATCACAATTTTACGTTTCACTATCGCCCATTTGTTTCAGGTGTGGATTATTTTCACACGCGGGTAATATTTGTAAGTAATGTCGCGGCAATACGTTACACGCGCTCGCGGCGGAGTACGGCCAACGAATGCGAGGCGGCGTTGACCGCGTCCCCCTCCCCCCGTGCGCCACCACCCCCGCGCCCCCGCGCCCCGTCTCTCATTCATAACGTGATAGGGGGTAAAAGCATGGCCATGCCTGTCGCCTGCCACGGGGGTGCGAAATGCGCGTACGCTTTCAATAATATATTATTCATTAGTATACGGGTATACTATTTTTCTATTAACACTATAAAAATGGAAATTTTGATAAATATAATATATATAAATATAAGAAAATGTTTTTTTTTTTTTATATAATAAATGGCTTAAGTACTATACAAGGAAAGTTATGAAGTTATATTTGAAAATTAAAATTATAAGAAAATCTAAAACTAGATGGTGGACGGTGCGTCTTTATTTTAAAAATATTTGTTTCATAAAATTTATTCTAGTCTAAATACTATTAAATAAAAACTGGCGAAATTAAATTATATAAGAAATATTACTTACTTATTTATAGTAGTCAATATGAATAAAAATATTGGGCGCAACGGAAGTGTAACCCGCATTGAGTATGATCTGGTTGTCAATTAGCTGTGCATACGAAACTAGCTCCGAAACTTCTTTATAGGTACCTAGTAACTATTCTTATTATATAATTATTCATAAATTGAAGAATATCTTTTTCATAAATATATTACAATCACTTTTATGGTAAAGCTTATATTATACTACATACATACATTAGACCACATTAAGACTAATATATCACCTTCACACTGTATTCCCAACATAGCAGGGTAGGCAGAGGGAATCTAAGACACTTCGTTCTCTTTTAAAAGAAAAATAAATGTTATCATTTCCCTAATATAGCCCACGATGACACACGCTTGCTTAGAATAGAAGACACCTGTTGACTCTCGATTTGAAGACCCCCAAATTGTATGACTTAGGAAATGGATACGACGACAATAAAATTCAATTTTTGTTGTGCGAATAAATAACATAGACTCAATGCGTTTTCGATTAGGATTTTCCATTATATATGGATGGCGTGACGCAATTTTTGTTTTAGTTTCGGCTACGTATCTATAAAAAGCTACAAAATAAATGATAATAAATAAATGATAAAAGAAGAAATCATATTATTGCCGATCAATTAACGTATTTCCAATTAATATGTTTTTATTATCAATATTAAAAAAAATAGTCAAGCAAATTTCTTGTTTACAGCAATCCATGCGTGAAGGTGATCAGATTGTTGCTTAATTTGGTAGGTATCGATAGTAATTAAATATTTAACGTAAGGTAAGAAGTTTATATGTAACCTGTGTAATATTTTTTTATTTTCATTTTTTAGGCATAGCTGAGTAGGCAGTAAGAACGGAATTAACCAAACGCTACGCCGTAGAAACGCAGAAAAAAGTATGTATCAGTATTTTTTGGTTATTATTTTTCCAGGAAAGTTCGCTATTATTCACTGTCAATCAGAATATATCGCTAGGCTCTTTTTGGTCACGCATGTGTCACTATGAATTTCTATATTTTGAGTTAATATTTAGCATTACCCTGTACCTCCACAGAGCAGGTTAGGCAGAGGGAATCTGAGAATCTAGTGTTACGACACTCTGTTCTCTTAAGATTTCGTTTCCCTTCTGCCTAATTAAGGCATTGTGTGCCAAGTGAACTGAAAGCCGCGTCTTGCCTTATTACCAGAGCAAGGATATCAAAATACTTAATAATTATAAATATTTAATATTTTCATTTGGACTGAAAATCGAACCCATAACCTGCCGTATTTACAGTCGCACGCTAGTGCCTAAGCTCCATCCGTTACAAAATAAAATGGACATCCATGTAAATTTATTTTATTTGTAAAAAATGAATTAAATGCGTCCATGTCAATGTCATAAAAATTAAACACAATAATTTCAGTAGAAATATATTTATTCTTTTAGTATATAAATACAGTTATATAAATTAAACATATAATAGCTTCATACGCTTGTTTAAAATGGTCTTAACAGATGAATAATGGATGAACATTAAATAAACGACTATATGGATGCGAAAAAAATAGCCATCTATATTAGCAATTTAAAATAGAAAATAAAAAATTTAATAATTAATATGAAATGAAGGCGTTGGACATTGTTTTAATTTTAAATATCTTCGTGCGTGATTTACTGACTTTTTAGATAATTTGATAGAGATTGTAAAGAAATTTACGACCAATGTATTTGAATGAATGCTTAATTAAAGCGATTGGAGGAGGTTCTCGATTCGACTTTATTTTTATGTGTTACCGCATACATTTTTACTAGGTGAACCAGTTATATATTTTTTATATAATCGCATCTCGTGGCGCAGAGGCACAAGCGTGCGACTGTAAACGCGACAGATTGTGGGTTCGATTCCCACTCCAGGAAATGGTTTTTTTCATTTCCTGGGTTTGGTAACAAGGCAATGCGCGGCGTTGAGTTCCGCCACTCAGCACACAGTGTCTCAATTCGGCGGAAAGTAGGGAACGGAGTATCTTAACACTAAGTTCCCTCTGCCTACCCTGCTATATGCGGGATACAGCGTGAAGCTATGTATGTATATAATATAATTAGCTGTAATCAGCTTATCATGGGGTCCCATTTTAGTCAAAATCTGACTAATTGTTTTTGATTTCCTAATAGTTTAACTTTTCACTGCACTTTATTTAAAATCGATTTTCCTTTCTTGTTAAAATTGTAACTATTAAACTATAAGTTTGATCTGAATATTTCATTCTTTTACGTATCAAATTCATGTTGTTGAATTTCAAATGTTTCCACATAAAAATCGTCTTTTGAAAGAATTTAAAAACAGTTTAAAAAAAAATAATGTGAATGAATGAATGAATTTGTTTTTCAATGTCTATACCCATAAACTGAAACTTCTGAACTACAAAATTGGCTGGTGACAGCGGTGGTGGTGATTGGTGGTGGTGGCGAAGGAATGTTGCAGGTTCGATCTCCATTCGTAGTCATAATTAAGCGAAAAATTGTAAACGAGTTATCTTAAATTTTGGGGTTTCTCTGCATACCCTATTTTATATACGGGAGGCATGTCTATCACAGAATCCAAAGTATCATTTTTGATTAGAATTAGAACATTCCTTCTAGTGAGATTCGAACGTATAATTGGGAAATGCGTTACTCCGAATACGTTACGACTGAGCTACAAAGAATTCTTTATAGATATAAGAGATTTATAAATAATAATAAAATAATCACTATGAACAAGAAATAAAACAATTTATTTGCTTGGTTTTATAAGTTTATTATAAATAAAATACCTAATTATGTTGTTTACAAAATTTTTGTTTTAAACACAAAATATATAAAAACGCTGACCAATAGCCAAATTATACTTACTCTTAGTAATATATTGTTGAATTTGCTCACTTGTGACATTATTTCAAATATTGCTGAGATTGTAATTTTAACAATATTGTGTTTATATCAAGAAAAATATATTAAAAGGAATAAATTTGAACAAGACTTGTTCATGACTATGCTTATATGTAAAACTAAATCATAAAACAACGCCTGTCGTGGCGCAGAGGCACAAGCGTGAGACTCTAATGTGGGTTCAATTCCCACTCCAGGAAATGTAAAATTTAGTGTTTTCATTTCTTGGGTTTGGTAACAACGCAAAGCGCGGCATTCAGTTCCGCCACTCAACACGCAATGCCTCAATTTGGCGGAAAGTGGGGAACGAAAATGTTGGAAGAGAATGGAGTGTCTTAACACTAGATTGTCTGGTTCCCTCTGCCTACCCCGCTATATGCAGGATACAGCGTGAAGTTAAAAAAAAATAAAACAAATCATTTATTGCACTGAATAATATTTTTACAGATATTTTCTTACACAATTTTATATTAATGAATAAAAAGATATACATTTCATAAACATTTCAAAATCATAATTTAAATGATATCTACTTTTAATAAAAGTTTCTTTAAAGCAATGAAAATATACAAAAACATTTATAAAATATAATAAATGAGAATTCCATAACTAAATAAATAATAAGAGATCACTCAGTGAAAATGTTAATTGTAAATTTTAAAATTATTAACTCTATTTTTCATTAGTTTTATTCAAACAATTCATTTATATTTCTAATTGTAAGCAAAAACCGTCAAATAGCAATATACAAAATAATTCATATCTGTAATATGATAAGCAAATCGATACCTTAATTCTCATACCAGTCAAATCCACTTTTACTGGAAATTTTGTTTTTAATACAATTTGTTTCCAACGGTTTCTCACTATTATATGCGTTAATTAATTCGGACTAGATATCTCTACGTGTACAAGTGTGTATGTGTAGAGTTGTACTCAAGTACTCAGAACTCAAAGAGAATTGGTTTGCCAATTAAGGTATCGAAATGTCACAATCTTTGAAAAACCTTTTTTATTTAAAAAGGACATTAAGTAGGTATAAATTTAAAGTATATGTTAATTAACAAAATCATCATTCTTTACCGTTTTTACTCTGGTATTATATAAATTCTTTTTTTTTAATAATTTCTTTATTAAACAAATTACAAAGCATATAGTATACAGGAGCCTTTTTCAATTGACATAACAATAACAAGAAAAGAAACATTCAAATATTAAATATGATTATTTATTATTGTGAACAACACATAAATAAAACAATAATAAAATATATCTATTTATGTCCATTTTTCTTAGGCACAGTGAACAGCGAGGGCACGTGCGAGTGCAGCGCGGACACGCCGCCGTGCAGTATACAGACACGCGGCACTCCGCATTTAACTAGATAATCACTGAACTGTATTGAAAAGAGAATAATATCATTATGTTTATTTTGAATAACTTGTATAAAAATATATTTAAAACATTTAATATATACCCGTACCAGGCGTGAATTAGTTGATAAATGGAAAATGAAACTTCGTTTTTACGTAACTTAAACACTTTTCTACCTGAATGCGTTTCATTTGAATTGTTTGTGCTTAGTCCACACTATAAATAATTTCTTTTTTTTTCAACGCCGCGCTTTGCCTTGTTAACAAACACAGAAAATGAAAATACTAACATTTCCTGGAGTAGGAGTCGAACCCACAACCTGTCGCGTTTACAGTCGCACGCTTGTGCCTCTGCGCCACGACAGGCGTTAAAAATAAAAATGTCTCTTAAAATATAAAAAAAAAACGTATATCGAGTCGATTTATCAACCTATTCATTTCTGGTACAAATATACTTCCGACTACCATGTAGGTACATATATGTATAACATATGTTCATACAGATAGCAGGGTACGATTGAAATCCTAGTGTTAACACACTCTGTCCTCCGCTTTTTATCTTATTAGAGCAGGAAAATGAAAATAAAATAAATAATAAATAATATTAGTTGTTGTTTTATCATTCTTCCGAATAGCGATCGAATTTACAATCGAGTTAACAATCAGACATTTTCCACTAACCAATTTTCGAATTTGTAAATTTTTCACAATGATACAAACTTTCTCCAAATATTTGTATGAACCAAAGAGCCCTATGGTCAAAATTATAAATAAGATGCAGGCATAGTCACAAGCAAAATTCGATATTTAATACTATTCAAAACTTCACCATTACCAATACAAAACCTAGGAATTATATTTATTTAACAAAAACCTTATAATAATATTCATACATAAGGGTTTCATAACCCTTATGTTAATAAGTGACTAACAGACATCGTACAGGGAAAACTACTGGCCATATTAATCACAAATTTGCCATAAAGGGAGTGTCCTTAGAGAACACTAAGAGAGGATTTATCAAAATTCTTACGAAAATGGGGAGAAATAGGTTTTTAGGCGAAGTCACGGGATACAGCTAGTTTTAAATATAGGTACAACTTACCAATTGGGCGGTTTCATCTTCAGCTGACGCTACTACAATAGTTTTCTTCAATTTAATAGCTTCGCTTAGTACTTTGTAAGGATGTGGTCCTAGTGACTTGAGGTCATGCTGCCCGAGGTGGACGCCGCTGTACGGCACATTTATACTACTGTCTATGCAACTTTTCTCGTATCTACAAAAAATAAATGGCCTGCAGATTAGTTTTAAGTTGGTACTAGTTGTAATACAAATCCGTAGGAGAACGAAAGTCACCGACATAGTCCTCAAAATATGCAAGTTGAAGTGGCAATGGGCAGGCCACATCGCTCGTAGAACCGACAACCGATGGGGAAGAAAGGTTTTCGAGTGGCGACCACGAACCGGAAGGCGTAGCGTGGGACGGCCCCCTACTAGATGGACCGACGACCTAGTCCGAATTGCGGGAAAGCGCTGGATGCTGGAGGCATCCAGTCGTGCTACATGGAATTCTATGGGGGAGGTCTATGTCCAGCAGTGGACGTCTTCTGGCTGAGGACGATGACTAGTTGTAATTATTAGTTAATGTGGTGGTTAGGTTATATTATTATTTAATATATCGATTACTTAAAAAATGAAATGTAATCAATAATAATATTTTTATATATAATTTTTTGAGGTTAAATTATTGAATTACAGAAAAATATATATATTTATTTGTTAAATAATAAATTTAAAAAGTATTTATTGAATTTTAACAATAAATGTAAATTAAAAAAAAAAAACAATACAAATCTTTCCTATTTGTTATACTTTCAATGGAATTCTTGGGAGTACTTAAAGTCTGAAAGGCAACGTTAAAAAGTCGAGAAATATCTATTGAAAAGTTCCACTGAAGGCAAACTTCCCCTTTTAAAAGTAGGGAATTTTGTATGGTTGCATTTCTAACAAGTACACGGTATTTAATTGTACGAATCATTACAATTTATATTATTTACAATAGAGTTCAAGTTAAATACTTTTGAAAATGACATGAACGGATAGGAATTTCATACTGAAAGAAATTTGCCCGGGTGTACTTGCAATGATTGTGGTGAATGTCATACACGTAACATTTCAGAAAAAAGTTAAAATTTTATTATCTATTCTAATGTTACAATAAAGATGATAAAACGGGTCGTTAAATACTTCTGCTTAATACGCAACGTCTTTAAAAACGCGAAGTAAATCTAGAACGCTAATTTCTCTATACTTGACAAAACTAGTGAGATGTGAATTAAAAAATTAGGAACTTAAAAAAATTATACTTACAATAAATTAGATCTTATGTCGACGACACACGACTTTTCTTGACAAGTTAACGAGAAGAAATCTGATAAGCTGATCCGTGGGCATATTTCAGTCAAAAGCACTTCCATAGGAACTTCGACGACATCCTGAAAAATAACGAATTAGTAGCCACTACCTATTATTATCTTATATTACATGACATTATGTGTCTACAAGATATAAATAGGCGATTTAACAGCTTATATCTCAAGGCGAAGAGTATAAAGTCCGCCATATGTAATGTTGCTATGCCAAGTAGTGAATAGCTCTACATTTGTAACGGACCGGCTTAAGGTAATACATATATTATGTGTCATGTAAAGAATATTTCTTTTACAATATTTATAAGTGTTATTCATATTTTAAAGATCTGGTAATTGAAAATTCGTGTCCTTATGGATGTAGGCTAACTTGGACATGTCATTCAAGAGAGCGCGAATTTGTATTTTTCTAAGAATTGAATTTTGAAATCTTTGCGAAAATTAGCTTAGTTGACAATATTGGTTTTGTATTCACACGAATGCACGAATTCTGCTACATTAGTACTTAGAAGATGAATTTTGAAGACGTGAAAGAAAATTTCACCACGTTCAACATTTTTTAACTGCAATATATTACATTATGAAATAGAAATTTCGAAATGTTACCAACATTTCGAAAAAATATATATAGCAAAATTATACATTGATCACACAATATCTATTTCTAGAATAGTTACTTGATACTACTTTCTATCTTTTCACCGAACAAGAAGCATATTTTTCTATTTTTCTAATCTCCTTATTAAAATCTAAGAGGCAATAGCTAAAAATAATCAAATAAAAGATGTACGAGACACACTTTATTGAGCTAACAATACAAAAAATAGTCACGCCTCTTATTTGTTTACAAGTGAATGCGCTAGACGGTCCTCTCGAATTGATGATGGAATTTGGTTCATTGACCAACAAAGTGTTTGAACTTTTGCTAGGTAACTTTTGCAATATTTTAATATTTTCCTTATGACCGTTGAGATATATTTGATGATTTATTATTTGTGTATCTATTTGGTTATTTCTGACTTCTTCTTCTTCTTCCTCCTAGCATTTATCCCGGCTAGCCAGGGTCTGCCTTCCTACTCAACCTACTCCACTTTGCACGATCTTCTGCATCACGGGTGGTTAGTCCATTGGCTCTCATATCCTGCTTCACGACATCCAGCCATCGCTTCCTTGGGCGTCCGGGGGGTCTAACTCCAGGGACAGCCATATCAAGGCATTTTCTTCCGACATGGTGTTCGGGACGGCGCACAACGTGGCCGTACCATCTCAAACGACGCTCTTGGAGCTTATCCGCTACGTCACGGACCCGAAGACTACCTCGAATGAATGTGTTCCGTATGCGATCAGCCCGCGTAACGCCACACATCCATCTCAGCATCTTCATCTCCGTGACGCGAAGCTTCTGAGTGTGACGAGACAGTGCCGGCCAACATTCGCTACCGTATAAAAGAACAGGTCGGATTATGCACTTGTATATCTGTCCCTTGAGTTTGGGCGGTATTCTGCGGTCGCAGACCACACCAGTGACCTCACGCCATTTGGCCCAAGCAGCGCATATCCGGGCTTGGACATCGTGATCGATGCCTCCGGACTCGTGCAAAACGGATCCAAGGTACCTGAACTTTTCCGACTTAACGGCTGGTTCAGGACCTATATGGATAGTGCCAGAGTCCGAGCTCCCGCATGCCATGTACTCGGTCTTCGACACATTTAGCTTAAGACCGCCGTTCTCCAGCGTACCCTTCCAGAGGTTCACTCTCTGCTCTAACTTCGTCCGGTCCCCGTCAACGAGTGCTATGTCATCGACATACATCATCAGCCATGGAGGCTGGTCCTGGATATAAGCCGAGACAGTATCGAGCACTACATTGAACAGAAACGGTCTAAGCGCCGAGCCTTGGTAAACCCCTACAGTAATGGTTTGGTGTCGCCAACAGCAGTCCTAACCATTGACGCGGAATCGCGGTACATATCCCTAATAATGTCAATATAGGCCTCAGCGATCCCCTTGGATCGCAATGCCCACCAGATACATTGACGAGGCACACAGTCAAAGGCCTTCTGTAGATCTAAAAATGCCAAATGCAGAGCTCTCCTTTTTTCCCTGTATGCCTCCATCAAAGTTCTGAGGGCAAAAACGGCGTCCATGGTACCGGATCCTGGCTGAAATCCATACTGACATTCAGAACCAGTACACTCTCGGCGAAGCCAGAGATCGATTACGCGCTCGAAGAGCTTCATGGTGTGACTCATGATCTTGATACCCCTATAACTACCACAATCTTGAACACTGCCCCTTCCCTTGTAAATAGGGGTAATAAAGCTGTTGCGCCACTAATGTGGCATTGTACCAGTGTTCAAGATGCGGTTAAAGAGATCAGTGAGCATGAGCACACCAAGAGAGCCCAACGATTTCCACGCCTCGATCGGAATGTCGTCAGGCCCCACCGCTTTCCGGTTCTTCATGTGTCGAAGGCAATTCCGAGTTTCGTCAAGGGTTATTGGGGCAATAAGTCCGAGGTTAGGGAGCGGTTCGGAAGGAAGACTGCACGGGTGCTGAGTATTCAGCAGCTCCTTGAAGTAGCCCCTCCATCTCTCCTTCACAGAGCCCTGATCACAAAGCAGCGTACCTCGGGAGTCCTTGACACAGAGACATTTGGAAATGTCTTGTGTCGCTTTAACCCGAGCACGTGCCAGTTTATATATGAGCTTCTGCCCCTCCGCAGTTTCAAGTTTATCGTAAAGTGGTGATAAACTCTCACTGCGGGCTCTGGCTACAGCTGTTTTGCTGGCACGTTTCGCCGCAATGTAATCCACTCTGTCTTCAGGGGAGTTGGAATTTTGCCACTCCTTAAAAGCAGCCTTCTTTTTCCGAATCGCTTCCTGCACCTTGTCATTCCACCACCATGTCTCCCTGTCGATGACTCGTCCTCCCCTAGAAATGCCAAGAACTCGTTTACCCGCAGTAATAATTGCTGACTGGGCTCGATCCCAAGCTTCCTGGGCAGTTTGGGTGTCAGTCAGTCAGTAGATTTTGACTTTTAACCTCTGCCAGAAAGTCGGTCTGCATCGGCCCATCCAACAACCACCACTTGATCCTAGGGTCACGTTTCTCGGCAACTTTCTTTTTCGGAGTAACGACATAGTCCATGACAAGAAGACGATGTTGGGCCGTTAGGCTTTCACCAGGAATGACCTTACAGTTAGTGACCTTGCCTATATGACACCGTCTGGTCAGCAGATAATCTATTTGAGTTGAGTGGGACCCGCTCTTATACGTGATAAGGTGCTGGGAATTCTTTTGGAAGAACGTGTTCACGATGGCCAAGTCAGACGCAATACAGGTTCTCAGAGTATTTTCTCCCTCCGCATTGCGACGACCATAACCAAAACCACCGTGAACACGCTCATACGTGTCCCCAGTCCTGCCCACGTGGCCGTTTAAGTCCCCCCCAACTATGATTACCTCGGTAAGTGGTATGGCGCGTAGCACCCCTTCAAACTGCTCCCAGAAGGACTCCTTTTCGGCGCAACTACAACCCGCCTGAGGGGCATAGGCGCTGATCAGGTTGGTGATGACACCCTCAATCAGTACCCTTACCCGCATCAAACGATCGCAGCGACGGTCGACTTCGAGGAGACCACTTTGAAGCTCTTCAGAGAGCACTACCGCCACACCGGTCTTACCCGAGGGCGACCCAGTGTATATAAGCTGGTAACCCTGTCCGATGTTACGGGACTTATTGCCTTTCCAGCGTGTTTCCTGTAGGAAGACACACTGGACCCGACGTCTCACGAGTACATCTGCGAGTTCTCTGCATCGTCCGGTTAGAGAGCCAATATTCCATGTTGCAAAGCGGAGTTTCTTTCTGGGTACTTGCGTCTTTAGCCGTGCCCGTACTTGACACGGTAGCCCTTGCCCACTTATCGCAGGTGTAGGGCGATGTGCCTGCGCGTCGTTTAACGGCGACGCCCTAGCCATACCCAGCATTTTTCTTAATCTTTCCATTTGATTGGCGAAGATTGGTTTTATTGGAGCGACTGCCATCTGACCTCCAAAACCCATTATGGGTAAAACCAAGGGAGAGGATATGTCAAGAAAGGAAAAGAGAGAAGGAGATCAGGACAGGGGGGTGCGCAATGAAAGGACACCACTTTCATGGATTGGATGATAGGAGTATGATAGTGGTGGCTCGAGGATCCGGGGTCGCGTACCCGTATGACCTAAACCAAGTATCGGGCAGATACTTGACAGGACACCCTCTGGATATTTTTGACGTAGCTATTTTTTATCATCATGCCTCTCTCACATCTAGTGGAGGAAATTGAAAGGACCTCACGTATTAGATAGCAAGCCAGGAACGTATATTTTATCAATATATTAACACGTGATGGAAAAACTTTGAATATTTTTGTATGAAAATGCGGTCGGAGGAAGTTGAAAATTAGCATACATATAGTGTACATGGAGAAAAGTTTTTTTTTTATGATAAGGTATTAGAGATACTTTAAACTTTAGTATCAATGATACTGGAGGAAGGTCACGTAAAAAGCATGAGGACTCCCCGGAGGGCATGCATCAAGAGGTTAATGACTGTGGACGAGGCGAAAGAGGTATGCAGGGACCGTAGCGTTTGGCGCTCCGTTCTCTCTGACTAACCCGCTAGGGATAAGCGTGAAGTTAAGTGAAGTGAAGATACTTTAAATTAATAAAAAAAATATTACACTCATATTTTTGTATAAAATGAAATATATATTGCTAAGGCAACGCGCTATTTACGCGTCAGCGGGGCCTCTGAGAAGTGTAAATATTCCCCATGAATGGAATTTGTATCGAAAACAGTTGTATGAAATTGTTTCAGTCAACAACGCCACAATGACGTCAGTGAAAATAGTTTATTTCTTATAAAATGTTAAGCGTGCAATGCGTATGAAATTCTTAGATTTATAGATACACATATTTATAGATAACCTAACGTACATTGTCACGTTATCAATAAATATTCACACTGAACGTGTCCACGTTCAATGTGAATCCTTACTAATATTATAAATGCGAAAGTAACTCTGTCTGTCTGTTACGCTTTCACGCCTAAATGAAATTCACTTGAGAAAGGACATAGGATACTTTTTATTGCGAAAAAAATGGTAGAAGGGGTTGAAATAGGGGTAGAAAGTTTGTATGGAAGTTCCTTGTTGTCAAACATAAAATCATGTAAGATTGTTCAACTGTTTACAACTTTCACACCTAAACAACTTAACCAATTTTGACAAATAGTCTAGACCTTGAGAAAGACGATAGACTACTTACCATGTCGAATTCCACGCGGGCGAAGCCGCGGGCGGAAAGTAATATATTTTATATTGAGCTCATCATATTTGTGTTAATGCCTCAATTCGGCGGAAAGTGGGGAACGGAATTGTTGAAAGAGATTGGAGTGTCTTAACACTAGGTTCTCGGGTTCCCTCTGCCTACCCGGCTATATGCGGGTTACAGTGTAAAGTTAAAAAAAAAATTATTTGTGTTATATAAAATTCAATGAAATAGTCCAGAAGAGAGACCTAATCAAATATCTGTTTACTTAATTGGGTTTCTCATTGAAACGGGGATAACATATTTAATTATTAAGAATATTGATTTAACATATTAATTTAGTAAGACGCCTTGCGAAGTTGCAACATCTTACAATAAGAAATAATATTTTTATAAAGAACTAGAAATTTATCGATATATTTTACCAATTTATTTTTTACATAAATTGTAACCTATTTGTTATTCTAATGTTGTAAATGTAAAGTTTCATCTCAATCTGTTGAGTAGCTTTTGCTGAAAGAAATTTGTATCCAAGTATAATCACAAACTTTCGCATTTATCTCTAGTATTAGTAGGATGATTGGGCCAGTTCCCGTGGGCCTCGGCCAGTGGCGGTAGAGGAGGAGCATCGTGAGGTTTTCGTGGGTATACGTTCGGCCCTTTACACCTGTCCGGAGTCCCACATAACTCGTCCCGAGTCCCCGATCGGACGGGTATCCATAAAGAATTTCCTCACGTTAAAAAAAAAAGGATAAACTTACAGTGAAAGTGCCAATTAAGAAGCAAGTCTTGAAGCTTCATGTCATATTCATGTACGAAATCGCAAAATTTTGTAAAAAAATAACTATTAAAAATATTACCTATTTCGATATTAGTTATTAAAGTTTTAAATTCAAAAATATGTTTCTACTTAAAGCTGTAAGTCATTATGAGTAAAAGAAATCGAAATAAGTTATTTCATACTAGGACAATATATTTGTCACTCGGTACTTCGTTTGCGTGGACTTTATAACCCCAGCTATAATAGTTCCGTTTCTACCTTTTTATCGTTCACGTAGGCAGTAAAAGATTTTTTTGGGTTCCTCTACATTCCCCAAAAAACTTATTTTAAACTTGGAAGTTAATCAATCATTCTAATTCTTACTTCCCTACTAATATTGTGAATGTGAATGTAAGTTTGTTTGTTACGCTTTCATGAAAAAACTACTCAACCGATTATCATGATACTTTGTATACCTATATATATTTTTTTAACTTCACGCTGTATCCCGCATATAGCAGGGTAGGCAGACACATATTGTTAGAGGCAATAAAACGACACAGGATACTTTTTATTAAAAAGAAATATTTTGGCAGATATTATTCCCATTTATAATATCGTATCATAGGTTGTATGGAATGTTATTGACCACGCGATGACTAGAATTATAATAAATTCTATGGTGATGGATATATGTTTGTTACTCTTTCACGCCAAAACTACTAAACAGACTTTTTTTTTATTGATCAAGGATGGCAAGCGAGCAGAAGGTCCACCTGATGGTAAGTGGTCCTTCGCCCATGGACATCTATAACACCAGAAGAATTGTAAATGCGTTGCCGGCCTAGTGTTCAAATGGGGGTGGGAGGAAATAATGTAGTGGCCGCGACAGTTCGCCATCGAAACCACTACATTCTAGGAAAAGGATGGGTGGGAATAGGGAAATCCTGGCTTACATGTCATCGAACCGGAACACATCATTAGATATTTGGCGGTACGTCTATGACATGATAGTGGTCGCGAGATGAAATTACACAGGCTACAAGCAATTTTTAAAGTTTTTTTGTAAATTGACTATAAAATAATGATAAGTGTTATCTAATATAACCAGTTCAATAATAAATACAACCATACTAGAGCAAAATCTATAATACGACCTACATCAAGACGTCACGTGTTCACTAAGAAGACTAAAGTATATATTTAGTCCAATCACATGCTCACTTGCGTTTATGTAAACAATAAAACCTTCGTAGGTTCTAAGAAAATATATTCCTTTACTATTTCATTATGTAACCTGATTATAAGTAATTTATATGATATGATAATTAACTAAAAAATATTTATATTTTGGATTTAATTTTTAGAATATAACGGGATTTGATCCCGCTCCCAAGTCGCCTGTGAGCCTTCTAGTCAGTTGAAGTATTTGATTATGGTGAAATTATTTGATTATTGTGAAATTATTTATAAGGCTATGTATACTTAACGCCTGTCTTGGCGCAGAGGCAGAAGCGCGCGACTGTAAGCGCGACAGGTTGTGGGTTCGATTCCCATTCCAGGAAATGTGAATCTTTTCTTTTCCTAGGTTTGGTAACAAGGCAAAGGGCGGCGTTGAGTTCCGCCGCTCAACATGCAATGCCTGAATTCGGCGGAAAGTGGGGAACAGAATTGTTGCAAGAGAACGGAGTGTCTTAACACTAGGTTCTCAGGTTCCCTCTGCCTACCCTGCTATACTTATGTATACTTTTTTTTAGTAAAATTGAAACCTAGCCTATTTCAGCATATTCTTAATTATTAAAATTTTACATATTATATTTTTAATATTTTTGCAGTTTAATTAATTTTAAAATAACTGAAACTATAACTATCTTAAAATAATTAAACTTAGTTTAAACTGTTGTGACTGATATTAAGTATCTATATATTAATACGTGAAAGAAAAACTTTGGATCCCTTTTTACAAAAATAATGTGGACGGTGAAGAATGAAACTTGGTACACTATAGTTTATACAGCGAAGAAGTGCACAATGATAACTTTTTTTTAAAATAAGGCACAAAACATACATTAAATTAATAAAATAAATATTACACACACTACCATGGTCTGACATGCATGTTTATATAAAGTGACATATACATTGATAGACAATCGTTGTTAACGCGTCACCTGGAACTCTAGTCTATATAAAAAGCTATAGCGTGAGTTATCAAAATTAATTAAAATTACATTATTTTATATAACCACTACGATTGTCAGTTACTTTTTCTTGTTGATTTAATTTGATTTGATTTGATTGATGACCCGCAATTTCGTTTACGTGGACTTTTTAGACTATATTAGTCCTATCTTTATTCAATTTTTAGTGATACGGCCGCCTTTTCACTGCTTCTCTATGTAAAATTGAAATTTGCAATAAATAGTTTATTATTATTATTCCTTGAGGCCGTCGTGCCGTATAGGCACAAGCGTGCTACTGTAAAATAGGTTACACACAACAACGACAGGTTGTGGGTTCGATTCCTACTGCAGGAAATGAACATTTTAATTATTATAAGTATTTATATCATAATTAATATTCAGTATTTTCGTTTTCCTCGCTCTGGTAACAAGAATAACCACCACGTTGAGTTCCACCACTCAGCACGCAATGCCTCAATTAGGCGGAAAGTGGGGAAATTTTAAGAGTACGGAGTGTCTTAACACTAGGTTAACTAAACTAAAAATAGACCAATTACTTGGTTATCAAGTTACGCAATATTCTATATATATTCTTGAATATATGAATACTCAATATACCTAACCAATTTTAAATTCGAGGACTGTCGTGGCGCGGATGCACAAGCGTGTGGCTGTAAATGCAAAAAATTTTGATTCCCACTCCAGGATGTGAAAATATCAAATAATATTTGGTATTTTTATTTTCTCGCTCAGGTAACAAGGCAAAACGCGGCGTTGAGTTCCGCCACTCAGCACGCAATGCCTCAATTCGGCGGAAGTGATGAATGAAAATGTTAAAAAGAGAACGTAGTGTCTTAATACTAAGTTCTCAAGTTCCCTCTGCCTACCCTGCTATGTGCGGGATACAACGTGAAGTTAAAAAAATATATATCTTCCGTATTAAGCATTTCTTTGCTTAAATGGAGGCTCCAGCATTGTTAATGAAATTGTACACTTTTTGGAACAATAAAGTTTTATTCTCTTTATTCTCTATTCTCCGTAGTTACTGTAAAATGTAAATATTATTCTATCTCGTTATCATAGGAATTTCAGAAAAGCTTCTTTTACAGTACTTTAATCTATCAGTTATGTAATGTATTGTAATGGAAGAGTATATTAATTGTTCTTATATATTTTGAATAAAAATATAGGAATATATTTAACTTTATATGAAAACATGTAATAATACATTATGGTATAAGCATTTATATCAAAAAGTTTAGTCAAAGTGTGGGTTAGATTCTCTAATTTATATTTCGCTCTCCGCCTACATGCTATGTAGGCGGAGAGCGGAGGGTTGCACCACTAGGTACATATTTATTATCGACCTTGTTGGTGCTCTAGTTATGAAATATTATTTTTTAGTAAATATCATAAGTTGTTAGAAGTCATAGTCTATGGCTTCACGTTGTACCCCGCACAAGCAAGGTAGACAGGGAACCTCAGAGCCTAGTGTTATGGCACTCCGTTCACCTAACATTTCCGTTCCTCACCTTCTGCCGTATTGAGGCATTGCGTGTTGAGTGGCAGAACTCAAGGCCGCCGAGGGTATATAAAGGTGAACGAAATTACTATACTTCATTTTTGCCGTCCACTATCAACTAGGAAACATTGCTGACGTTACTCTGCTCGATTTTCTATTGTAATTTATTATCGATTGAGAAATTACAAAAATACAAAAATCTCTTATATTGAATTGTTTAAATTTAGAAAAAATACAAATAACATGCGGTATATAACCAATAATCTTAATGCATACAATTTGAACAGTACCGTTTTGTCAATAATACAGTAATTTCATTATAAATGATTTAAAAAACAATTAATAATTATTATTAACTTTAAATTATACTTTTTTTTTTAATTATATACAAGTAAATACAATACTTAATATATAGATAATTGTATATGTATATATGTAAAAAGAAAAAATCTTACCATAGGATCCTTTATTTCCGGTTCATTAGTAAACCTCCGGTAGCTGATGCTCTTTGGTGAGCTGCGACACATCTCTATAGATTCCTATAGAAAAAAGTCAAATAAATTTAAAACGACAGCCATAAGTATATATTTTTGTTATGCTTCTTAACTAAAAATCCTAAAATAATATAAATATTAAGTATTTTCCGGTATTTTTTATGAGTAAAACTCATATTTCGCATCAAGCCTAATGTTAAATGTTAATACGGTCTACAATGACATACGCTCGCCTAAAAAGTACCTGTTAACTCCCGATTTAAAGACACCCAAATTGGAAAAAAGTTAGGGAAAACAAATGCCGGCAAAATCAGTTCCAGTCTCGCAATTTCGACAAATACATATAATTTAGTATTCTCCTATACTCCTCAAGGAGCCTATATGCCAGAATTCAGCCTTCTACAACTAATAGTTTAATCTGTACGTCTTGTGTCAGTCACTTAGTGTTTTATATATATCTATTGGTTGATTTCAATTTGAGAAGCCAACGCTACATACTATGATTATTAGATTTGATATCTATACCATACATCTACATGCCAATTATTATATACCACGTCTCAATTATAGGGTAACATATGAAATAAAACAAATTATCATTTTATTTCTATAAAAGAAAAATAAAAAATAAAAAGCAAATAACGACGCCTGTCGTGGCGCAGAGGTACAAGTGTGCGACTGTATACGCGTCAGGTTGTGGGTTCGATTCCCACTCCAGGGAATAGAAAATTCAGTATTTTTATTTCTTAGGTTTGGTAACAAGGCAAAACGCGGCGTTGAGTTCTGCCGCTCAACACGCAATGACTCAATTTGGCGGAAAGTGGGGAACGGAAATGTTGAAAGAGAATGGAGTGTCTTAACATTAGGTTCTCTGGTTCCCTCTGCCTACCCTGCTATATGCGGAATACAGCGTGAAGTTAAAAAATTAAAAATCAAATAAAAGAATAGAATATCTGTATATCTACAAAAAATTATCACAAAGTAAGTTTCAATTATAGGCAAACACTTCATGAAATAAAAAAAATATCATCTTAAAATAATAACAAAAAAATATTAAATAAATATAAAAAAAAAAAATACTATTGAATCAAAATTAAAATGATATAATACTGACTGAATCAAAAATTTTAATACAGCAAAGTTACTTATTAAAAATGAATTAACTAGATACTATTTGAATAAAGTACGTTTAAAGTATTTCAGCAACAAGGCCAAGCGCGGCGTTGAGTTCCGCCACTTAGCACGCAATTCCTCAATTCGGCGGAAAGTAGGGAACGGAGTGTCTTAACAATAGATTCCCTCTGCCTACGTTGCTATATGCGGGATACAGCGTAAAGCTATGTATGTATGTATGTATGAAGTATTTCACGTAAACGCATGGGAATTATTCTAAGGCTCTATATAATTACTACGCTTGACTTAAACTAATATCTGTAACTAAACACGTGCCATTTAGGTCATTGACCTTACAATATGGCGGTGTGTGTATGAATTTTAGTATGATAGTATAATCTTGTGTTATGTAACATAAACAATTTGATGCAAAGAATTATATTTATTATACTAAATATATAGAAGTTATTAGACCTCATGATTATAAGATATAAAGCTATTACAATTTTTTTTTTGTTTTAATTTATTCTCCGATGTACGATAGAGGGATTTTTGAAATAACCGGGCCTTAATGACCATAACGAATATTTATATAAAATAATAATAGTTTACTTGCTCTGCGACGAAAAGTGGAGAAGGGAGTGTCTTAACACTAGATTAAAAAAATAGTTAAAGTTCTAAGTTTGAGTCGATATGAAGGAAATCATTTTATTTAAATTACTTTATTTCTCTGCTGTAGTAATACAAAGAGGGTTTATTTTCACCACTCAACACGCAATGATTCGAATTCGAGCGTAAAGCGACAAATAGAATTTTAACACTAATTACTTTGTACTACCCTTCTATGTTGAAAGTGTGAAGCACTCGTGCGTTTTTTATAATAAAATGATTTTTTTATGAATTTAGTAAATGTGTTGTTATGTATGACATAATTATATATAAGCCTACCTAGATACATAGTGAATTATTTTTTAACGTAATAAACACATTAAAACTCAGTCATATATTAGTAATTATTTATTCTACTTTATATTATTTATTTTACTAAATATATAATATTTAGTTGTTTTTACATCTCGATATAACTCTCACTTTGTACTAAAGAATAATAATATATAAAAAAAATAAAAAAAAATATCAAAAAATCATAATTACTACATACCTTAACACACTCCCCAATATCGATTTCCGGTAGATCAGAGAACAAAAGAATGCACTCATTAAAGCCGGAATCTAATAATGTTTCCCGTAACTGTCTTAGAATGCCGACTCCCATGAACAATGGTAACGATGGGCCTTCCACGAGTAGAGCGTCCCATAGATGAACGATTTTGTGTAATGGGAATACATCTAAAAAATTGTATGTTTAATGATAATAATATAGTTGCGATTAAAGAAATATTAAATAAAAATATCTGTTAACTATAACTTTTAAATATTGTAAATAAGATATAAAATAACATTTCGATGTACAACATTTCCAGTCTTTTCTTTTATATGTAATAAAGGAAAAATTGGCTTATCGTACTTTATTAGTACATAAATCTGTCATAGCTTCTATTTGCGAAACAGTTTCACAAATTAAAATTTCATCTACCCCTATCGTTAAGCATTAAGAATGGAGTGTCTTAACACTAGCTTCTCTGTTCCCTCTGCCTACCCTGCTATATGCGGGATACAGCGTGAAGTTAGAAAAAAAAAAGAAAAAAAAATTATAGTGAAAAATTAAATGTTTTGTTCAAACGTGCACCATTTCGCGAAAAAACAAAATATCAAAAAATCCTACGGACGTATCTTGCTGTTTTTAATTGACACAAAAAAAAATGTATTTGTATATTAAAACCTAAATTATAAAACCTCTGTCACAGATTTTCGATTGATCTTTTTGTTGAGTCATAAAAAAAATCATAAATTATCCCCATTTTTTCACGCTCTAGACCAGCTTCCCTTCTTAAGAAAAAGGGTTTTTGGTTTCACAATGGATATATAACATTAAATACATAAAAAAAAAGACATCAAGATTCGTTCAACAATTTCACTACTAAAATAAAATTCAAACAAATAAAAATAATTTAAACATTCACCTAATACATAGAATTTTCTACATTTTCTAGTACTCAGTAATAATAACTTACGTGAAAACATAGTCAAAAACCACGGAATGGCAAACAACTCTGGCACAAAACTTATGTCATGCAAATGCGTTGCCAACTCTGGTTCGTGGTAAGCTGACATTTGCCAGAACTTTGCCAAATACTCCTTTATAACCGCACTGTTATCTTTTAGGAAGAACTTATGCAGGAATCTTGGCACGAATGCTGATAGACACGCGAATGCTCGAGCTACGATTAGAAAAATATATATTAATAAAAAAACAATTTGGCTGGCTGTGGCTTTAATGGCAAATATTGAAGTTAATTTCTATATTTCTTTACAACAGTATCGTCGTTTAAATGGCATATTTACTAATTACTTGATAAACGCTTAAATAATTTCTATTACACATAAAATATTGAACGAAAGAACTTCATGCGACTTTTTATCAACAAAACTGAGACTCATACCTAACCCCGACAGTGTCAGTGAAATATTAATTAATATCCATATATTGCAATTACTTTTTTAAATTTAAATTAAATTATAATTTAACAAGATGAGTAATAAACAACATAAAAAAAAATACCTTCATTACAAAAATTCAAATATAAGAAAGGCGCAGTCAACGAGTCCAGTCCTTGCCAATACACATACTGTGGATTAGTTAGAAGCCACGCTTTCAACAATCTCTTTAAAGTCTTGTGTCCTTCCGCACCACACAGCAACCAGCAGTATTGATGACAACGGGGGATATCTACGTCGATCTATAATAAATATTAATATTAGGCAAAATGGCACATATTTTAGCTTCACACTGTATTCCACACATAGCAGGGTAGGAACCTGGGAATAGATTGTGTTAAAACACTGTTCTTAAGAATTCCGATCCGTGCAGTGGCGGAACTCAACGCCGCGCTGAACCTTGTTATCTGAGTGAGTAGGATAGGGGGTGAAGAATGGTAGATTTTATTTCTTTTTAAGCTATTCTTTACTAGGTTCACGCTTTGCCCCACATAGCAGTGTAGATGAAGAGAACCTAGTGTTAAGACACTCCTCTTTAACAATCTCTTTAAAATCTTACGTTTTCCCTCAACACAGAGCAACCAACAACATTTGTCACATCGGGGGATATCTACGTCGATCTGTAATATTAGACAAAATTGTAGTTTTTATTACTTTTTATGCTGTTTTTTTAACTTCGATATTCATTACGCATAGCAAAGTAGACAGAACGTATTGTTCAATCATCGAACTTCGTCCTCTTCTTTTCAACCGAATTCAACATCATATTTATTGTATGTTGAGTATAGTATGATATAACTTGAAATATTTCATAAATATATATAAAATCTTATTTTAGAGACGTCTAGAAAAAACATGTTTAGTCACATTATTCAACTTTTTTCAACAAATAAAATCAATGCAATTTAATTAATATCAGATACCCTGTTGACACGTTGTCTCAACAACGGATATTCATTTCACAGTCATTTTACTTTAAAGTACTCAAACCAAAGACAGTGTGTATAATATTTATTGGTATTAAATTACTGTATACTATATGTTACTATAAACGTGAGGTTGTGGGTTCGATTCCCATTCCAGGAGTTGAAAATGTTAAATTGTATTTAGTTCCCACTCCAGGAAATGTAAAATTTAGTATTTTCATTTCTTGGGTTTGGTAACAAGGCAAAGCGCGGCGTTGAATTCCGCCACTCAACACGCAATGCCTCAATTTGGCGGAAAGTGGGGAACGGAATTGTTGAAAGAGAATGGAGTGTCTTAACATTAGGTTCTCTGGTTCCCTCTGCCTACCCCGCTACATGCGGGATACAGCGTGAAGTTGAAAAAAAAAAATATTTAGTATTTCCATTGATACTGGAGATAGGTCACGTAAAAAGCGTGAGGGCCCCCCGGAGGGCAAGCATGAAGAAGTTAATGACTGTGGACGAGGCGAAAGAGGTATGCAGGGACCGTAGCGTTTGGCGCTCCGATCTCTCTGACTACCCTGCTAGGGATAAAGCGTGAAGTTAGGTATGTAGGTAGGTATTTCCATTTTCTCGCTCTGGTAAAAAGGCATAGCGCGACGTTGAGTTACGCCTCTCAGTTTACTCACGCAATGCCTCATTTTAGGCGAAAAGTGGGGAACGGAAATGTTAAAAGAGAACAGAGTGTCTTAACACTAGGTTTTAACTGCGGCAAATTTCATATTCCACCGTTTCAACAATTTTCATAAAACGTACTAAGATTTTTCTTCACGTATATAAAGATACGCATTTCCTTCACGTATATAAAAAATACCAGGGTAACATAAATAATCAGAAGCTTACACACCTGTCTATCCGTAGGCGTAGGGGTCTCCTTATCAATCCTCTCATACTGCTCCTCTATATCTCCCACCACACCGAGCAATGCCGCCCAAACATCGCCCCGGACTAATGGCGGTATGTCTATTTCCGCTTCCGATCTTATATATTGTGTTGTGTATGGATATCCCTATGAAATAAATATATATTACACTCGTGTGTGTCAGTGACACTCCTAAGTGCCGACAGAAGAAACAATGGCCGCCTAATTCGAATTCTATGGGTTTTTAATTGGGACTATAACAAAGTTGATGTATTATACTAAACTGCTACTATTGGTGAAATTTAATTCTTTAGGCTTTTTGGCTAAAGAAAATTCATACTTATTTTACTACAATTATTATCCTGAAAGTTATTGTTAACATTTTATTTTTATAAAAAAATATTACTGTTTTGAATTTGAGAAAAGAATTATTGAGAGCAGATGAACGATACGAAACATCTTGAGCTTATCATGAGCTGTTTAAGGGAAAAAAATCACGCGTGGAGCACAGGTGGGCTGTATTTTCTAATTTCTTAGTTTATTATGCATACCATTAAAATTTGCTCACACAACTCTATTAAAGAAAATCGTACCACGCAGCTAAATAGTAGTAAGTAGTCAAATAAAATAACATTCAATAATTAATTACAATTTAAATAAATAATAAACCACTAACATGTAAAAGTCTTTGAAACCAAAGCAATCTATAAAACTGGTATTCAGTATCTCTTTCCCTGATGATCTTAGGTAGAGCCACAGCATCATAATCTTTTCTTCTTTCATGCATCAGTGGGTAAAAATCTTGCGGCGGTATATGGCTTAGGCGATTTTTTAATAGATCTAAACTATATTTCGCTATTCGACGGTCGAAGAGTGCTCCACTTTTCCCACCTATAGTACCGCCATCTAGTAAAATAGCTCTGAAACAATTTTTTATTCACAGATGTTAATATTTTTCTTATTATTATTTATTTTTATTTTCACACATGTTCAAAACCAAACAAGAAAATATTTAGATATTCTTCACTTTTTTAGAATTACTGCCAATTATATGTATATTGTTTCCTTGGATTCTAAATCACATATATTTACAAAAACATATTCTAAATACATCCCTGTTTGAGATTGGAATCTTTAAATATGTTCATTAATCCAAGCCAAGTCAAGATACTTTAAAAAAAAATATACCATTGTCATGTGGAAGTCATTTTATTTGTTAGGCAAAATGCCTTATTTGTTTTTAATTCGCATCAAATATCAAAGTGTATATTTTAATTTATATATAAAATTTTCATGTTAAATTTGTACTTACATTGGCATGGATAATATAGGTGGACTATTTTTAATAAGCCCATTCTTTTTAAGCTCAGCCTGTATATCACCTCCGGCAAGCTGCCATAAATAGTAAAGATGCTGCAGCTTACATCCCATTAGGCCACGAGGAGGCTTTGTATCTTCTAACTTTTTACTATTTATTTTTTTTAATTCTTCATGAAGTTCAAAAAATGTTGCTCTTTCACTTGGATATATTTTTAAGCATTTCTCTATTATACTTTTAATTTCTTTTGGTATATTCTAAAGTATTAGAAATAAAATTTATTATTAGTAATTTATTTTACTTGAACAAAATCCAAAAAAAAAAAAAAATTATATATACAGTAAAATTCGTTTTGAAACAATTTCTGATTATTATTTTTTAACACAACTTGCAGTTTTCTCTTTGCAACGTATATTATGCAAAGGACATATCTGTGTTTGTTAATCCTATTACTGGCAGCAGTACACTGTTATATATTTCTTTCACAATTTCAATGGCTACTATTACTGTATACATTTCAATAATTTATTTGTATATGGTGTTTCATTTATTTACCTAAACATACCTAAAGATAGAGATGAAAAAAATATTATCCTTTACTATATTTTTTTATCACTTTTTCAAACCAAAAATGACAACAAATGATACCATTGTAAATAAATACCTTGTATTCTTCATCCAAGTTATGTTCTCGAGCAATTCTTTCAGGTGGATTGCTTGCATGTAGTAGAGTTAATATCCTTCTAAGTGTTGGACCAGGTTTTAAGTTGTTCCAAAGCTTGCCAATGCAAAGTTCTAATAGGATAACACCAAAGGTCCATACATCAGCTGAGGGACCCCCACCATTTAATATTGTTTCAGGGCTTAAGTAACGTGGTAAGCTGAAATTTGTTAAAAAAAAAAATAAGATAATTTTTAAGTTATTTATTTATACTTTTACTTATTTAAACAGTTAAAAATTGCAAGCTCTATCAATTTTTTATAAAAGAATATAGAATTGATTTTCACTCAATAATTCTAAATATAGATATCTTTTTATTATATATTAAGTACAATAAAAAAATATTTTTGTCTCTAAAGTGTGAATAATATAAAATATTTATACCACTTACCCAAGTGGAAAAGGCACTTCATTTCCTGAATTTGTCATGTAATACATGCCATAATTAAATAATTTTACCTGTCCATAACAATCTAGTAAAATATTATCATCTGATAAAGTTCTATGAGTTATACCTTGTTCATGTAAATACATCATTGAATTTGATACCTGAAGTGCAATGTTTATGATTTCCTCTGTAGTAAATTTAGAAGTATACTCAGAAAGTGACATCCCTATTACTTCGGCTACAACTATAATTCTTTCTGTAACATAAGTTTTATTTTTATTTTTAAATAAAACATTTACAATTTTTTAAATTAAATTAAAAAAATATATAGGTAAACAATATTAAATAGAAAACCATACCATGCTTCCCTCGTATTATGTCAAGATATGTGCATAAATTAGGATGTTCTATTGTTAATAATCGTTGTGACCTTCCTAATATAGTTATTGAACTAGGTGTTAAAGGAAGACCATTACTTCCGCACATTTCCCCTGGATGATTTTTGGCAAAGTATGTACACGCCGCAAATTTACAATTGTTGTCACACATTATTATTTATTTTAAAACCACAATTGTACTTAAAACCGAAATTATCTCAAATGAACTTAAAATTACTTTGTTTACAAATTTTAACTTAAGATACAAATTCAATATAGAACTTCATACATAAATGTATAGTTATTTGACATTGACAGATTTGGGGGCAGTTTTTTTTTAATGTTTAATTATTTTTGTAGAAATGTGGATACTGTTGGAATTGGTTTTAAGTTACAATTTTGAAGACTTTCTGAAACTTTACTGTATTACAAAAATAAATATATTTTATTTTTATAAAACACTACACTTTCAAATAGATATAAACTAGAATATTTCATTCAATATCAATTGTTACTTGTTTGTATCGTTTATGAATTTTATGTTGTCCATATTTCATGTCACAGATATTTTGTTTACGTATAAAATTAATCACAATATTATTATACTTAAATTTTAAACGAAGATGATTGGTATATTACAATCATCTTTTGAAGGCATATTCATGGTAAGTTAATATATATAGATAGGTATTGTTAAATTAATACTTCATCGATATAGGTGTATTGAAATATGTAAGAATATAAATTAATCAATAATTTGATTTAAAAGAAATTATTGAAATAATATTTCCATAGATTATAGAAAATAATATTGTCTGCGGCTTATGTGGGCTCTACTTTCTCAGATTTTGACAGTGATCGAGAAGGGTCTACTTTAGTCTTAGTGTTTTACCTTCCGTTTTATAATACGTGAATAAAAATATAAAAAATACCGCTTAATCATAATATATGTTCCTATTTTGTAATAACATTTACTAAATATGTAGGTAGAAGTCAATAAATGTTTAATACTAAATCTTTATTATCTAATAACTTTAATTCGTGTTCAAGATAAAATGGCTTGCGTCGAAGTACCAGTAACTAATGCTGATTCTGAAATGGAAGAGGGAGAGATAGTTGATGAGGCTGATGCTTTGTCTGATATATCATCCGAAGAAGAATTTTTACTTAGGCAAAGGTTACAAGTTTTGGAAAATTATAACAATGTCCTTGAACGTAAAGAAGCTAAGAGAACATCTACTAGATCAGGTACTGGTAGTCTGGTTTCTGTTTATGATAAAGAAATATGTTATAAATTGTGTATGTACGCTTTAATTTGCTATGTATAGTTAGACCTAATATGACAATGTAAACATTCAGATTTTAATAAGATAATTCTTATTGCTTGGCAAATTTAAAAATTGATATAAATTCGACTACTTGCGTAGAATATTTTGAAATTAGCCTTACCTATACAACATGCTTTAAATACACACTACACAATATTGTTAATATTCTAAATGTGTAAATTTTTTTTTTTTTTTATTTCACGCTGTATCCCGCATATAGCAGGGTAGGCAGAGGGAACCTGAGAACCTAGTGTTAGACACTCCATTCTCTTTCAACAAATCCATTCCCCACTTTTCACCAGATTGAGGCATTGCGTGTTGAGTGGTGGAATTCAACACTGCTCTTTGCCTTGTTACCAAACCCAGAAAATGAAAATTCTTCATTTCCTGGAGTGGGAATCGAACCCACAACCTGTCGCTTTACAGTCGCACATTTGCCTCTGCGCCACGACAGGCATTAATGTGTAACACTTAAAAGTTATTTGAAAGTAGTTAGTTTAGTAGAATATATACTATATCTATAATACTTCTTAAGATAGGACCAGGAAATCTTAATGTAAGGTACATCCCAAATATTATTATCATTTTGAGTAAAACATTATAACCCATACATATTCTTATTAGATTAAGTTTAAAATTATTATTATAAAATATGTTACTCTCATTCCTTTACACATTTAACAACACCAATATATTGTAGTCTATTTTACATTGTCTTAATATTAGTAACATTAGTATTTCTAATTTAGATTTTTTTATATTTTTCTTTTTTGTTTAACAATAATAATTTTGATTTTTGATTTAGTTTTGGCTAATATATTTGGCTTATATCTTTAAATTACATGATAAAGTAAGCTTTATTTTATTTGTAAAGTTTATAATAAAAAGAAAATCATGTTATGTTTGAAAGACATCAAAATTAATATATTTATATTTTTCTTTGTGTTGCTTACCTGTTAGAATATAACGGCATATGTTACTAAATTAGCTTTAGCGTCAATAACAAAATAAATTTTAGGGAAAGAACGGCCAAGAAGAGAAATAATATGTGATCTTTCTGAAATTTCTGGTACAGATGCTGAGTTTGGTTTTAAAAAATTTACATTAAGAATTTCTAATGATAAAAAACATACACGACCTTACCATAAACAAAAAAAAATTAGACAACTAGATAAAGATATTCTCAGGAATAAAGAACATAAGAAAAAGAATCACCGTAAGAAAAAAATAAATTTTGATGATGATAGCAACAGCGAGTACTCAGATGAGGACTTTATAAGTAAACGTCGTAAACTAGCAGATGCAGTTTCATTGAATAAAGCCAACAACGATAAATCAACATTAAAAGATAGATTGTCTAAGATGTTAAGTGTAAATAATGTTGAGAGCCAAAGAAAAAAACAAAATAAAATAACTAATAATGCAAATGATGCAAAAACTAACAAATTGCGAAAATTAGATAAAGAAGAGCCAATTTTAACTCAAATTGAATCAATTGAAGTATTAGACTCACCAAGTCAGACTGAAAATTTAGAAACTATCAACCATGTTGTTTCCATTGATACTGTTGATTGCCCAGATGACAATACAGAGGCAAATCGTCATAGTGAAGGTACTTCTGATGAAGACCTAGATTTGCTTCGACAACTTGCTCTTAAAACAAAATCTGCTAAAGTCAAGGTTGATGCTCCACAAAAAACTAATAATGAAAATAAGACTGACACTATATCTGAAGATGAAGACAGTGATACTGCAGAATTAAGAATGATATGTCTTAAATCAGCATTGTTGAAGAAAGCTATAGAAATGAAACAAAAACAGAAGTTACAAAAAAGACTTTCTCAGTCTTCCAATATGCATGAATTTGATATGTGTGAGGATCTTGGTAATATAGATAATAATACTGATATAGAGTCTGTAGATATGGAAATTGGCTCAGATGGTGATGATAAAGGAAAGGTATACATAACTGAGTGCTCTCAGGTTGGTGCGAAAATAAATGAAACCAATAGTGTATCTAAAGAAGATGAAATAGAAGAAGATGAAGACTTGCTACGAGCCAAATTATTAACTTCCTTAAGTAAAAATTTGCCAAACCTCGTAGATTTAAAGGTTTTAGACACTACTTTAAAAGAAGTTGAAAGTAAAACCGATGATGCTAAAGTAAATAACGAGGAGGTGGATAATAAGAAATCAACTAATAATGTAGAGGCCAAGAAATTTATAATACAACTTCGTGAGTCAGATTCTGAAGGAGAACATGAGGCTACTAAAAATTTGACTAAAATGCATATGAAGTTGGCAGAACAGGCTGAGTTCCAGCAAAAATTGGATCAGTTCTTAAAGTCTACAAGAATGGAAGTAGAAAAAACGAAGCTACCTGATGTCGTTCAGGAGCAACCAAAGTCTGCGGAAAAGTTTGTTGCAAAGGTTAGAATAAAATCAATTTCTTTATGAAAGTGTGTGTGAGGTGAAATTAATAAATATTTTTTCCAGGCTATGAATCATCTTCCAAAATCAGAACAAATAGAGTACAAAAATCTAGTGAAAAGAATGGCAGAGCTTGAAAAAATGAAGCAAGCTAGACAAAATATTCTTATGAATAATAATATGCTTAAAGATACTCTTAAACCAAGAAATGTTTCTTTGGAATCATATAAAGTGGCATCTGCCAAAAAATTAGAAGAAAAAATTGCTCTTTCAAGGTATAGTGAATTTAAATTGATTTTAGTATGTATGTACAATTTATTTATATGTACAATTTACAAAGTGGCTAAAACTTTCATTTTTAGAAAAAAAATAGCAGAAGAATCAGCGAAAATGTTGAAATTAAAAGAAGAGGGTACGAAATTATCGCAACGATACAAGATAGTTGCGACGGAGTTAAGAAATATAACAACTGCTATAACATTCAATAAAAGACAACAAAAGACTGTTCAGAATGGCTTGTATAAAATACGAAACCAACATCAAATATTACTGAAAAGGTACTTTTATGCAATACTTTTTGATTTATTTTCATTAAAATAAAAAATTACTTTATATATTATATTACAGCGCACCGATTAAACATTCCAATGAAAATTTACATTTAAGTACAATAACAAATAAAGTTACAACAAATAAATTACAAAAAGAAAATAATCCTTCTAAAGAGGAACATAAAATAGCTAATAATTTAAAAACAGTCAAAGTGAGTGTTGTTAATGATTTAAGTGATTCAAATAAAGGGAAGCTCTCAGTACAATTAGATGTAAGTAGTAATAAAAAACTTGTAAAGTTGCCAAAAAGTCTACTTAAGGAAAGAGTTGTTGATATTCAACATAGTAGTACAAAAGAGCATGAAGAAAATAATTACGAGGGTAATAAAGAAATTGTTGGATTAGAACGATATTCAGAGAGAAGAAAAAGTTTGAGCCAAAATGACAATGATAAAGATGATTTAAATGATTACAAATCACCTTTAGATGCTTTACAGTGTAAAAGGTAAGTAAGTGTATTGTTTTTTTAATATCTTTTTGTATAACCCAGTATCATGCTCAGTAAATTTGAATGAAGTAATTCGTAAATTTTAAGATGTTTGTTTGATCTTTACCTTGAAAACTTTTCCTTCTACATAGTTTCTCTCTGTTTCTTATTTATATAGGTTCTCTATATATATTTATTATAGGTTCTCTCTGTTTTAGTAAGATTTTGATTTTTCAATGAAGATACATTCGAAGAATTGAATTGAATTAGAAATTATAACTTTTTAACTTGTTGAGCATAGATATGAGAAAAAATCGTCTGTCAGTTACTTTCTTACATTCTTAAAACGTATTTTCATTCATAATGTATTTTGTGCAAAAGTAAAATTTATTTGTTTTTTATTAGGTGTATAAAAAAACGAGTTTCGAAATTTGTTTATTATTATTATATGTAAATAAGGTAATGGACTTGGCCAAGTATAGGAACATCGTCAAGATGTAAGTATTATAGAAATAGATTTAACTATACTTCTAATCTATTCTTCTAGCAAAGAAGAGATGTCGTAAATAACTAACTTATCTTAAAAAAACGTAATATGAAAAAAAAACCAATTCATATTAAAACACAAATAAAGTGTCTTAAGAAATGGCCCAAAATATTAAAGCAGTTCAACATTTTGACTCATTACATTCATTTAACGACATCTCTTCTCTGCATTCACTTCCGATTTTAATTGTAACCTATTTATTTTTCCAAGCGTGTGGAAAGCTATATTGGTTTTATTTCAATCGAGATTCCAACCAGATATTGTATTAAAAATGTAACTTTGAATTTTTGTAAAAAATGTCTCCATACATACAAAACCAATTTGGCCTTCCACGCCTTCTTAATAATATCACTCTACTTGGCCGTGTCTGATATTCAAAAACGACTGAACCGATTTCAAACAAACTTTGAGGTTAATATCCAATATCAGGCAACAAGCGATAAAGTAATAGTTGCAAAATAAATGCTTTTCAGTTGGGAGGAAGATCCGAATGGCGTTCTGTGCCCATTCGAATTCGGCGGCAGTTGCAGGGATGCTGAGTGCAAATATATACACCCAAAAGTCCCAAAACAATGACACACACATACACGCTTACACTCACACACACGTACACACACTGCCATACATACAATACTCAAAAAAAAATTCCTCACACTTTCTCTACAGCCTGGATGCCTTTATGTGTAATGTATTAATGTAGATTTTTTTTTTTATTTTATTGCATGCTTTTTTTTGTTACTATATTATCAAATTCATTTTTCGTCGCCAGTATTTTTCACTCTTTAATTTTTTTTTTTAAATTATATTTGTTTAAACTATTTTTTTTTATATATATTTTATTTAAACATTACATCAAATATCTAGGGTATATCCACATACATAATACACATCAAACACTTATATCGATATCAATTTAATCGATTATATTAAAATCGATACACTCAAATATAGACTATATTAATTTTATAATCATTTTTAGTTTGACATTATGTGAGTTGAGATTTAATATGATTCAATAATTCCATTCACGATCAAATGAAATGTTCCTAAATGATATATATAGATAGATTTATCATATGTTTTGCTATAATTAGATATTTATAATTATGTATGCAATTCTAGTTGCCGTAGACAGTGGCGGGCTGCGACGGGAGTGGTAAGTTAAGAACCTTTAATAGTGATAGTAGTGATAACAAAACGGTGTTCCATAACGACTGATCCAGCTTTAACGGTAAACTGTGGACATTTTATATTTTAATTTAAATTTCACATATTTAATCAGTGTATATAGTGTAAAAAGAGAATAATAAATATATAATATAATTGTATAATCGACTTTTATTTAAACTACCTATATGATTATTGACTATAGCAATACTGAAGATTTATTGATAATACAAAAATAAAACATATAAATAAACGGTAAAAATAGCATATATTATGGGCATAGACACACACAGAAACACACACACACACACACTTACACACTCACTAACATACACAACACACACACTGCAAGTATTACTATTTAATATAGTTATTCTTTTTTTTTTCTATTTTTTTGTTTCATATTATATTTCTGTTGCTTTTTTTGTTATGTAATTCTTGTATACTAAACAGGGAGCCCTCAAATGTGATATTTTTTATGGTCAATAAAGAATTTATTTATTAATTTAAAAAAATATTTATTTTAAGTAAATAAAAAAAATATAAGTTTATTGGTAAAGCCATTGACGTATATGATACGCGTTACAACATGTGTTTCTTTTTATATGCATATGTCGAAGGCATGATAGTGTGTGTAATATTTAGTGTATTAATTTATGTATTATATTATAATAATATTGGTTTAATACACTACTCCACACTTTCAACTTTAAATTTGTGAATTTTTATACTTCGTGTGCATAATTTTCGTAAAACTGTTCGAAAATTTTCCCTTCACGTATTAGTATAAGGATTTGGTAAATTCTTAATTCTCAAAATCTCTACCTTGCTCGTATGGTGCAATCTGAAATATCATATACTTATGTAAATAAAGTAAGTTCTAGTAGATACATACGTACATAGCTTCACGCTGTATCCCGCATATAGCAGACTTAAGACACTCAATTCCCCACTTTCCGCCGAAATGAGGCATTGCGTGCTGAGTGGCGGAACTCAACGCCGCGCTTTGCCTTGTTACCAAACCCAAGAAATGAAAAATTACATTTCCTGGAGTGCAAATCGAACCCACAACCTATCACGTTTATAGTCGCACGCTTGTGCCTCTGCGCCACGACAGGTGTTACATATATTATGCATTTGCAATTTTATTTAAGTCCTCCGTGGCGTCGTGGGTCAGTGTAAGATTGGAAATCATGGTTCTGGGATTGATTCCCATTCGAAAAAAAGATTATATTTAAATTATTTTCATTTGCCCGATCTATTAATCGCGGTGTTGAGTTCCGCGAATTTGGGCGACAAGCGGAGATTGCAAAGCACCGTAAGTACCTTAAAAATAATGCTGCAAATGAAATATTTATTATTTATCAGTGGGTAGATTCAGTCGCTAGTCACAAATAAAACACTCCATACAAATAGATAATTTAATAGACATTGTAAAATAAATCAATGAAAATACTTATCACACCGATACACTTATATAGACAAAAATACGTATATTTTGGAATCAAATTCGATATTATAAATCTTATTACAAATAAGGAATCACATGAAGTGTCTAGATACAAGTTACACCAAGCACACCATAGATAACTGTGGGCAAGGACAAAACAATTTATTTTATTACAGACTAAAATGTTTTAAAAAATTATATTTTTCTTAATAATATAAAATGTATAAATTCATAAGATTAATTTGGTGTTTCCCAAAGCTCAATTATCATAAAATACTTATGGTACAATTAAGTGAATAACGGGATAAAGTGTTAATATATTATGTATGTATCAATACAAAGTAGACATTTCTGAGAGAAATTCTTTGGAATTTTTAAAAACAATAATATAAAAAAATCTTACCAAGTTTTAGATTTTGGGTTACAATGATTACAAATAAATATATAAAATTCCTTTGAATTCTTTTGAATCAAGATTGATAGCTGTATTTCCATTTCTTATGCGAGATCAATATTTTCATTAAACATTGTTCAGTGAAATAAATATTACAGGTGAAAATCAGCACAAGTTCCAAAGCTTAGTCGTTACGGGAACTGACTACTTCCGCTGAAGTAAATCATGACGACTTATTACCATTTCACTTGACGACAATATAATTTTTATGTACACGTATAAATAATTAGGTAAATCCTCATTTTTGCCGGTAGTCGCACAGGTACGTAAATGCCCACAGTTAAGGACATATAGACTCAATGGGAATACGAAAGATTCAAGTTTTCAAGAAGACGTTCAAACATGATACTTTAAACTTATAGTCACAGTTACACAAGAAGAATTTATGATAACAAAGACTATGTTATAATTATGTTAGCCCGAAACTTTTAACAAGTCCTTTCAGCTTCTATTACCAGCCAAGGAAGTAAGCATTACTTAACTTAAGGGTAGTAATATATTAATAATTAGTGTATTTAATGCCTGTCGTGGCGCAGAGGCACAACGCTTTCGCACGTGCGAAAGTAAACGCGGCAGGTTGGTGGTTCAATTACCACTCCAGGAAATGGACTTTTTAATTTCATGGGTTTGGTAACAAGGCAAAGCACGGCGTTGAGTTCCGCCACTCAGCACGTAATGCCTCAATTCGGCGGAAAGTGGGGAGCGGAGTGTGGAATGGAGTGTCTTAACACTAGGTTCCCTCTGCCTACCCTGCTATATGCGGGATACAGCGTGAAGCTATGTGTATTTTTAACTCAAACGTAGCTTCATCGTAGTAAAATTAAAATAATATTTTAAAGATAGTTTTTAAATGATAGAATGCACAATATAGGCGGCATCAGTAAATAAAATTGCAAATTAGCAGTTAAATGGACATAGTGTAGGTAAAAGTCGATAGATGATCTTAAGCAAATAATCACCGCTCCTATATACTCAAAGTCAAAGTCAAATAATTTTATTCAAAATAAGAAGTTACAAGCTGCATTTTTTGAACGTCAAATAATTTATCACCGGTTCACTAAATTTAATGCCTCAGACCTGAGAAGAACCGGCGCGAGAAACTCAGCGGGACTTTTTTTTTTTTTATATTCGACAATAGTTTACAATTCTTAATTAATGACAATGATACCTTTGAAACAGACTGGAGCGAGTAACTCTCCTTGTGTAACTGAATATTTAATCTACAAGGCAATACTAGTTAAGTAGTAGTATTTAAGATATACGACACCACAAATATGATATTAACACGACAAGTGATTTTACTAACTATAGATATTATAGCATATAGATCACAATACTTTTATACAATTTTTAATATAAATTATTGGGCTAGGAAAGACTTGTATATACTATATTCTTAATTTATATATTCTAATAAAGTGCTATGAGATACAAAACGAGCTAATGAAATAACGTAAAACTTAAAAAAATATATATTTTTATTCATACTCGTATCTAATAAATCTCTCTTACTGGTACTTATTAATAAAATGTGTATGTTGCGTTTGTTGATTTAAAAAGGGTAACCTTTTGCCATTCGTATATTATTATTCATAGGGAAACTTTGTGGTGTTCAGTTCGGTGGCTCATCACGCAATGTACGTTGCGTGAATTCGGGCAAAAAGTAGAGAATGAACTACCTTGCTATGCGAGAAGAAAGAAAATGAATATAGCTTAAACCGAAGTCATCTTAAAGGTGCCTCAAATCGAATTTGGCTTATTTGTTTAGCTGTGTTCTCGAACAATATTAAAACAAGGTAAAACATTTGTATAGTAGAACAATGCTTTTTTAAAGAATTGAAGTTTGAATTAATAAATTTTTATTTTATTAGCGCCTGCGGTACTATAAAATTAATCCTTACTAATATTATAAATTCGAAAGTAACTCTGTCTGTCTGTTACGCTTTCACGCCTAATCCACTGAACCGATGAAAGAATATAAAGATAGAACTGAACTTGGCAAAGGACATAGGATACTTTTCATCGCGAAAAAAATGATAGAGGGGGTTGAAATAGGGGATCGGCGCACCACACTCTGGCTGATTGCCCCGCTTGGGCCCCACAACGCCATGCCTTGATAGCTGTAGTGGGCAGGGACCTTTCGCTGTCCAGTGTGGTGGAGGCCATGCTGGACAGCGAGAGTAACTGGTCTGCGATGGTCTCCTTCTGTGAGTCAGTTATCTCACTGAAGGAGGCCGCGGAGCGGGCGCGCGAGCTCAGCGCGAATGAAGACCCGCTTCGCCGACGGAGGCCAGGGGGTAGGAGAAGGCGGTTCATGCATCTCCAACCCACCCTACCTTAGAGGAGCTACTGCGGGAGGGTCGTAGTGACCCTGCTGCAAGTCATCGAGGCTGTGGGTTCTCTGGAAGGAACCCCGGAGTACCCAAAAGGCGATGGTGGCCTGCAATTGGCGGGCCGTCCACCGAGGCGTCGTAGTGGCATGCGCAAGCGATCCTACGGTGCCCCATGGTGGTGGAGAGGGTTTCCGCTGGGTTTTAGTGGGTAGTATCGGGCTGGCCGGTGAGCCCCACAGTACCGTTCGTTCGTTCTTCTTGCGCGCGGACGGTCTGCGTAAAAAGCATTTCCCAGCGTCACAAAAAAAAAAAAAAAAGGGGATGAAAGTTTGTATGGAAGTTCTTTATTGTCAAACATAAAATCATGTAAGATTGTTTGACTGTTTACAACTTTGACACATAAACCACTTAACCAATTTTGACAAATAGTCTAGACCTTGGGAAAGACTATAGGATACTCCTTATCATATCGCGCGATATAACCGAATTTCACGCGGGCGAAGCCGCGGGCGGAAAGCTAGTTTACTATAAATCACTTATGACAATATGGCACAAGTTTTACGTTATATCATTAGCAAGTTGTACATTAATATACAATTAATATAGAAAGGATGTTATAGATTATAGAAATATTACTATAGTTGTATAAATAAGAGCCTCATTAAAAGGCCAAAAAAGGGAATGTTTCGAATTCAATATTTTTTAATGCTTTTTGCTTACTCTATGTTCTTGTGATTCCCTTCAAACTTATAAGTATTTGTGCTGGTTTAACTTTAAATGATCTTAAAATACAAGTATGTAATAAATTTTTATGAATGATTCGTTTATTATATGAATTTCTAGAGAATAATAAGAGTAATGTTGAAAGGTATGCATATGTTTAACATACATATGAATTATCTTAAATGAGGTCAGTTTAAATTTAAAGGGTAAAAATGGCTATCTATATACGGCTAAATAGTAAATGCATATATTATAGCTATAAAGTTAGTGAGATGTAAGTTACTTATTTGGTAGTTTCAAACAGCTTATCCGTTACGAAAGTAAAAAAAAGTAACTGAACAATATAGTGTAAGAATAAGAAATATTCTTTAAAATCACATTTATTTAAAAGTATACAACTTTGACAATAGAATCGGTGAGTGCAGAAACAACGTAAGTCTGGATTTTTTAATTTTGCAGGAGGGAGAAAAAAGTGTATAAGTTGCCTTTCTAAGCTAGTTTAAATTGATAACGAATATTTGCATTTTTTGTGACTTACGTTGTTTCTGCACTCACCGATTCAGTTACGAACAGTAAAGTAATATATAAAAATAAGCTTTATTTGTTTGTTAAGGCTAATCTTGGAACTTATAACTTGTATTGTATTTTAAGACAACATTACAGAACATTGATCTAACATTATGATAGTGCATGAAAATCGTTTACTGAAGTTATTATTAATAATTTGGAAGATGAATAGATCACATTTATCTGAGCGTGTGCCACATCGCCACGGCCTTGCGCGTCTCGTGCGCCATTTGTGCCCAGTGGCGACCCTCCGCGGCGGGCTCGGCCGCGCCCACGCAACACCACCCCACCACTAGACCGCTACCACCGCCTGCTACGACGCATACCTTCATGAAAATAATGGGATAATTAAAATAATAAACAAATTAAAAAGGTCACTTAATAGCTAAAACAGTTCCTTATCAATTTATGCAAGATTAAAAAGAATAGCTGTAAATAGATTCTAATGTTTTTTTTACTGACGTGAAACTTCCTATTTTTATTTTAGTCCCTTATTTTTTTAGTTTTTACATGTATAATTCAAAAAATAATACATTTTTTACCTCAATAGAAGCTTCCTGCAAATTGGCAGAGGGAAGGCTAAAAGAGAGCGCCTCGTTCCACACTGGATTGTTGATTTCTTTCCGATTAGTTTTCTTCTTCTTGACTCGCTTCCCGTTTACTAGGAGATATACTTTCACGTAGACATCTGAAAATATAGTTTGTAATTATCATATTAAACTAGAAAGAATCGCAGAAAAATTGGTAATACAAAAACAACGTTTTTGTCTCCATTGACATATGTGAAGTATCTCTAAATTGGCAGAAATAGAGAACGAAGTTTGTTTTATGTTATTTATATGTTACCTAAAGCATCCTTCCCTTCTTGTGGTGGCAACAGATTCCTGGCCTTCAGTACTACTACAGTTAATCTTTCAGCAGATGGCAGGAACGAGAGCGACAACAAGAGTTCTTGTAATTCTTCTGGTGGTCTCCTCTCACGTGACAACTCCGCCCATACTTCTGCCCCGCCTGCTACTTCAACGCGTGATAGAGGGACTTTGGCCGAACCCATAACTTCGTTGCGTGAAAACCTTAAAGTTATAAATATTACTTTAAAACTTTTTTCAGTTTTACGGTCCGAAGGTCAGTCTTAATCGTTAATAATTTATTCTATATAGTC